>VZTI01003143.1:1205680-1341205 GCA_013397865.1 Struthidea cinerea | reverse complement strand
TTTTTTTTTTTTTTTATGTCTAGGTGGACTATTGTGCTCTTTTTATTTATCTGCCATAGCAGCCAGAGAAGAGATAGTCTTGAATCAAGAGCTGCACAGTCTATTGTCATAGTGCTCCTTTTTATTTAAAACAAAACAATTTGTTTAAATAATGCAGGAGGAAAAAACAGTTGACTTTACAAATATTTCATTTCTATTCTCTCTAGTGATAAAAGGACATGTGGGAGTTACTTAAACCCCCGTGTATTAAATGTTACTGCTTCATGGTGATTATTACTGTTCTCTGCAATTTGTCTTTAAAAAGTGAGAGGGAAGGTGAGTCAAACGTGGCCTCCCTTTGTGTGAGGGTGGACCCTCAGAGGTGCAAAGCAGCCTCTGCTCCCTTTGCACACCAGTGGCATTGGTGGGTTTTTTCAGTGTTGCAGTATTTTTGCCATATGTATTCATGCCCAATCTGGATGTAATTTTAAGGCTGGAACATGAAAGGGCTGTTTTGGTTGGAAGTGTCTTGGGAGGCTTACTTATTTTCTCTTTTTGTCTCTCTGAGGTTTTATCTATTACTTGAAGGAGACAAACAAAGAAAACATGAATATAGAGGTTTCTGTCCATTGTGGCTTTGATCTGTTCCAGGAAGGAAGTAAGAGCTGTGTTGATGCACCCTGTCTCTAAAGGTGACCCTATACCACTGTTGAAGATCAGAGATTGACTTTCATCCCTCCTAGCTTTTAATGCGCCAGGGAAGGAAGAACAGGGGACCAAACCTCTTTGCAAAAGCTTTTGCATTTTATTGCACAGCAGAAGTTCTTGCTTTTTCTGTTCTTTCCTCTCCCACCTGATGCACTTGAAGGAATGTTTAGTTTTGAGCTGGCATTGAGAACTAATAGATAAGCTGGTGTGGAGAAGGCTGGCAGCAGGTAGGGGAGAGCTCAGCACTTGAGATGCGTGAGACTCAGGGAAAGATGGAGAGCTAGCCTCAATGTTACTTTTACAAGGTTGCAGGTAATGTGAAGTCCTACATCCCATGACAGTTGTGGGGTATATTGGCAACTAGGCTGTATTTCTGGGTGTCAAGACACATTTTTATTGTTCAGAATAGCAGAGAAGAACATGTAGGTGTGTCCAATAGTTTGTTATTCAAGCACACAGAAATATTTGCATGTGAGCCTAATTCTGTTCACATCTACACATACTCTTATCCTTTCCTGTAGAAAAGAGGAATTAAATTCCTTTGATGAAAATCATGCTGAAATGCTGACAAGGAGTGGGATTAGTTTTTTACTCTGCTATCTGAATAGTCCAGTTGACTTTTAGACTGTTGATATGCTTGAAGGAAAAGCTGTACTGAAGTACATGTTATTTTGCTCTAAAGTCAGTTTTATTGTCTCTTAATGGATCACTTTTAGCACTGAGAGATCTTGTTCTGAAACTATACAAATCCTAAGAATTATTGTAACTTACTTCATATTATTGAGTCCTAATGCTTTAGATTTGCAGAATAAAACCACAAATCCTACAAATGCTAAAGTCTTTTGGCAAGTTAAACTGTAGTTACTGTATGTAGGTGTCTAGTAGAGGGCACTTAAGAATTCATGTGATGTAGAAGCACAGGACTTAATACATTCCAGCAGTAACCTCTTCTACCCTTCTAGTAATCCCTCATTACTACTCAGAAGCTCCTGGGCTTTAACTGTGGTAGTGCAATGCATAGGCGCACGAACTGAGTTTACATTGTTCCTCTTGCTGGAGAAGTCACGTTGACTTTTCTAGTGTAGGTGATCACTTGAAATACAAAAAAACCTGGAAAAAATTATCTGTGAGAAGCCTTTGTAAGACAAGGTAAAACTTCTTCAGAAATAATGAGGAAGCCAAAGAAATGCAGTTAGAAACACACTAGTAGCCTACAGCTAAAAACTGAGTAGCATCCAGTTACATACACTAGTTCAACTTGATGTTAAGTTGAAATTGTTGATGAATTTTAACCAAAAAAACCCTTTTAAATTAGGTTTGTCTTTCTAAATCAGGAGTTGAATCATAGTTCCATTATTGGTTACTGCTACAAGTGATATCACAGTTTCCTTTTTGAATGCACTAATTTCAATTGTACCTTTTTAAAGTGTATGAAGAAAAGTGCTCTTTATAATTTGGGTAAGGCTTTATTTGGTACTTAAAGTATGGCCATTTTTAATGGCCTCTTTAAGCAAAATAAATTTTAATGCATTTCTGGTAGTTTGTGAGCAGGAGGAATTTTTTTAATGTACAAATTACATTGCTTCTAAAAGAACAGATTTATTTTACTTTATTTTCATTTTTAAGTTTTACTAGTTATGGCAAGGATGAGGAAATTGGACCCTATATGTCAGAACAAGTGGAATTCATCACAGAGCCACAGAATCATAGCATGGTTCAGGTTGGAAGGGATGACAGTGGATCATCTGGTCCACCCTCCCTGCTCAAGCAGGGCCATACCAGAGCTCGTGGCACAGGACTGTGTCCAGACAGTTCTTGAGTATCTCCAGTGAGGGAGACTCCACAGCCTCTCTGGGCAATCTGTTCCAGTGCTTGGTCACCTGCACAGTAAAGAAGTTCTTCCTCATGTTCAGGTAGAACTTCGTGTGTGTCAGTTTCTGCCCATTGCCTCTTGTCCTGTTGCTTGGAACCACTGAGAAGAGCCTGGCTAGTGGAAATGTCTGGCAGTGTCTGGCAGGTCACTTTCCATTGTTGGCAGAGGTAAGGCAGGTGTTCCAGGGCTGCAGAGTCTCATCTCTAGGTATTTGCATTAGGATGAGCAGACTGTGCTATGCCTGTTTGTCTGCACTGTCTGGAAGGGGCCTAAGCTGATGGTTCAGCTGTCAGCATAAATACATACTCTGTATAATATGTGTTGAAAGACGTCTCATGTGAAGGTACAAAGAAAGAGCCCACCACTATTCAGTGCTGGCAGGACCAGAGTCTTTTGCACTTTTTGTTGTAGAAGCTTAGGCTGCATTTATTGAAAAAGGTAATACCTTGTTAATAATGATTCTTGTGCTCCTGGTTTGTCATACAATGTTTTTGTCAATGCATTTGCTCTGTTACAATTTTTTTTCTACAATGCTTGTAAAAGTATGCATAATCTTTCTGCAGTCTAAAGAAGACAATAACATATTTAAACTCACCAATTTAAACACTTGTTACTATCTCCTTTTCCTATTAATGAGTTGTCTTATTTTGCTTTACTTGAGTGGGTCAGAGGCTTTCTACTTGTGAATTTAAATGAGTTCCTTCATTTGTCCAGTCCAATATCAATATATTACATTTTTCCTCCTACCTTTCCAGTTCAAATTAAAAGGCTGAGCCTAGAAAATCTGTAGGATGTAGGATGTTTGAATCCCTGAAAGCTCTTCCAGAACTTTATAAACTCAGAAATCTGTGTCTTGACATAACATATGCTGCTGAATCTGTGGAGGGAAATTGTCACTGGAAAGTGTCTTTGAGCTTTAAGATTTCTGTCACAGGGATTTTATTGCCAGACAAGTTGCTGTGTAATTAACTGATGGCTTGAAATCACAAGTTCTTGTCAGAAAATGAAATACTACATCATTCTGAATTGAGATCTGTTTGTTTGAAAACAAAGTTAGTTGTCCTATGCTTCTTAATACTTAAACTTCTTTTGTGGTTCTCTTTCTTTAGAAAATGGGCTATCTTAAAAATTCTGAGTATTTGGCTTATCTTCATTAATTTGCATTTAAATTATGACTTTGGTCTTTTGTGCAGCTAAAATATAAAGAAATGCTGATAAAGACATAATTAGGTAGCACTTTCCTTTAAGGGTTTATAACTGCTTACTACTAAGATACGTGAGGGGAAAGGAAAAGAAATTGATAGTGTTGTGCTGATTCTCCGATACACTTTTCTTCCATAATGCATCAATTGCATACCCTGACATTCAAACCAGGAATCTTTTCTACTGGCATGCAAGAGTTTTATGGGATAATTGACCTTCATACTCTCTAGTCTATAAAAGAGAGAGCAGAGATCTGTGAGATTGTGTGTATATATACATATAGAATGCATAGAGAATGTGTTGTTTAAGCAAGATAGCATTTAGCAAATTCCTGGGTTTCCCCTTCCTCTATTTCCTTTGCTTTTCCATTATGTTAACACTTAGATTAGAACCCAAGCTACACCGTCACCCCCTCAAGTGCATTTTGTAAGAATAAGCAAAGGAGGGGGGAAATGACTGTTGTATTCATTTACGTGCACTTGTGGAGTCACCTCAGCAATGTAAATCGGTTTGACACATACAGTAAGAGTGTATCTGTATGTGTATGAACGGAATAGTTAAAATAGTATACATTCTATAAAATATGTTAGTAATACACACTGCAGGAACTCCGCTATGAAGCGTGTGGTTTTGCAAGAGAGGTAAGGGGGGAAAAAGAGGAGACAAACGAAATAGAAATGTAAGAAGAGAAGATAACCATGCACTGTCCTCTGTCTCTGGGGAATCATCTGTAAACTGGGAGATCATGAGTTTCTTATATTGTTTGTAGTCTTTCAATTCAAGAAGTTGAGAAATATGAAAGAAAGAATAAATTGCTACCTTTGACTATCTTCTGATTCTCCCTGCCCCAAAGATTCTAACTTCAGTTTTCATTTCTGCTCATGTAAAATCATAGGCTTCCTTGAAAAACTTTGAATATCTAGTCAAAGTAGAATACAGAAAAAAAAATAAATGTTATTTTATCTGTTCAAAACAACACAGCTCATTCAAACACTGTATCTGTATTTTTTAGGTTTTAGACACTTTCAAAACTGTTAAAGATTTTTTGTGTTATTATCTTGTGGAATGCAGCTGTTAGTCACTCATTTTACATTTGAAAGTTGTAGGTTTACACGTGGCTTCAAGCTGAGTTCTGAATAGAATTTATCTCTGTTACTTAGTGATTATCCCACGTAGGAAGGGAGGCGACTTCTGCACACCTTTCTGCACATCAAATGAAAACTGGTAGCAGACTCAAAATTTATGATTCACATTTGGATTTAATAGCCACCAGTGAGTCTTTACCGAGAGATGACAAACAGCTTTGGCTGTTGCAGCAGTTCACATAAACATTTTTCTGCCTGCTAGCATTTTTTTGCTTTGTTTTTATTAATTAGTTCCTATCTGAACTAGGACAGACAGTAACAGTGTTACCCTGCTTTCCTTTTTTTTTCTTTTTTAGGTCCTGAAGAAGTTGTGAAAACTGGATTTTATTTTTTTTTCTATTTTAAGGTTGTGCATATTTAAATGTGACGCAAGCAGGATTTATCACCATTGAAGGGAAGAATAGAAGATTATTATAACTCCTCTGTCTTAAACAGCCAGTTTTTTCAAGCTCACTGGATCTTTTCTTGGCTGGTGGTTTTGAGCACTTTCTGTGCTAACAGCTAAAAGTTTTCTGCTTTTTAGCCTTCTTGGAAAGGACTTGTACAACCTTATCATATAGTAATACACAAATTGTGGCTAATTGGCTAATATTTTTTAAATATGCCATGCCTTTTTTTAATGATTATCTTTTATAATATATGTGGTCTTTTAGACAGAAATTGCTGTAATGTATTGCCTCTAGACTGAATTCATGCAAGAAACCCTTGGCTGTATTAGGTGCCTGTGCATTGTAGCCCATTTCGCTGTTTAATACTGTAGCAGGAGATCATGCCTGTACTCTTCCCACAGATGACTCTAATGGGATATTTTATAGTTAGATATATTGCCTGCCATCTTTGGACTGCACTCTTGTTCCTAGAGCCATGTATAAACATCTCTTACCCTGAATATTCTGCTGCTGTCACAAAGTTAGTGGTTTCCTGGTGGAGCATATGTTGCCCATATGGGCTGCTCTACATGCTGCTTCCCCTCCAGTCATTCCTATCAACTGTGTTGTGGATCTGAGAGTTTTAAGTTCCAACACTGGATGACCTACATATGGCTGAAAAGTAGCCTTTTTAATTTTTTTAGCCACTATAATTATTTTGGTTCAACTGTTGAAAGTGTTTAGAATAAATTCTATTTAAAGTAAATGTATCACGTTCGGCTTTGTGCAAAACATTTGCATTGTGAGCTTTGGGTTGGTGGTGTTTGTTTTCTCAGAGCAGAGAGGTTTGCTCTGTGCTCCTGGCAGCTGACAGAAGGGCTGCAAGAGCTGCCGGTGTGCCAGGTGCCTCTGCGAGGAGCGGAGGATGGTCTCACACCAGCACTCCCCTCCCGCGCTCAGGGTGCTGTATGGGGAGCTGGAGAGGCACTGGAGCGTATGAGCAAAGGAACAGCCAGGCTGGTGCCTGTCCCAGAGCCTGGTGGCTGGTGGGGAGTCTGTCACTAGTGCTGGCTGGAGGAAGGGAGAGCCAGGGCACAGGCTGAAATGGGAGCTGGGCTGGATGCTGAATCCACCCAGAGCACCAAAAGGATAGGAAACAAGGCAAATGAATTGATGGCAACATTGATATGTATTGAAAACCATCAGTTGGGATTGATGCAAAGACAGTGATAGCAGTGGGGAATAACAAAGAGCTTTCTTCAGTAATAACAAAACATAAACTAATAACTGCCTAAGCAGTTTGTATTACAAGACTGAGATAATTCACCAATATAATAAAATCAATGACATGCTGGAGTTCTGTAGCCAAATATTTCTTGGGCAAAACAAACTAATAAAACACATCACCAAAGGGCCATCTGCTAACATGAGACACTGTATTAAAACCTGTCATATTACCATTAGCACGTGTGCGTGCATGGGGTCCTGCAAATCTTTAAAAAGGAAAAAAAGAGTAATACTATTTGTATCTAGTTTAAAAGCTGTTAAAATACAATCATTCAGAAATATTTTGCAATTCCCCTTGTTGATTTGCATATTTGTGATTGTGTGGGTTATTTTTAAGTGAGAGAATTCAATCTTTTTTCCAAAAGGTAGAAATCATCAGTGTAAAGGATTCTTGAGAAAAGACTTAGCACTAGTCCCTGCTACTATCATAATGTTCAGTAATGTGCTAACTTGTTATCTGTGTTAGCAACGTAAGGTAAAAAAGCCCATTTCTGAGAGCCCCCTCTGCATATCTTTGTGAGAAAAACACTTTTAAAAGAAAAAGTATGACACTGATCAGGAAAAATCATAATTTTTATGTACTGGGCCACTCTGACTAAACTGATGCAAATTGTGTACAGTTCTTCCCAACTCCCTCTGAAGCAGCAAGATGGTTATGCACTGTGTGTATTACCTCTGCTTCATTGTCTTGCTTTTTTCAGTTTCATTGTTTTTGTCATACTGAGAAATTTATGATTAATCTCAAATCAAATTAGTTATCATACAAGCGTTTTATTCTGGCTGTGGTTGCTCTGTGACTTGCCAGCCTTTGTACTGTTAACAAAGAAATAAACCTGAGATTTTTGCGACTTGCTTGGTGGAGTCTGGATTTTCACCAGTTCCTAACTGTGGTCTGTTCCCGCTGCATCCTGGAGCTGGATGATCACTTACTCAGTTCACTCTACTGCAGTGAAGAAAGAGCGTATCACTTCTTGTTCTCTGTGTGTTGCTTACACATCTTGCCTGGGAAATTATGCAGCCTCTCATCTGTAAGTAGCCTTCTAGAGGAAGGATGCTTTTGGAAGGAAGCTCTTTCCAGTACAACAGATCTATTAAAACTGATTTCTCCATCTCAGGAAATGTCTCTTCAGTGACTAAAGAGTCTGAATTTTTCCCAGGAGCTGTGGTGTTTTGATCAGCATCCTAAATTGCTAGAGAAAGTCTGTCTTCACTGAGCACTTTTTAGGATCTTGCATAGTAATACTACCCTGCTGTAGGAATAAAATGAGGGGTAGAAGCTAGAATAGAGACTAGACCTTCTACGCAGTGTGTTAATAAGATGGGAGTAGATGGCAAATCCTAAATTTTGGGTTCAGTGAAGCTTTCCTGTGCAAAGGTAAATAAAACTGACAATTACCTGTTCTGATGATAACTCTGAGGCTTAAAAATTATGAAGCTATTTTTTTTTGTTTCCCCTCACTATGTTTCAAAGCTTTTCCTCTTTAGGCAAATAGAAACATCAGACCCCCCAACTCTGTCAATAAAGAAAGATAATGAGTTGAATCCTGGTCTGTGTCCCCATGTGAAACAGGGAGAAGTGGCCCATATTTATATCATTTATGTTTGTTACTTGTAGGATGCACTATGTGTTCTGTAAGGACATCTGATTTTAGCTCTCAATTTTGTCTTCTTTCAAGGCACAGCTGTTTCACCTCTTTCACCTACATGTACAGCTTGTATGGTTTCTGTACCTTTCTTCCTGCCTTTCCCTTTCCCATGTCTCTGCCCTAAATGCTTCTGTGAAATCTTGGAAGGAAGGTGTAAACTGAGATTTTCCAAAAACCCTGGGGAAAATATTGGGGAATTTACAATTTGATTACAATTACTGGTATAGATTGGATTTTGGGGGCTTTTTGAAAGTTTATATTGACTCTCAATAGCTGAACTCCCAAATCCAACAATTTCATGTGTTTTAACTGCAAGATTAAGCTTGCTTTTCAACATTTTTAGTTTGTTTTTTCTGTTGGGAAGGCAGGGGTGGAAGAAATGGTGTAGGAAGAAGTGTTTCCTTAAGCATTTCCCAGTTTTAATTAATAAGATATGATCAGCTGATTTGTCACAATTTTTCAGTGTCTAAGGAAGAAGGAGATTGGGAAGGGGACCAGTTTATGTTAGTTTGTAAAAACAGGCAATTCTGTGTTTGTTGGGGTGTCCTGGCAAACCTGCCAGCCTAGGGCTCGGAGGGACGGAGCTGCGCCTGGAAAAACCCTCGCTGTTAATGTTCCCTCTATACAAACGTGTATTGGTTCACCCCGGTTTTCCCCTTCCCCCCGCGGTGCCAGGGGTGTTGGGCTGGCCCCGGGTTCCTTCCCTTCCCATTGGCTGCTGCTGTAAGCCCCGCCCCCGGCCCCGGGACCCTGAGAGAAGCCAGGGGTGCCCTGGTCAGTCTGCTGAGGGGGACGGAGGCATGAACACCTCTGGCCAGCTCCAGCGTCTCCGTTCTCGCCTTCCTTTGTTCTCGGGGTCCAGGGGGGTCCCACTAAACCTCCCATGGACACAGCTGCTTCGCCTGGAGAGCTCCACAGCCAGATAAGGGAAAAGCACAGATAGCCCAGCCAGCTTCTAAACGTGGTCTAAGCTCTGCTATTTTGCTGAGCTAGCTAGGGATCTCACCCGCGAGCTAGCCAGCCCGGCAGCCAGATAAAGAGACTTGTGTTTGTTTACCATGTTGTACAGTAAAGGCTATGAAAGTACCAAGCTGCCAAATACCATTATTCCAGTGCATTTGACAAATTAGGACAGTGGAAAGACAGTGTCTTGAGACTCATCTGCGAGGGTAAATACTGGCTCAGTCTGATTGTCTCAGGAGACTTTTAAATATTACAGAACGGGTAGGGTTGGAAGGGAGCACTGGAGACAACCTAGTCCAGCCTCCCTGCTCAAGCAGGGTCCCCTAAAGCACATCACTCCGAATTGTGTCCAGACAGCTTTTGAGTTTCTCCAGAGAAGGAGAATCCACAGCCTCTCTGGGAAATGCCGTCTAAGATTTACTCACGAGACAGACAAAATTTTCTTTCTTTTGATAACTTTGGAGTAATTTGTTGTGGTTTTTTTCTTTAAACTTTTCTTATACCAATTCATCAACATGGTACTTAAAAATGAAGGATTTCTAAGTTATCCTCAATAACCATATCCCTTTTAGTGCTCTAGGCAGCTTGATTTATTTGAAGTCAGCTTTGTTCTGATTCTGGGTTTCCACTAAATGACTTCCAGGCATTCCTGCCAACCTTGAATTCTCTATGATTATATTGGAACAACGGATGGTTACATGATTAGATTCAACTGATATTTCAAATTTAAAGTTTGAGGACTGCAAACATGACTGATTACACATGTGATTGCAGATTAGGTAATAGTTTGCTAGAATCTGTTTGGAATTCATGCTTCATGTAGGTTTAGAAAAGATAATTTTACTACTTTGAAATAAAAGCATTTTTTTCTAACTGTTGATAACATCTGCTGCTGTTTTAAATCTGAACTCTAAACAAGGTTTTTAAGATTTAGAATTTGTCACTTGGATTGATTTCTTGTCCCCTCTGGACTGCTGGGATGTAGGGAGTTTGTAAACTAGTTGTTCTGCTTTTTTCAACATTAATATGTATCCTTTAGAGTCAATGTGCTTGACTAAATTTATTAACCATCCTCCTTTCCTTTCATTAATTAGAATACTAATTATCCTATTTCCCCCCTGAATTTCCTGCCAAGAAATCTGTGAAGCAGTCTTGCATAATAGATTTAATTGAAGTGTTTCAGTTAATAAGACAGATCTGAACATACTTGGTTCAACTTCCTGGTTCAGTTCTTTTCCACGACTGCTTATTTTTTTAAACTTTCTCTTGAGATTCAGCTTTTTCTATGTAAATGAGATCTCCCTATAGCAGCAAAGAATTAAGTTTGGGTTTCAATCAGTTATTTAAGTGCCTGATTTTACAGCAACAAGTGGTATACAATGAGCATTCTTAACCTCGTCGTCACGGAGGTAATAGAGTTTTGGGACTGACAGCCCATTGTCTCAACAAGGGCTCTGTCTGTGGAACTAGAGTTGTGTTGATTAATTGAATTTTCCCTGACTTAATTAAACTATCTGCTACTTTCATACAAATTTATGGAGCTTTTAATCAAACAGCTTAATTGTCTGTAGTCAACAGCTGAGTTTGACACTGGGGCAGTGGGGTACCTCAGGATGGAAGCTGCCTTCTAGAGAGTTACCTGACATGCAGGGAGGACAAACGTGCATGCATCTGTGTATATGCTGTTTATAAAGATGAATGTCACATGAGAAAATTATTTTGTGATTATTTTTGTGACATCAGACAGTTTGACACTAGTGTGTATATATATATTAGAGGCAAGTTAAGGTGGTAACTTTAATTCTGGTTTATTTTGAGCTCTTGGTTTTTGCAAATTGAATGGGTAATTTAAACACAGCTTGAGTATACAGTTCCTTATCTTTTAACTAATAAAAGCATATTCCATTGTCACTCCATTTTAAAGCCTCAGAACAAGAATTCCTGTTCATGAGAACATTTTATGAACTTCCTGCGAATGTCTGTTACTACAGAAGGAGAGATGGGCTAGCAGTGCTATTAATATATTGACTGTACTTGGTCCTCTGTAAAGTCAAACGTCTTGATACAGACACAGTTTTTTAGTTTCTACACGGCAAACCAGGAGACTTTCATGTATCTACATCTATATCTATCTATCTATATATATATATATGAATCTAAACAAAGCTTCAGGGACAGCACAAAATTAGGGTGTTGATTTAACCTGGAGGATTTACTGCAAATGAGGTAAAAATTTAGAGCTTCTATGGGATGCTGCATGCATCTTATCTGAAAGGACCAAGTGTTAGACAGTGAAAATTAGAGATCATTGCCAGCTTCTTCTTTACTTATTTTTAGGAGTAGCAAATATTTACTGAAATGAGACAAAGCTAGATTGGATATGTTGTTTTATGGAAAGAGCTAAATCCTGGAATCCTGACAGCTTACAATCTAGCTAGTGGGCATCAGCTTTTTCATTCAAAGTGAGAGTGTTTAAAATAGGTGTAATTCAGCTTTATTGGAGTGAGTTTTGGCCAAAAATCATAAAAATACTCAATCACTTGATCTAGTGCAATGTGTTTTTTTCTTTCTTTCCAATGAAAAATATCAGATGCTGAGGAGAAAAACAGGAAAGGGGGGAAAAATAAAAAACACAAAAGCTCTTAACAAAACCAACACACTAGATTAAAACCCTGTATATGCACTTCCAGATAATCATGCCTCTTTGTCTAACTTCTCTCTTCAAGCCAAAGTTAAGCAATCCCTTGAACTTTGAGATTTACTTTCCTCATTGGTATTCAAATTGTTGCTTTTAGGGTTGATGTTGATGTGGAAGTGGCAGTAGCTGATAAACAGCTCTCAGCTGGTAAGTGGCTGTAGTACCTTGCTGGTGTGTCTGCTTTTTGCCTTTCCTCCTTTCTGCAAGTTTGTTATGAATTGGGTGTTTTGTGCTCGCTTGCATTGCTGAGCTCAGAGGGCCTTTCAGAGGCAAGCATTGCTGCCTCTGCCTGTGGTTTCTCTCTGGCAAGGCAGCAGAAGCCAGTGCTGTCAGCTGATCATCTTCTGGACACACTGCTTTCTTGCTGATAAGGCGTAAGTAGCTGAGACAGTGTCTTAAAGCACAAAAATATACCATTTTGTATGAAGGCTATTTCTGCTCTCCATGTCACTGCAGTCCTCTTATTACACACCTATCTTAGTTCTTCTGCTGAAATCAGTACCCTTTGTGCTGGCACAGACCTGGCTGGACTTGTGTGAGGAAACCCTTTCTTCTTTCTCCTCTCTCATGGATAGATTCTGCCAGTGTTGAAATAGTTGGGCATATACTCTTCTGTTACTTGTGGGTGCTGGAAAGCCTTGTTCATGATGGATAGATGGATGTTTGACCTTTGAAGTCAGGGAGAACCTCGATGTGAGTGCAGTGGAACAGAGTAAAGACAAATGTCATGAGGCAGAACTCTGCTAGGGACTGGAAGGAGTGGGAAGGATCATTTTAGGGTGGAAAGTCATTTTAAGGGAACTGGAAGACTCTAATCAGTTCTCTTTTAATAACTTTTTCAGCAGAGCTGAAAGATCCAATTGCTCCATAAGAAGCTTGCCTGCTTTCCTGTTGTATTCAGCCTCTGAGTTAAAACTTGCTTGGACGATACTGTTCAAGAACTCACAGTCCTCCTTCCTACATTTTCTTGCAGAGTAAGTGGAGAAGGCAATAAGGAGTTACATATTGATGAACCAGAAAAAAAAATCAGTATACAGTCTTGGCAGACATTTCTTACCGTAGTTGACATAGGGTAACTGTGCAGCAGACGTATGACTAAAAGTAATTTGTGGCTGTGAACATGTCTGTTTCTCTGGTCTGGATGATAAATTTCAGATGTGTGTACACAGTATCAACTAAACCATGCTCTGGTGTCAACGAAAGAGTCCATATGAAGATTTTTAAGGAAACTGATGCTCAAAAATACTGCAAGAAAACATATTTACCTGTTTATCTGACCCTCAGAAGCAGAGTATGGAACTTAAGTCCTTGAAAAATAAGTAAAAATTTAACACTTAATGCCATCATGTCTAGTGATAGAGAAGTACTAGGTAAGGTTGTGTCTTTAGACCTGTCTAAATCATTAGGGAGTCTTTCCTTCAGTTCCTTTGCAGTTTGCATGTAATGAATTTTTATTCAAAATAAGAAATTATTAAAATAATAAAATAAATAGGAATATTCTAGAGTCACTGAAGCCTGGCAACTCCATATGTAGCAATCCAGGTAACTCACACTTCCGAATAACTGGGCTAAGCATGCAGCTCTTCTGAAACACCATCCCCCCACCTTGTCCCCCAAGTAGAACAGCTCCTGCAAGAAATAAGTCCTCCACAGCCACCTTCCCATACATATGGTAAAGACTGTGATTTGTCAGTCAGAACATTTTTTCTAAAATATTCATGAAGTATTGCTGGTTTTTTACCCTTTAGGAAAAAAACCCAAACCAGTGCTGTAAAGTTGAATTGGATTAGTAACTCTTAGAAACACAGTTAAGTCATCTGTAGAGCCATTGTCTTGCTCTGCTGCGGATCAGGCAATAACTGGTGTTTTCAGACATGCTTTGACATTTGCTTCCTGGTGAATTTGATCTGACTCTAGCAGATGTAGGAGATTCATCATGTTTTGTTTTTATTCTTCCCTGGGTGATGCTGGAGGAATAGCTAGCTGTGTTTAAATACCTTGCATATACTTTTTGCTTTTAGTCTTAAGTTTGGATTTCAGCATAATTAACTACGAATATCAGCTATTTCTACGGCATAATTCTGGAGGGTGACTGCAATCTGTAAGCTAAAAACTTTGTTCTGGCACATGTATTTTCAATGTACTGTGACTTGTTCTAGTTTCAAAAATCTCATTAAGCTACTTTGCATAGAGAAGCACTGTATCAGAATTCATTTTCTGGTACAGGCAGGAAGGATGAGATTGCAGAATCAATGTATGCCCTTTTAAGGACCTTAGCACATGATCTTCTGTCTGTGGTACCTTGAATGTGACTTCCACATTTTCTGCTTTTACCAGCATGGTCTGGAGATGAGGGAACCTTTAAAGGTGCAGAGATGTTTGCAAGGTAAGCTACCCAGAGAAATGTGAATGTGTGCAGTATCTCTCTCAGACAACTAAGTACTTAAGAGCGCTGCTTTTTTTTTTTTTTTAAATTAGGCAAGTGTTCCTGGTTTTACCAATTGTATGTGCAGAAGACACATCTAGCTATTGCCTGATGTGTCTTCCTCTTTTCTGACAGATATCTTCCAGTGTTAATCTTTTTTTTATCAGTAACTTTGCTATTGATATGTAGAGAAATCATGAAAAAATGGTCTCAAAAGCAATTTCCTGGCAGCTTTTGAAGAGGTAGGGTCAGTGGTGTAGAAGAAATGGAGATTCTTCTGAGAGATGGACAGCAAAAGGCTAAGATGCAAAAGTTGTGAATTGCAACAAAGGAAACTCCAGCTGGATATCAGGAATTTCATTTCTGATAGTGAATGTGGTTAAGCATTGGAACAAGTTGCTCAGAGATTTTGCAGAATCTGTATTACTGAAGTTTTGCAAGCCTGGACTGGCCAACGCCCTGAGCACTGTAGTAGTTGCAACACAGCAACTTTGATTTCTGACTTTGCTTTGAATAAGAGTTTGGACTGTATGTTCTCTACGCGTCCCACCCATCCTAAATTTTTATTTGATTTTTGTGCATGAGAAATACACAAATGATGTGTACTTGCATAGCATGCTTTATGCTTCCAAGAAATTTTGGATTGATTTATTTGGCCATATGTGTACCAACTGTATGATGTATTCAGACATGGACAGGAAAACAGATGTGTCTCAAAAGCATGGGATACACTGAGCTTTGGTGGCATTGCCCAAAAATAAGAAACTGTTAGGAAAATCCTAGAAAGAGCTATGCTTAGGGAGGGTTGGGGAAGCTTACTTTGTGATATGATTTAGAACTGTGAGCTGACTGTAGCAATGTCACACACCAGTGTGCTGGAACATATGGGCTCTTGCCACAGCTGGAGTTGCAAACGTGCTGCTAGTTCTGCAAATGATATTGGAAATAATCCTGTACTGTGAGAGCTACTCATGGGGGCAGACTTGACTTTTGGTAATGCCAGACTCCCCTCCCTAGTTAATCTCTGCCTGCTTCCTTGTGTATTAATCCAGTAAATGCACTGGGTGCAATTTAACCTAATTACTATATATTTCATTGAAATATACCCTGTTTGCTTCATGTGAAGTAATTGTAACCGTATGGGAAACTACTTGGGTTTTGGGCCTTCTTTTAGAAAATATTCTGAAAGAATAAAGAGCAAAAGCTATACCTCTGGAAGAGCTGAGATAGATCATGAGTTGATTTATTTGTGATCTTTAATAAGCCCTTGAAGGCTTAAATTTTTGCTTAAAAGCTTAGCGTTTTGGAGGCAAAAACAGTGTTTCGTTTAACCAGCAGTTTTAGCTGTTGATAGTCAACTGTGCAATTTTGATATGTCTATGCTTGCTTGTTTTCATCATCTCTCTCTGCTCTTTTAACTAGAGAGAAAACAGTTAACGTTACTTCATTCTTCCCCCCTTCACTCCCCTTTGTTAAGGGGAAAAGTACTTCTTGTGAGGGTGGCAAAATAGGAAAATTTGTAGAAAATTAGGGCAATAAAATGTGTATGGCATCCCCTTTTCACTCTATTGTGTGCATATTGCAAAATTTGTGATCAAATGTTTGGTCTTTAGTAATAAAGAGGGATGATGGCTTTCTTACTTATCTTCCTATATTACTTGGACACCTAATTTTTATGTGTTAGGATAGAAGCAGTTTAAGGGAGTGAAAGAACTCTTGGAACCTTAACTTGTGAAACGTTAATCAAACATCATACTGCAAATACTTGTCAGTGTAGAAGAAAAGGTAAATTGAGAGGAGTTCACTGTTTTTTCTACACTTCATAAGTTTGGGAGTTGATTCCAAGAGGACAAAATGAAAGTGTTCCCAGTAGATTTTTAATGAGTGTTCATAAAAAGTAAATAGGAAATCATATCTCCTCTCACTTATCTGCAGCCCATCTTACTCTGAGGTCCACTCTCTCATTGCTGTTGTACTCAGGGTTTTTCTGAAAGTTCTTTGCTCCCTCTTTTCTTCTTTATTGCAGACCTTTATTAATGTCTGGCACAGGACATTGCCACTTGGCGCTTGTGTCACACTGAGCTTTGTCCTTGAATTGCAGCTGGCCAGTTTTCAGTTTCCTGCTGAATCTGATACTTCAGACTTGGACTGTTTGCTCGTGGCTAACCAATTTTATTTGTGTATGTCTTTTTTCCCCTCTATTTCTTAACATTATAAAATAAATTGTTCTAGTGTAAGTAGAAACTAAGCACAATTTGTGATTAAGAGTTATATTATCTTGTGTTAGGATCTCAGTAATGCAGGGATTTCAGTAAGTGTAAAACTGTTTGACAGACTCCATCCTCTCATTCATATCCCCAGACCAAGTTTTAAAACCAGTTGTTCCTTCAAAATTGTTTACTGTGTACATAAAATCCTAACAGTCTAGTATCCAAGCAATTACCAAACTCTCTTTATGATATTCTTTTTCTCAACTCTGTTCCCTTGAATGCTGTTTTCTAAATAAATGTTTGTTGAATTCTAATGATGTTTCTCACAAGTAGATTCCCTGTAACTGTGTGGTACGTCTCCGTGTCTATTTTCTTTAGCTAGCTCCTAGTCAGAACTGTAAGACTTCTACAATATTTTTTAATCTTGATCTGACTATTTTTTTTACTCTGCACTGAGTTTAAAAAAATACAGGTATCCCAAAATACTATGTCAATCCAGCTCCCTTTCAAACCTTAATGAACAGTCTTTGATAAGGTTATTAAGGCTATTTATAACAATTCCAGACTTAGTAATGTATTTATCTGAAAAAGTTATTTGATGCTGTATTGTCCTCTGAACATAGAAATTATCTTGTTTGGGTTAAAATCTGGAGGTGGTAGAAATGGAGTTTATCTATTGCTGTGTCCTGCAATTCCAGAAGAAACCCTGGCACTGGTTTAAGTGATTTAATCTCTAGCAAACATATGAAGAGAGGAAAGGAACGTGATCACTTGTTGCCTGGTTTCCTGGGTTGAGCTGAGGGTCAGCAAAATACTGTTACTGTACAATGATTTCCATATTTGGGCTACTTCATCAAGTCAAAGCACCATTCTTTCTTGTATTGGAATGCTAGTGACAAACTCCTGAACTTGGCTCAAACTTGGCTCCCTCACTTAGATCTCCTGCCATCTGTCCCTGCTTTACCCAGGTTGCATCTGATGCTGCTGCCTTTTCCTTCTGATCTCTTGTGTTTTATCAAACCTGATTCCACAGTGTGGAAATAATAATTTCCACTAGAAATTATTGCAGTCTAAAGCAATAGTATAAAACTGTCAAGTTTTGTGCCACTCTTCTCTTTCCAGCTGCATTCCCACAGTGTACTGCACTTTTATTTCCTAGCAGGGAAGCATGGACTCTTCATATAGGAAAGGAATAGTGAGGTTTCACTGTCATGGGCTGTTTTGGCAAAAACCTATGAACCTTACCATGAGGATAAAAAGGAACGTCTTTATAAAAAATTTATCATAGGTAAATCTTCAGATTCACATGTTTTTGTAATGAAAGAACTTTTGTTTGAAGTAACTTATTGCCTAACATGATTATTGGGATTGTTTTATTGGAGAATGTCTTGAAGCCTTTGTTCTCCATTATTTGGCATATGGAGGCTGTACAGAAAGAGGAGAGAAATAATACATATGCTGTATGCAGAGTAAGAGTGAAGATCTTAGAGGTAACATGACCGCTGGATTTTCTTTGTTATTTTGCAAATAAAAAACCAAAACTTTCCTGTAGAATGAGTTTTAGTAACAGCCTCTATTTACTGTTGAGTTGAATATGCGTGTATAGAGTAAACAAATCTGTAATATTATACTGTACAACCTTGTTGTTTGTTGTGATTCATTTGGTTTATTCATTGAAGAGGGAGCAAGTTATCAATACATCAGACATGGTACAGAGTCATGTTTCAACTGGCAGACACTCAGCTTTTGTTTTCATTATTCAGTCCTGATTAGTATTCAGAGCATGGAGGAGAATGTGATGCAAGGGAATTGGTTTGCTGTTTTACTGACTGACTCAGCCATTTAACTCCGCTCCCTCAAGGCATCAAAGACTACAATAAAAGAAATACTTTTTGCCAATAGCTTCCTATGGAAATAAGTGTAGCTTAATAACTTTTTTAATTAGTACTAACATTATTACAGAGTGGAAAACTCCTTAATTAAACTTGTCATCTTTTTTTTGTTTCCTGTAAGACTTTATTACTGATACTGAAATCCTATGTTAATCTAACCTCTGATTTATAATTGGAGATGAGATTTTTTTTTTTAATTGAAATTTCAATTGGAAGGTGGTTTTTTCCAGTACAATTTCTTGTGGGAAAGCAGAATTTTCTATGATTTTATTCCTCCTTATTTCTAAGTAGTATAAGTGATAAGGTTAAGGCCAGACTTCTCCAGGTTTTATGCTCTATTTTCACAGAATTAAATTTATCTCAGTGCTGTATTGTGCATTGCAATGTGTCTAATGGTCCCTGCTGCTTGCACTGAAGGACTGATGAGAAATGGGGTGCTGGGATACAGCTCTCTAAAGGACATAAAGTCTTTAGTTAAACATTGTATTGAACACTTAATAAAACAAAATATTCTAATGCAAGGATATTAGGAACCTAACCCCCAAAATTTCTCCATTAATTGGTTTAGAAAAATGAATCTGTGTAAAACTGGTGATGTGACTGAATTATAGCTTAACTACCAACCTTCTTTTCATGGCAAAGAAAGGAGCAGGTGTTTGCAGTGCTGAATAATTATGTCTTTGGAAGATAGTGGTACTGGGCTTAGGTAGAAATTGAGAAAATAACTCGAGCATAAGCAGCTTGTGTTGAATGTAGGAAAGCTTGGATCACAGAGATTATGTAGGGAGAAGCAAAAATTCTGCCTGAAAGTAGGACTGAGCTGAAGATTATTTCCGTTTCTAGTCCTGGCTGAGAATTGCAGTGTCTCTCCATCAGCAGTGAGAGAAGGAAGGAAAGGAGTCGAACATGGGCAACACTGTGAATATCTGAGGAGGGGTACTGGACCCAAGTTGACACCTGGGCACCATGGGAGAGATACCAGAATGACACCAGGCCCTTTTTCTAAGTTAAACCTTATGAGGGAAGAAGCAAAGAGACCTGTGGGTCATCTGCTTAGATAAGCCTGTTGAATGAGATCCACTTGTGCATGTGAGCTGGGATGAATACAAAGATGAAATCTTTAGGATTCTCTGTGAAGCATCTGTGAGGAAAGAAGATACATAAAGAAAAAATTTATGGAACCTGAAAGACTGCAAAATTTTGAAAATGATAAAGAAATGGGGAAGACAAAGTTACAACATGGTTTATATTTGAAAATAAATCATTGGAAATCTTGATGAAAGCTATTCTGATAACATCGGGGAATAGCTTAAGCAATTTATGCAGTGTGGATGTGGAGATCTACATGGAGAGGTCATGAATTATGTTGTTTCTGCTTCTGTTTGGGTAATGTAGATTCAAATGTTAAAGACATATTTTTATTCATGGGAGTGAGGGTTGGTTGTTTTTAAGGGTGGTGTTCTGCCTTTCTGCTTGAGCATACCTGACAGGAGCAGGAGGAGAGGGAACACGGGGAGCAGCATGCTGGAAGCTCTGTGATCACTGACACTGGAGGCAGAAGTAAGGAAAGAGGAGAGAGAAGATGTGAAGATCCTGGGCTATTGCTAGGAAAGGGATGATTTTGAGGGTGATAAAGAGAAATGAAGGGGATGTCAGGGGACAGTAGGGGTGGATTGACCACTAAGGGGCCAAGCTGGGATGCTGATGGGGGGCCAGAGTCCCGATCATGTCTTGAGACAGTGTTCAAGGTCAGCCTCCATCCAGTGTTCCTCTGGGAAGGCCATGGTGATGAGGCAGGTTGAAGACCAATCCAGGGAAATGTGTCAGTGGGTGATATTTGGGCTGAGGATCAGGGAGGTGGGAGACGAGATGCTGATGCATGCCACGTAGCCGCAGGGGCCAGAGAAAAGCAGCTCCCAAGGCGAGAGGCTCAGGACTTCTCTGCTGCCCTTCACCACAACTTGCAATGAAGGGGCTGATCTCTAACTCGGCCAGCACATTATGCAGCAGAGAGGACAAACACAGTTATTTCACTCAGAAATGTTAAAATACTGATATTGTCCGTTATTCAGGTTCTCTGTTGTGCAAGCACATATGTGCTGCAGACCAAATTAAAGCTCATCAGTTATGAAAATTGTGGTGGCCTGAATTGTGTACATCAGGTTGCAGGAAGATTTGATGAGAACCAAGGAGCATTTTCAGAAGGGAAGACAGAAATAACAGGTTATAATTAGTAGGTGGTGTGATAGCAAATACTGCGAGTTCATTTCAAATGGTTAAGAAGAGGGAACTATTTAATTAAGTAGAAAAGGAAGATGAATCCAGAATCTTGATTATGAAAGAAAAAAGGCAAAAATTAGTTACTTTTTAAAGTATGAAGCTGCTTTCTTCCTCAAAAAAAACCCCACAGGAACAAGGATGAGATGGGGAAAATGTGCTGATAAACAGAAATAAATTCTAAAATGTTTGGATGATACAAATACATACCATGCAGAGGAAATCACCGTAACAAAAGGCAGCACTAGAAATAGGGTTAAAAGGCACCAAAAAAGAAGAAAGTTCTGAATCACTATCAGGAGAAGCCTGAAAATAAAATCTGTTAGCTGCTGCTATAAATTCCTATTTAACAATTATAAGGATCCCTTTGCTTGAAATCTCTGAAACTGAAGGTGCAGCTCAGTGTATTTGTGATATTCAGGGTGGGAGTGTGTGCGAGTATTTCTCCTTTTAAGGGAATTTTAATCAAGCGTCTTCTTGAGGCTCTTAATTACATAAAGATTACCCAGCAAAATACAGCTTTGGATAGCATTATTGTACCAGTCTCTTGTGTGAAGTCTGACAGATTTATTTTGAGTGTGAAAATGGTACATTTAGATTTATGTGCTGTATTTTCCTTCTACACTTAAATGTTATAGCATACAGTTCTGAGACAAGCTCATTTTTCCAGAGAGGTGAGTGATT
Organism: Struthidea cinerea; assembly: GCA_013397865.1. NCBI lineage: Eukaryota > Metazoa > Chordata > Aves > Passeriformes > Corcoracidae > Struthidea > Struthidea cinerea. The sequence goes on along the minus strand of VZTI01003143.1, from coordinate 1,319,847 downwards.
TTGCAAGAATTGATGAATTTACCCTTATTAAATCTGCTGTGGAAAAAAGATATCTGCAGATGTTTGAGTGCTGCGTCAAACTTTTTGCAGACTAAAATAACACTTTGACAAAAGAGGGCAATGCAGTCATGTATGGTATGTGTATGTACAACCAAAATGAGACAGATTGTGGAATGCTTCATCTTGTGTTTCAAATACATGGTTCAGTATGACTAAATATGTAAATTTGGATAGTATGTCTATGTATTTTGGTATAGAAATTGAGTCCAGTGTACCTAGACATTTGAGAAAACGTATTTGGTTGTAATATGCTCAAGAATTGTATGTTACCTCTGCGCCCCTTTTGGAAAGCTTTGGTTTTTTCAGCTTGATAATTCAAAACTAATTTCAGCTTGAGAATTTGAAACTAAGTGGAGTGCTGCTTAAAGCTGCAATCAGATGTCATTAAAAGATCTGCATTGCTCTCCCCAGTAGTTTCAGCTGCGTAAATTAAGCCTTGAGAACTTTCTGCAAACTGACCAGAAGTGCTGTGATGATGTAGTCTGACTTCCTAATTATATGCATGTAAAAATACATCCTGTTGTTCCTTTTTTCAAATCCTTTCTCTCTGGTAGAATATTTGGTTCAGGGAGATGTTCCTTTATACTTAAGTTTTCAAATGATGGAGAGTCTCCTACGTACCTTGATGAGCAAGCCTAGTGGTGTATTAAGAGTGTCCATCTGAGTGTATTAGATTGACTGCCAATGTTGAATAATCCTGTAGCAATCATGGCTCTTTGATGTAAGGAGAACAAGATTTGTGGGGAAAAATAAATGCCTTCTGTTAGATTGGTCTCTATGACTGGGGGAGGTGGGGAAATGAGAGGGAGTTCTAGGTACGTGAGATATTAAAGTCTGCAGCTAAAGCAAAAAGTGTCAGAGTTACTTATGTTAGAGAATAGGTAGTTGTTTGTGGAAGGTGTACATGGTATTGGCAGGGGACTTGATAAAACTTTTACTTACTTAGTGGACATTTCCGTGGCAGAATCTTATAATGCAACACTAAACTTTCATGGGTTCATGAGTATTGAAATCCTCTAGGTTAATGAAAATTAGTTCTCAGTGAGTTCTGGGAAATGGGGCTGAGAAGACAGAAAGGGAAGAGCACTTTCATAAGAAGTGCTCTCTTTGCAGTTAAGGAAATGTTAAGTGCAGATTGGATGCCATGTGCAGTTGCTTAGTTTCATCCCTGTAGTTTTCATGAGATTATGTACTGTGCTGGTTCAAATTCGTATTACATGCTGAGAAATAAATGTATTGAGGGACTTGGATGTGTCTCTCATGGAGGATGTTTATTGCGATGGCTATGCAGATGTTTGTATTTATTGTTCAGATAGTGTCTAGATTTTGTTTGCGATAAATGTTTTCCTGAGGCTCCTAGAAAAGCAGAAGATGAGAATGTTTGAAGGCTCGTCTTGTGAAGCTAGGAAGGGATTTCAAAGTAGAAACTTTTCCCACTGCAGGTTTCTGTAGAAGAGTATATTACAAATAGAAGTGTACGAGATGAGATGATACCTGGATAGCTCATTCAGAGCTGAAGTCCTCTTTCACAAGCAGGGGTTTTGCTTGACAAAACTGAAGGTCACTTGGGTTTAGCACAGTATTTACTTTCTTTATGTGATCTCTAATATTAAGGATCTTTGAGCATCCTAGTTCTACCATACCATAGCTAAATTGAGTTGTGTATTGTCCTGTGTGAAGTATGTATGTCTGTATGATGTGACGACTTAACTGTTAATGACCGTACAGGCCAGACTTTACCTCTGCTTCTTTAATTTCTTCTGTTTATTAATTGATCAGAAAACCAGTCCATCTAGCCAACTAGACTATGTCTTACATTGGCCGTAATCAGATGCCTAGACAGGGATTGAAAATGGAGCAAGTTTATGTTGTCATTCCCATAATTATATTAGTCTTAGGGATTTCCTATACCAAATGGGGGGATCAGGGGTTGTATTTAGTGTTCATTAGCATTTCTGTGCATATAATCTGCGGTTGATTTCTCTTCTAGTCTCCCAAGACAATTTTTGGTATCTACAATATAGTTTGGCAAAGTGTTGATATGCGTCTGTGTTACCCACTGATCTTGTTAAATTTTTTTTACATTCATTTACTACTTGAACTGAAAGCATATAATTAAGGAGATAGCTGTTAGATCTGAGTTTATTGCCCTTAACCTGAAGAGTGATTTGGTGATATGGACTGCCTGCACTTACCTAGTTCTAGGGAAGTCAAAAAGTTTTACTTGAAAATGACCACTTAGAGTTTAGGTATTATCAATTTATGTTTCCCATCTCCACAAAGAACTGGTATTTTATTGTTTCTCTTGGGATGATGAACTGGAGGACGATAAATGTGTTGTTCAAAAGATGCTGGTGTACAAGTATAATAACCAAGTGTAGGACTTGATGATCTCAAAGATCTTTTCAACCTAAATGATTCTATATAGTTCTATAATGAATCTATAGATTAGCTTGGAAAAGAAAACTGAATGCAGCCTTGGCCTGTGATCAGATGACAGCAGATTGAGAGGAACACTTGATAGTAGCAGGGCAGGGCTGCTACTTAGGAGTCTCCTGACTTCCCTTAGAGAAGAGTTAGCAAAAATTTCCAGTTCAGCACAGAGAAAAGCCGAGCCACACTTTCAGGCCAGAGACCCATTTGCCTTTACAGGCAAGGCTCTGGCTGGCTAGGTTTTCTGCAATAAAGGACCTGGAGATCCTGATGGAGAGCAAGTAGAGTGTGAGTTGAGGGAATGAAGTCTGTCTGCACATTCAGCTGCATTAACAGGAGTCCAGCTAGCAGTTTGAGGGAAGTACCTTTATTTTCCCATCTGCCTGACAGTGATGTGGTCACATCTGGGATATTCTGTCCAGTTTTGGGTCCCCAAGTAGAAGAGTGGAATCAGCAAGCTGGAAGAAGTCCGTCAGGGTCCCCTGAGATGATTAGAGAAGTGGAAGACAAGATAAACTAGGAGAGGTGAGGAGTTCTGGGGTGGTTTAGTGTGGGAGCAAGTTAAGAATTTAACTGCTGTCCCGTAGTCCTTAAGGGAGACACAGGGCTATAGAGAAGATTGACCAGGCTCTTTACAGAGGTGCGTAGGACAAGAACGGTTAGGAATAGTCACAAGCCACAGCATGGAACTTCTGGCTCAATTTTAGGGGCCTGGGTGAGAGCTTCAGAAAAAGCACTGGAACAGGTTAAACACAGAATCTGCAGTAACTTTAGCATTGTAGACATGAAACTTGTCTGGACAAGGTCTGGAACAATGTGATGTACCTTCAGCCTAGCATTGCTTAGAGAAGGAGGTTTGACTAGCTGAATTCTAGAGGTCCTGTCCATCATCAATTTCTGTTTCACAGCCCTCACAGAGAAGGCAGATGGAGTATGGACACAATTCTGTCTATTAATTAAATTAGGTAATTATTTTTGTGAAAATTATTTGGTAAAATTAATTAGTTTGGTGAAATATTTTTTATACATTATCAGAACCCAGAATAAAATGGATACTTTGTTCTGTATTTTATTCCAGCTTCCGTTGTTATCCTTTCTATTCCTTGAATTTAAGCCAAATTAATCCTGAAACATGTTGCCACAGACTGTGATGAGAATATAACTTTTATTTGCCAGATGACAAACATAGTCTCTTAGAGCTGTGGTTTAGTGCAGCAGCCAGCTAAACACCAGACAGCTGTTCTCTCAGGAGACCAAGCTATATGATGTGGTCACCAAGGAGGAAGGACAGGATGCCATCCAGAGGAACCTTGACAGGCTTGAGAGGTGGGCCTGTGTAAACCTCATGAAGTTCAACAAGGCCAAGTGCAAGATCCTGAACATGGGTCCGGGAAATCCCAAGCACAAATATAGGCTGAGTGGAGAATGGATTGAGAGCAGCCCTGAGGAGAAAGACTTGGGGGTGCTGGTGGACAAGAAGCTCAGCATGACCCAGCAATGTGCCCTGGCAGCCCTGAAAACCAACTGTATTCTGGGCTGCGTCAAAAGCAGCGTGGGCAAGAGGTCGCAGGATGTGATTCTGCCCCTCTGTTCGGCTCTGGTGAGAAGCCACTTGGAGTACTGCATCCAGCTCTGGGGCCCCCCACATAAGAAGGACATGGAGCTGTTGGAGCAAGTCCAGAAGAGGGCTGCAAAGATGCTCAGAGGGCTGGAACACCTCTCCTGTGAAGACGGATTGAGAAAGTTGGGGTTATGCGGCCTGGAGAAGAGAATGCTCTAGGGAGACCTTATTGGGGTCTTCAAGACCATGAATGAGGGTCGACAAGAAGGATAGAGAGGGACTTTTCAGAAAGGCATGTAGTGCTAGGACAAGGGCTTTAAGCTGAAAGAGCATAGGTTTAGATGAGATATTCAGAATAAATTCTTCAGTGTGAGCATGGTGAGACACTGGAACAGGTTACCCAGAGAAGTTGTGGCTGCCTCATTCCTGGAAGTGTTCAGGTTGGACAGGGCTTTGAGCACCCTGGTCTAGTGGAAGGTTCCCTTTTCACGGTGCGGGGGTTGGAACTGGGTGATCTTGAAGGTCTCTTCCCAGGCCCAACTTCTATGAAGGGCACTGGTAGCTGAGGTTCCCACTATGGCTGCATACCACTGTGCATAATTTTCATGGTCACCGCATCATCAGTTTTTGTGGCTGGGAGCTTTGTTTGCGTAGCTTTCAGGCATGACTGTTCTCCTTGGAACTCTGGCAGTCTCAAGGAAGTAAGGCTGCAGTGCCGCTGTGTACTCTTCAGGGGACATGGTCTCAAAGAGTGCTGTCACAAGGGACAGCAGGACATAGCTGCCCTAGCTGTGGAGTTTTCGCAGCCAGTCCAGACTAAGAGGATATCGGTGAAGCACAGCACAGAGGAAACAAATACAATATTATAAATCTAGCTGATGATTGTCAGCTAAATTCTGCAGCAAATCTCAGGTAGTGGGAGTAGGTACAAAGAAAATGATTGCAACTGTACTGACAACAACATCTCAGCGGAGATGGCTTTTATTGGGGTGTGATATTTACTGCATTTAGGAAAAACACATAGCAGATTCTTTCTTTTCTAGCGTGGCATAGTCTAAAAGTTTGACTCTTTTTTTTCAACAAGAAAGAAACCTATCATTGCTATGAGTATGTTTTAAGCAGTTAAATTATTCTGTATTTTTATATTTTCACTCTTCTGCCAAAAAATTAGGGAAGTCAGATTTTTATTTCTTCTTTTCCCCCACAAAATACTTGTTCCTCTTCATTCTCAAAATACCTATTTTTCTTTTCCTCTCAGGTGCTAATCTGACCTTGCTGGAATCTGTCTTCAGTTCCATATTTTGGCGGTCAGTGAGGTACACTTGAATGCCTTCACATAAATCAGGATTTGCTTTGCTCACTGCCTGTGATTTTTATGCCATCACCTCTACTCCCTGAAGAAAACGAACCCCCAAACCCTGTGGTCCTTGTGAGATATTTTACAATTCTGTCAAAGAATCTTGAATATGCTGCTCTGGACAATGAAAATATTTAAAGCTTCAAACTTAATGATGCATAAAATACTTATAACTTAAAATGAAACACCCTGTAAGTGGAATTGAATGACCAGTATGTTATTGGTAATGTTTCTGGTTTTTAAACAAGCCACTGAAATGTAAATGTGATGTTGTGCTCGTTAGATTATAAAGAATGATGAATGTGTTAGGTGAATGAATTGGCTGATTTTGGTACTCTAATATTTGATGCTACAAGGCACGAACTTGTTGCACCAGGATTATGTACACAGTGTAGTGTGCAGGGAGTGACAGCAAACAGAATCCTTACAGACACTGTTTTACTTGGAATAACTTCAACTTCAAGAAAATCAAAGAACAGCCGAGGTTGCTAAGTGACAGGAAAATATTTATCCTTTTTTTAGAAAATCAAACTGGTTTATGCAATGAATAGTAGGGGACAGCATATATTGTGTACTACCCACATGCTGTATAGGGCCATTATTGCACATAATTAAAACCTGCATAATTCAGCACAGTAACCACAGCGATCACCTCTGTCTTAGTACTGATATTTTCTAGTACTGTTTATTTAGTCTTCTTCCTCAGAAGAAAATCTGTCAAGTAATCCATTATAAATGAATACTCTCTATGTCTGCTGTGAAATACAAGTATTATTTTTGTATAGGCAGATACTGGAAGAGGAGGCAAGATGGGCGAGAGGGAGAGGAAATAGAGTGAGAATCACTGTTTATAACTGGCTATTTGCTTTGCAGGCTTATTCTCATCCCCAGTGTGAGATGCAGCTCGCTAAGAGGCAGTGATGTGGCACAAGTGTTTTGTTTTTCTGGAAGGAGGCGATAACGATGGGTTCAGCCTAAAGGCTCCATGCCTTTCTCTTGGCTCTCAGAGAGGAGCTGTGTGTGGCTTTGCAGTCTGACCCTGTGGATAAAGCCCTCCCCACCAACACGGAGGGTGGTGGGAAGCTGGAATTACAGCAGAGTTGGTGTAGGGTGAAGGCTTGGGTGGCTCTTGAGTCTCACTCATCAACAGAGTGAGAAATTTTTCAGGTGTTTTTAGATGCAGTCGTGCCGTTCCTAAGGCTGATTTGGGAAGAGGAAAGCTGCTGTAATGGGCTGACCAGTATCGCCTCCCAGCTGAATTGCGAGACCCTGCGGAGGAGACACAGGGAGGGAGATGCTGAGAGCAACATCCTTGAGCATGCTCTGTGGCAAGTGGGATGAGTTAGTCCTGGACAGAATTTCGGCTCATTTTTCGGTTTTTTTTGTTTTGTTTTGTTTTTCCCTTGACAAAGAGGTTGTCAGGACAAGCAACAGTTATGTTCAAAGATGTGTGTGAGAAGTTGACTGGAAAAAGATTTATTTGTACCTTCAGTTCTCTTGATTCAGGAGGTGAAAATTTATCTCCTGACTGAGGTGGAAGAGAGGGATAGTTATTTGAGGGAACCGTCACCTGGTTCTTTTTCCACTCTGCTCTCAAAAATTATAGCTTTGACTAAAGTTTTTCAAAACCAACTGCTGCTGTCAAAGACATACAAAATGGCATAATTCCGAAATAAAAATGCTTCCTATTTTTTGGAAGTGTTCGGGAACTTAAGTCGGGTTTAATACTACAGACAATACACATCGCAGCCTTGGGGATCTGGCTCTTTGATTGGCTCCTCCCTACCCCTGTGGTTTTGCATCCTATCTACGAAATATTTTATCTTGCTCTATCTGTAGTTGCAGTCATCACCTTCTGCTATTTCCCTAAAATACCCATATGGCCTGAAAAGGGTAATAGCACACTACAGCTGTTCCTTGTGTTCGGGTCGGGGGCTTGCTGATGCACAGCTGCCATCTCGGAGCGCGCAGACCTGCAGCCCGCGGTGTTCCTGGGATCGCCACGAGGTGGCAATGGCTCAGAGTGTTACTGCTGCGCTGCCGGCCCGCTGCTCTGCTGCGGGGTGCGGGGATGCTGCCCGCCGGCATCCGCGCTGCTCGGGGCTGTGGGGGCAGCCTGGCCCTGGCCCACGCACAGGCCACGTGTTACACTTGTTCGTTTTTAAGGCAAAGGTTTTCTAGGGTCAGGGGTGCTGTGAGTTCCGTCTTTGCCAGCTGCTATTGGCTGCGTGGGGTCAGGGCAGTAGTGAGCGCTCTGTGTACTTAGGCAGTGAGAGGCAGATGAAGGTGCTCTTAATGAAGTATCAAGCGCAGTAAAGCTACAGCTTTATTTTTTCCTTATGCCTTTCAAAGAGAAATAAGCACTATTTCCGTGCTTCATTTTTCCTTCACTGGAGTTTATTATTTAAGGAAGCAAACTTGTGACATTGGACTAACTCCCTAAACTTCGAGAACTATTTGAAATGCGACTTCTTATAAAAATAGGAATTTAAACTCTGTGTAAAATCCATTTACTGAAATTGTTTAAAGGTATGAGTGGAGGTAAACCAGAAGTGCCTCTAGGTTTTCATACCCAACTTTCACTTTAGAAGGGAAAAAGCAAATCTTTAGTGTTCAAAGAGGAATATATTTGGATATATGACTTGTTTGACACATTAAATGCAAGGTGAGAAATTTTTTTAATAGTTTAGTGCTTGAGGCTCTTTCATGTCTTTATATTACTCTAGTTAAACTACTACTGCATCTTGAAAAAGTTATTCTTAATTTAATTAAATAGCTCTTTGAGAAGTTTACTGTCTTAAATATTTTCATACTAAGGTTAGCAAATGTAAAGTGAAAAAAAAGCTACCTTTTTTGAAAGACATAGGGATGGAAGGGAAGAAAAATTTTCATCTGTTGCGTGACTGCAATTAAAAAAAAAATCTGAGTGCAGTTAATCTTGTTTTCCCTTAAATTTGTCTTTGCTTATCTTCAGTCATTTTGCAGAATGCAATAAAATCTGATATTCTGAGTCACTGGAATTTAGTTATACATTCTCCCATGAAGCAGTAATTGCTTATGAAGTATCACACAGAGTTATGGCAACAGATTCTATACCAGTGAGAATGCAAAATCCAAACAAGCAATACAAAACTGAAGCAAGTTAATGGAAAGCAACAGAATCAGTGAGGCTTTGCTGTACACCTTTGGTGGTATTCCAGGTTTAGTTTACATTTGGGGGTACATGTAATAATGTAATATTTTTTATTTTCAATTTCCTGTTTGTAGTTCTTTCCACTAAAATTAAAAATGTGGGAACAGAGGCACTGACAGTGGAGATGATGAGTGTGTGCTGAAAGCAGAGGTCTGATGTGTGTAAGACTTGCACAAAGCAGAGGAGGAAAGGACTTGTGTGATTGAAAGGCAGTGCTCCTGCAGAAGGACTTTGAGCTCCATTATGGGAACTCCTACCAGAGAGAATCTGCCCAGGCTTACTGCCCTTAAGTTTAAGCATTTCTCTTGGGATTCTGGATATACCTGATGTCTTCTCTTGTTCCATGTTGGCCAAATTCAAAGGTAGCCCAGACTTGACAGGTTGAGCTGCTTGGCAGTATCCAAGAGCTAATGTCCTGTTTCTCTGCTTTTGCTACTACAGCATTCCAGTGCAATTAGACTTCCTTTGTCTCTCCACATTTCTAGGCTATTACTTTTACTGTTAGTTTTGTTTCATTTTTAAATGCTGCAAATTGAAGAGTGTTAAAGAATTCATTAAAAATGACCAACATCAAAAAAAAAAAGAGATGAGAGAGAATTCACTGTACACTCAATATTCTGACAAGTAAAAAAACCCAGAGGAGCTGTATGCTGCAGTAGACTACCATAAATTATTCTGTATCTTGACAGTTAACTGTGTCTCTATATGTGACAGTACTTGGGACATGTAAAATAGACTTCAGATCATCCTTCGTGCAAGTTGGAGCTTTTCATATTTTCCATTGTAAATACTGTTATATTTAGCTTTGCAGGAGAACTTTATTCTGCACATCCAGATTTTGCACTGAAGCAAAAGTAATTTAAGAAATATACAGTAATCCTAAAATGCCACCCAACCCTTAGAATTCTTACTACCTAAAGCAGTGAATATGAAAGTCATATATAAATATTTTAAAGGCATTTCGGTTTGCTGAACTATGATGGTTAGAAATGAGAAAGCCAGAATTAAATTTTTATTTCATTGCCTTATTCATAATGTTTTTGTTTGATATGTAGGTAATAGACAAGCAAATCACCTAAAGAATGAAGTCTGCAAGCATGAAAACACATTTTCATAATTGCCTTGGCAGGAAGCCTGCATGTTCTCATGGCAGAGCTGTGAATATTCCATGGGATGAAGGAGCTGCTTGCTCAGCAGAGGGGCACTGTCTGTGTGAGTGCTCATCTAAGTCCCCCAAAAGGACATGTGTGTGCTGGAAAAAAAATCTCAAACCATCCATCATGATTTGCATTTTCTGATATCTCAATTTGTCCAAAATATTTAGAAAATGAGAGAAGAATAAGAGGAGTCAAGTGCCATAAGGTTTGATTTCTGTTAGAAACAGCTATCATGTGTCGCGAAGACTCTGTGCGAGGAGTGGATGTTTGGCAGGCAGGTGCATAGGTGCTGTTTTGGGTGGATGTGCAGACATGATAGGGATACTTCTCTCGCATTGATTTTTAATTAGCAGTGTTATGGGATGGGGTGTCAGTGTCAGTCTGCTGCTCTCAGGAGTTTATGCAGGAAATTTATCCACATAACAGCAACCTCTGTTGAAGTCTGCTTGCCTCAACAGGAGGACTTTTTTCCATAGGGCTCTCCTGGGGCTTGTTCTGTATCGTTAAATGTTCTATTAAGATGAGGAACAGAATTATCATGTATTTTTAACTAACTTGGATTTTTTTTCAGAGGCAGTTTTTTTGGCTTTGCATTGCTACTGCCTACATTTGATTATTTTCTTAGAGGATTTCTGATACCCAGTTTATAGATGGCATCTATACTACTGTTTCATGTCAAAATAAAACAGCTTTCAGGTTTGCAATCAATTTGGAGAGTTTTGCAGAAAATGGTTACATTTTTCAAAGAAGCTTATGAGATTGCAAACTTTATGAGGGATGAAAATCTTCCTGTGATATTAAGAAAATAGTTGTCCAAGGTAGGCACATTATCAGGATAGCAGAGATTTTGCTACTTTTATAACAGTGTTGTAGCTTAAATGACTTCAAAGTGTTGACATAAGAGACCTGAAAGCCTAAGGTGATGGCATTTACTATAGAAGCCAAAAAATTCTTCAATAAGAAGTGATTATGCCATTGGGGGCAGTGTTACTTGCTGCAGGTTAGCCGTTACAAATATAACTTTCTGCCCTCTGGAAAAATATTTACAATTTCTGGCTATACGTTTATTTTTTTGTTTGTTTTACTTAAGCAAAGTACAGGAAGGATGAAAAAACCTTTCAGTCAGTTGTGTTTGAATTTTTTTTGGTTTTAAAGTTCAAGAATATGATGTGATATTCAAACTTCTCACAGATTTGATAAGGAGAAGTATCTTACTAAATATTTCAAGGGTTGATAGAAACTTTGGCAAAAGACCTGTGTCTGGATCCCTGGAGAGCTTCCAAACTTTGCTTTTTCCCATAACATTAAACTGCGATAAAAATGGGTTGGTTGCAAGGTTTAATAGTGTAATGTGCTCTTCTAGGAGTTTGTTTTCAAGATGTACTCAACTTTGATATGAAGCCCATCAAATGTCATTGGATGTCAATCCTGGAGCGTTTGTCTGCAGTTCCCTGAGATCCAGTTGTTTCGTGTCGTTCATAGTGTTATAGCATCAGTGGCTGGAAGTCCATTTTCTTCACAGTACACATGCTTGTTGAAACACTCCAATGGTAGTGCCTAGATTACTCCAAAAAATGGAGGCATCTCGGTTGTTTATATTCAGGCTGAAAAGGCTGAAAAGAAAATGATGTATTCTAAAACAAGCTAGGAGCTAAGTTTTATTAACTGGTGCTGCTGCCATGGAAAAGGTCAACCATTGTAGTCATCATATGCATATAAAAATCTGCGCAGAAGTATGCATGCAGACTTAACCTCTGGCATCCCAAGGACACGAGGGAAAGCACAGAAGTTTACTTGCATGCTGCCTGCGTGCGTGTCTGGCTGCCACGGTGTGGCTTGTCCAGCTGGGACTCCAAAGAGCTGCCACTCACCAGGGAGCCAGGTGGCCATTGCCTTTTTTTCCCTGTTCACAGCTTCCAAGTGTGTACAGTGCTGTGCATTTTTACTTCGAGACTAACTGCATTTATTTTTGTTCTCTCCCCTCTCCTTGTTTCTTTCTTGCATAGCTCAACAAGCAGCAGCTGCAGGTACTGAAGGAACGTTTCCAGGCCTTTTTGAATGGGGAGACCCAAATCGTAGCAGATGAAGCGTTTTGCAATGCTGTGCGAAGTTACTATGAGGTGAGCTGGGTGCTTTGTTCTCTGTATTATGTTCATAGTATGCCTTTTGATGCGGGTACAAGGAAAGTAATTTTGAGTTTCAAAGGCTCTGAACTTCCAAACCTTCTAGAAACAGTTTCCTCCTAAACCAGCTCTGCTGTTTTAAAAGCTGAAATCTACTGCCTGGGCACAAGAGAGAAACTGAACTGGAAAATATTCACCCTTTTTTAAGAAGGGAAAAAAATTAAAAAGAGAAGATAAAATGAAAAACCCCTGGTGTTAAAAATCTTCCTGGCAGCACTTGATACAACTAGGCACTGCTATCTTTATCTCCATATGTCCAAGGTAGCTCTTTTAATCAGCACTTTGTAAGTTACCATCCTGAGAAATATGTCTTCTGATTTTTAGTTACCATGCAGAAGGTTTTGTGAGGACCTGCCTGTTCCCTTCCGAAAGAACAGAAGCTTTCCATGCAGATGGGCCAGCTCTGACAATCTGCTGTGACCTCCCAGGCGTGTTCAGTGCCTACAGCCCCAGTGCAGATCTGTAGATGTAGTTTTAATTGCCTGAGCAACAGGACCCGTTCCAAACTCGTGGATGATTCCCTGCCCATCAGCAGCATAGGGCTAGTAAATTAACTTCTTACTCTTACTAAATATTCCTGTGTTTTCATTTTGCTTCATCTAACTTCTAACCTGCTCAATGAATCACAATGGCTGGATGTTAAACTTCTTTTGAGGGGTCTTCCTTCATATTTCAGTCTACCACATCTTTTTTTTTTTTTCAAAATTAGCTTTATTTTTGGTATTTTGTTTGTTCATTTTTCCTGTCAGCTATTCTTTGCTAGTGAATAACTTTTTCTTTGAGCATAAAAAGATGTGATTTATGTCCTAGCTTGGTTTTATCTACAATAAATTACATCGCACAACAAAAAGAAAGAGGGATGGGCAAATGTTTTTTCTGTTGTGCTGCAATCATGGACTCAGTGTGTAGAAATAGAAATTTATGTCGAAACCATAAAACTCAGTGCGAGTTTCTCCAAATTATGGTCTGATCAATGCTGTGGCATTTGAAATTAAGGAATTCTCACAAAAACACTTGTGAAAAGATGGGGATATGTCTGCAGGTGAAACTAGAATCTGAACATTCTTAAGGTACTATTTTAGGTGTGTGAGAACACGACAGAAGTGCTTAGAAAATAATCCATTTTTCTGATATATCATTTCTTATGATAAAGAAGTTAAGGCTGGGAGGAAGGACAGTTTGGAAGATGGTGCAGGGCAAGACTGAGCTAGTTAGTGGCCCAGCAGGAGGTTTCAGGGCTGGGGGATGTCTCAAGACGCTGAACTTGGGGTAGAACTGAAAAGGACTTAATGATTGTACTTCATTCTTTTAGCACACTATGTAAAAAGCTTGATGTGTTAGAGAAAGTAGTCTGCTCTTTGGAAAGGATGTGATAGTGAATAAAATTTATTCTGAAATAAATGTCTAAACAGTAACTGTTCTGTTAAGATTTACTTAATTCCTTTTTTTAATGAAATTTTTTAGACACATTAAGAACTGGTTTTTAGCATATCTGCTCTTGCAGTGAAAGGCTGTGCATAATAATCTAAAATACCCTTATAAAACGAAAAGCTCAAATTTTCTAGCTATTTTCAGGCATTCAGCATTTTGAATTACAAGTGTTCTGGGTGTCCAGTTTCAAACACAGAATTCCAAAGCTCTCAGCATTACTGTCAAGGATATAAAGACACCAAGAGCTTCATCCTGTGGTAATATACCATGAGCTGATATACCAGCTGTAATTTCAGTCTTTTATTTATTTGTTTATCCCAGCCTCCCAATTCCATTTTGCATTCTTTCCACAGACTTCCTTCCGGACTTGCACAGCCCTTTCCAGTTGTGCAGTTTGAGTCAGCATTTGCTAGTCATTTTTAATTTCTTTTCAGGGTTGTAGTAGGTAGTCACCAGTAGATTTAATGAACAGTGCAGTGTTGGAATCCAGCTGGAGACTTAGTTCAAACTACTGCTCCTCTTTAATGCATTTTAATCAAATTTTATGCATCTGATCACATATTCTCATCATTACTTGTATGTGTCTCTTGGACCTTTTTCCTTTTCTTTGCTACCCATTAGTTGAAAATATTAATCTCTATTACTTCTTCATGTGTTTGTTGATGCTGGGCTTTGATGCTTTCTCCTCTCTATGTCTACCACATGTGGTCCATCACATCTTCCATGGGGTGATGTTTGTTAGTAGTTTGACTTATGGGCATCTTCCTTGTTTCTGTCATACAGCGTCTTACAGACTTCAGTGTTAATTTCCTTATACTTTAGTTGCTGACCTACAGTTCAATTTTACCTCACAGGAAAGGAAACAAATATGTGGTCTGCTCAGTAATTATTTTATTCTGAAAATTATTAACTTGCCTTTAATCCTATGCAGTAGTCATGGTTTGAGTGTTATTATAATATTGTTTGCAAATCCAGGGTATATTCATTACTGTAGTTGATTTTCCACTTTAACTTTGAATGTAAAAGAGAAGATCTGTTTTGGGGGTGTGACATAAATTCTGTATCAGTAGTTGCAGGTGTTTTCACTGTAATCTGTAATTACTGAGTTTGTTCACAATGTGTCCTCTTAAGAACCTTAAGGGCAAGCTCCAAGGATTTGAGAACTTACTATGCGCAGTCTTTGATTAACTTTTTTTATAAATATTTTCAGAAAGAGCGATTTATTTGCTAAATAAATAAATAGGAATTTCAGCATTCATTTCACTGTGCTGTAAGTCATGCTCCTGTGTCCGAACCACTTGGGAAGTCTACACCAGTCAAGGTTTTTGCCTTAGTTCCACCACTGTGTCTTTTCCAATGCTGCTGTGGTTTTTCAGACTGTCTATGAATAATCTGGCATTGGTTTTCATTTATCTTAAAAATGCAGTAGAAAAAAATTCATATTCATAGGAAACGTTACATAAACTCTAATTCTCAGAAAAGGTTATTTTTATGTTCTGTGTAATCTCCCCCTAGCAGCCCACCACACTTTATGAAAGTCTCTCTGAAATTTAGCATGTTTCATTTTTGTATACATGTAAGTATGATTGTCTTGTTTTCCTCTTCAACCTCAGTTTTAGAGAAGGTATGGAAATGTTTACAGTTCTCTTTCTGAAATCATTCTCTCAGAATTAGCATAGGATTTTATTTTTTTGTGTGTGTGGAAAATTCCATTACAGACATTGAGCCAGATTCTAATCAGTAGAACATCAGATGCTGGTGCTGCTTTTCAGATAAAGAGAAAAATTCAATCATATGGCAGTTTTCTATGAGTAATTATATTAGACACACTGGTAAGTGTAAAATTAAGTGAGAAAATGACTTACAAAATAAAGTCTTTTTTTGCTTAATTCAACCCTGTGTTGAATTGTTTGTGAAATAGTAGATAAACTTTTATTCATCAGTTTGTGCATGCTCTTTCATTGAGGTTGGAAAATGCTGTTGTGCAGAGCCCCAAGAGGTTCATTTGCCACCTTTAATATACTTACCTTTAATAGGTATGCATATACCTTGGGCTAAACTCACAGTGCTAATCTTTTAGTCTTGAGTTTAGGCTTAGATATCAGTAAAGTGGGTGCAAAGAACTGTAATGAATATTTGAAGTACTGTGAAAACTTTTTCAATATTGTAATGATTGCAAATTCTCAGGTTTTCAACTCTGCTTAAAGCAATGTGAAGCTGCAAGAAGTGCTACGTACTGGTGTTTTTCCTGTTTTTCTTGCTGCTCGATTTTAAATGTGTGGTTCTAAGCCACGATTACCTCATGCTGCTTAAATCTGAATGTTAAATGCAGGATCTGTAACAGTTAGTACTGTGGGGTGTTTTGAGAATTTAAAATCAGACTTAGTTTGACTGTCCCAGTTTGCCTGTGATACAAAGACAGTATTTAACGTACTTTCTGTTTAAATTGAGGTGATTTTTGTACACAAACCTAGGTAATAGTTTGGCACTGCCAGGCTGCAAAAAATGAACTAGAAGTAGTAAACAAAGAAAATTAAAAATAAGAAAGAGCAGAGGACCCATGTCATAGAATCATAGAATGATTTGAGTGGGAAGGGACTCTAAAGGTCATGTAGTCCAATCTGCGTGCCACAGGCAGGGACATCTTTCGCTAGATAAGTTGCTCAAAGTCCCATCCAACCTGACTTTGAGGATTTCCAGCAATGGGGCACCTAAAAATTCTCTGGATAATCTGTTCCTGTATTTTACCACCTTTATTATAAAAATTTGTTCCTTACATCCAACCCAATCTACCCTTGGCAGCTTTCTAAATGGTAAAAGGAAGGGTTTCCCTTCCTTCATGCCAGTGTGCATAGGTGGCACCTTTCAGCTTCTGCAGTAAGTAGGCCAAGTGTCCTACAATTACCAAGCTCCTTTGGTACCAAATCCTGAACTGCTAATGCAAGCCCTTGCACTTATCCTTAGAAAAGGATGAATTGTGTTTATGGGAGCTTTTTTATATGGAGACATTAAATGTTGTGTTACTCTCTAAAAAAAGTTGAGATATTTCTGTAAAGAAAGGAGTGAAACGATGCTATTTCTGCCTGTGATTATCGAAAACTTGATCTGAACATTTTTTGCATGGATGTGAGGGCAAAAGGATCTCACTGATGAAATGAGAAAAAGGAACTAGCTTTCTGGACTAAGTGGTGCTTTGGTTGCTTTTACAGTTTTTTTTTTACTGTCAGCTATTTTAGGCACACCATTTTTATTCAAGGCAACAAAAGGCATAATTGATCCTGATGAATGTTTCAGAGATGAAGATGACACCTAAAGGAACCAAAAAGCATTCATTAGAATCAAGATGTAGTACACACAAAATTAATAGTAATTAAATGTTGGAACATTCTGGTTTTATATTATTGAGATAAAATAATGGAATCAGTAGATTAAGCATTTATTTAAATACATTAGGCTAGTGAGTGTAGAAGCTAACAGGGTTTCAGGGCATAAATTCACTGGTTTCTGCTTTCATTTTTTTCAAAAGTCGTAATTGGCATATGCATGTATTTAAGTATATGGGCTTTTTGCTCTGTTCAGGTTCTCTTCAAAAACCTGAGTACTACACCAGTGTGGGATTTATGGTTGGTACAGTCTCATTTGGAGAAGCTATTTCTAAAGGATGGGTTTTTATATTAACTTTAGGATAATCTTTTGTTTTGCCTTGAGAGGATGCCTTTCGACACCAGATACATTTGTAGTTGCAACCTATTAGCACTTACACAGTTTCCTTCCAGTTGCTTGAAAACATCGGCAGACTTGAGGTCAGTGTAATATTCCATGGGGTCTGTTATTTTAGATGTCTGCTTTAGGCCAGTTCTTTTCATAAAAGTTTTTAGGCCACCCCCAGGAAAGATGCACAACACAGGGTTATTTAGGTCATCCGTTTTGCTGAAGAAGCTCTAATGCCTTCAGTGTTTTGGATCACCAACCACAATTTGGCATGTAATGGAGACTGTCTGACTGTTAGCGGTCTAAATATTTTCCTGAAAGAAGTGAGGGGGACATCAGATACAACAAATTAAAACATGCTTTGCATGATCTTGACCTCTTCCATGCTAAGGAGAGACCTGACAGAGTGGAACTGCAGGGTTTGTGATGTACAGCTTTCTCTTGAGACTGCTGTTATATTGCTGTTGCATGGAAGCTGTATCAGTGCTGATATCCACAAAGTCTCTTGCTTTACACATAACCAGATGTAAATATTCTTTGCGTTTTCAGACTGGAACTCCCCTTTTCACTCCTACCTGTATGGTGTCAGAGAGGCTGTGCATCTGCACAGAAACGTACTGCTACTGTTGAAACTGTGTTTGTCCAGTCTCTCTGGACACTGATGTTTGTGGATGATCACTATTCATTTGAGGATGCTATAAGGTTTCTATATTAGCAATGTTGTAAAAGACCTGTATTTCAAACTTTTAAATGAGGTAGGTGGTTGATGGCTAGAGTTTAGTGCATTACTTATACCAGTCCTTTGATTTGAAGTGGTGTGTGCTGATAGGAAGAGAGAAAGGAATGGCTGATTGAATGTAGATTAAAAAAATTTCCAGTGACGGTATCCTTTTTTGTTCGTTTTGTGACTGTTGTTGTCCCAGGCAGAAAAGGATGCCTTGTAGGTCTGACACTACACTGCAGAGGTAATTAGTGTTGGGTAGTGAGGTATGTCTCTACTGTAGTAAGCATTATGTTAGCTACTTGTTTATTAGATAAATTCTGAATGCCTGTTAATCTGAACAAACCAATTAGAAAACCAGCAATGGCACACATTGTTACACAACAGTGAATTTGCTTTGGTTTGCTTAATTATTTTTTCCTTAATCTCAGTGCTGTTTTACTCAGTCTCAGAGAAAACTTACCTGGACCTTGGTTTTGCAATTAACAGCACGTCGCCCCGAGACACAGACTATACATGTTTTTGTTGATGCTGTCTTCTGGACAACTAAAGGCAGTGGGGATTTTTGTCAGCTAGCCTGATATTAGGAAAAAATGTGACAGTTTAAAATCCTATCTGCCAAAATCTTGCAGGCGATACTAACATTTTATTCTGATTTTTTTTTAATCTGAAAATCATTATGTGGAAGGATTTTTCTTTACCTTCATGATGAAAGGATGAGAACTCTTGATATTTGTAAGTTAATCCTTCCTGCTACCTTTTCCATGTCTCAGCACAGAGCCCTTAAAGTCCTTTGGATGTGGAAATATTATCATAAAATATTTCATTCAGAGTTATGTTAATGCCAATGAATTCTCTTTCGTGCCTTTATATTGTGATGTCTGTGTGTTCCATTCAGCAGTATCTCAGGGACTCTCCCAACCAATGCGGACCAACAGGACACTTTTTTCTCCTTTTAGCAGTTGAACAGATATTCAGCCATGACTGAATTGCTGTCTCGCTCTGTGACCAGGGGGAGGTGTGTACAATACAAGACAAGTGAAAATTCCTACAAGACACTTATGGACTAACTAAAGTTAGTCTAAACAGGGTCTCTCTGTTTCCTGACTCTTTAGGTTCTAGAATTTTCTCATGAAATTACTTCAGGCTTCAAGTTTTGATTAGCAATCCACTGTAGAAAGTTGCTATATTCATCTAATTAATCATTTCACTGAATTGCAAACAACTACTATCTAACTGATTTTGTGATCTTAAACACACAAAAAAATCCCGAAAACCCAAACAAAAAACCCAAACCAAACCAATCAACCAACCAAACACCCCAAACCCAACCCATTCAACAAACAAGCAGTAAAGGAGAAAACCTCACATTTTCATGTACCATCAGATTGAATTTTTAGGACTGGTATTTACTGTGTATATTATTGCACTTACTCTTGGATTTCTAGATGGTGGGATAAATAACTTTTGTTTGCATGTTTTGATTGAATCTCTCTGTTACTGTTTTACTTCGTGTTGGAAAGCTTTGCCCGTCAAATCCTTAGAGATGTGTGACTTGTCAAAATCTTTTAAACTTAAAAGTAATGTCTTGAAAAAATGCTGTTAATGGTGAATTCTTTGTCTCTGAATAAACCAAGCTAGAGAAGATGTGGCAGTATCAGATAAAGAAAGTCAGCAAATGCATGGCTGAAATCCAGAAATTAGTAAATGAAAAGTGAGTTTTTAAATTCTCATTGATCTCTCTCAACTCCATTTCAAGTCTGTTCTGATACTAATTTCGAAAGACAACAACAAATTCTTATATCCTGAGAAATGTAAAGGCAGAACACAGACAGTGATGATGTAAATATATTCTCAGTGATTTTTTTTCAAGTTTTGCTTGATCTAGACCTCCTACCGTGGGGTATTTCTGAAAAGCCACATGGGAAAACAAGATTGTTCCCAAGCTTTTATTTTCTAAAGTACTGTAGAGATGGCTTTTTCTACTTCATGTTGCCTTAAAAAAGCTATACTCCTCACTGAGCAAGCAAGAGGTTTCTTCAAAGTTAAATGCAGGCATGAAGTTTCTATCCACCCAAGATTCTCAACAAGAAACAGCATTATCTTAAACAGAGCATACTAAGAGAAACGGATTACTGAGTCTATTCCAGTTACTAAATGCCTTCTTCAAGCATTGCTAGTGAACAGTAACTACCTCATTAAGGAAATTTCCTTTCCACTTGGCCTTGCCATTAAACCATTTCTCCTAATTTCCTCATTCAGTTTTTCCTATTAACTTAAGGTCATTGCTTAGCTTGCTTTGTTTTAAATGTGAATTGTACAATCCCTTCTTTTATTGAATTATCCTTTGTATAAATGTGTCTGTCCTGTGCCTCCTTAGCAAAACAAAAATACTGAGCAAATTACATATTCTTAATCTGTAGTATATTATTTGATATCAGGCATTTATTATGGTCCCTCTTTGGACCTTTCACTTTCTCAGTTCTTAGGGTTCCAAACAGAGCCCCAAATCCTGGTGTGGTTCTGATACTTTGTACTGCTTTATATTTTACTCTGTAATTCCTCTCACCCAGCTAGTGATGGTACTTACAGAAGTGAGTGATCAGGAGGGATTCGAATTTTAAGAATAATGCAAAGTATGGAGAATATGTCTGCAGGTGTTTTGAGCACGTGTCTAGGGCAGCTGTACCCAGAGCTACCCTGTCTGTACCTCAGTTATCTTGTCCAGAGCTGGCTTCTGTCTGTCTGCTTGCCAGCATGTGGTCACAGAGATGTGCCCCAGCATTCAGAGCCAAGTCCCACAGAGCCCACCTGCTTGCACAATTGTCTGTGACTGGCAAGATGATTAAAGACCATGCTGCTGGTTGGTTGTTTTTTTCTTTTTTCTTATGAAATAGTCAAAAGATGCAGTTCTGTATCTGTACTTAGAGGTCGATATGGTCCTAGATGTGCATATGATTTGATTTCTCTGGACATCTTTGTGCTTCCTGTTATCTTCAGAACTGATGCCAAAGTAACTGTTAAGATGCTCACCATGCTACTAGGGCAGCACTGCCCAGTTAGAAAGCTGCAAGTGGGTGCTTGGAACTTACGAGCATCACATTACTTTCAGCATTTCCCCTCAGCTTGAATGTCAGCGTGCTGGTTCGCAGCCCAGCATGAGAAAATGAATAATCTCCTGGGGAAGAGACCTTGATATTTTTGTTACATTTAAGTCTTCTGTTCTTGGTATACTTTTCATAAACTAGGAAACGTTTTCCTTTGAGAACAGCAGGGATCCTTTTCTTCTGTGTGTTTGTGTGTCTGCAATTTTCACTGTGATAAATATGCTTCATAAATAATGCGTTATTCTACTCCTTGCGTGCAGATACTACTGCAGCAGAGCCTTCCAAGTCTAAGAGTAGAAGTATATTAATCAGAGATGAGGGTTCCATTTCAAGGAAATCCAAGCTTTTCTCAAATCTTTATTCCTGATCAGCATAAAATTAGTCACAAATAAATGCTTATCTCCCTGTTTTGAGTCTATTCACTTGCAAGTTTTGTATAATCTTTCTTTGAACGTTAACAATAAAAGGAGTACACCGTTGTCAGTTTATATATTAAATTACAGCTTGTTTATTTGGTCTTTCTTTTTTGGTTTATTTGTTCTCCTTGGTTTGTTTATGTCCAGACAATCTGGAATGCTGTGGTAGAAATCTGTGGACAAATTAAAAGAGTCAGTATCCTAACACTACCCCTTCACTGTTTTACCGGTTGTCCCTGAATGCAATTCAGTTTTTAATGCTTTCAAGAGTATTTCCCATTTAAGTAGTTAAATTACATGGAAGCAAAAGGAAACAAAGCAAATCTAAGTGTCTAGTTCTGTACTGGTTTGTTTCAGTGTTGTAATGAGCTGTGACACATGCAGTGTGATCAGTCGTACTGAAATGCCCACTGAAACCTCTTTGGCTTTACTCTCTTGTCATCTCTTACACTTTCTCCCAGGGCAGTAGTGCAGAAGACTTTTATTTGAGATAAATCTGCAAATTAGAAAATATCCTTCATTTTTGCCTTCAGTTAAGTAATTTTGTCATTTTAATCTTTCATAATGGAAAGCAAGTTACCTTCTTTTCTTGGCTTTTGAGCATTTGTAGCTTAGCAGAAAGCTATGAAAAAACCACCAAAACAAAACAACCAAATAATTTAAAAACTTTATTTTAGAAAAAGGCAATTAACAAGTTTCCCAAACTTAGTAACATTCAAGCAGCAATATTGTGTCAGACCAAAATCCAAAATATTCAGTATCCTTTGTCAGATATTGCCAAATCAAAGGAGACTTCCGATGAAAGAATACCAGGGCAGGGAAGGTTCATGCAAGGATTTCCAGGAGTGTCTTCTTCAATTCCAGTCATCAGGACTCAGGGAGGTCCTCTACCTGTCCACGTTTCCATTACTGGTAACAGCATATTAACCAATTCTCCAATTTTGTCTTTCAACAACAGGAAGAGCTTGTGGTTACTGTATTTGTATTCCGTGCAGGCACTTCTATGTCTGGAAAATGAGTCTTACATCAGTTGTTAAAATGTTACTTTTTCTCATTTCTCAGAAGTTTGTTTTTGGGAGGGCATATGGGTGAAGTTTTAGAAGCCCTGTTGTCTTACCTCCATAATCAATTCCTCCAATGTAGTAAAGGTGGTTTTAGTTGCTGTCTGGCCATTCTTTCTCTGCTTGTGTTGATGGATGTGGAGGGAATAATGGACTTAGAGAAGTAATCTTAAAATACAGACTTTTCTTCTGACAGTGGTATACTGTCCTAACAATTACACAAATATTCAATTGTGAAAAGACCAAGTAAGCTGGTCCTTAAGTCTCCAGTAACTGATATAAGTTGTCTAACTGGGGAAAAAAGTTCTTTTAAAACACCAGTTCTGATCTGAGACTTACAGCAGCGATCAGTGATTAATTGTAAATGATCTCTGTTGCCTTATTCCAACTCTCAGCCTTCTGATTGCGCTTCAGATATGCTGCAAATACAATTGAGAAAATGAAACAAGGGAACAAAAAGAAGTGATGCGTTCCATTTATCTCCCTCTGTTTCACTGTGTGCTTTGAGCTGATGACTCTTCTGTGCCTTAATTCTGGCAAAGGGCTCAGAGGGGAAGAAGAATGAGTGTGCCTCAAAGTGTGCTGGGAACCCACAGCCCCACCATGGCTGTGCAGCTCACTGTGATGCTTTTAGCTCTCTTTCCCTCTTGGACTACTGAGCACATCCATCAAGGCTCACTGGGAAGTAAGCTAAAGCTTTCATCCTTCCACATGAAAGAGATTTAACACTTTTCTAATCCAACTAGCAGTGCTGCTTGACTGCTTCAGAAAGTCAATTTCTGATGATGATGAACTGATCAAAAAGGGAAAGGTAAAATGTCCTTCTTCCCTACTTGGATTCTCCTGATGCCACCATTATGCTACTCTGAATGCAGTTATAGTTCAACGCGTTCAACAGTCGTGTTGAACTTCAAAGCTAAGACTGAAAGGAAGGACAGATCCAAGTTCACACCAATCACAGGCCCTGAAGAGAAGACGAGTAAAAGACCGAGATGAGTCATCACCTTCATGTGAGTAACAAGTTTATCACTGTTTGAGGAGTGAGCTTTAAACACACAGGACCCATGGTAGTGGCCATTGGCCCAGATATGTATGGATGCCAAAGTCCTTTTTTTGGACACCTCTGAAACAAAAGCTGAGATGTTACCCCAGGATCTACTTGAAAAGTGCTCTCCTGGAAGGATGTCTTATTTCTGACATTAAGCAAGGAGAGCTCTTTTTGAGAGCTCTACATTTGAATATCCTCTGCATTTGAGGATAAACCCAGAAGGAGTATGCAGCTTTTGTTTCCTTGGCAATATTACAAAGATGGTCTGAGAACTGCAGGTGGGCTTCATCGCTCCCATGTGCCAGCCTGATCATCATGACCCAACAGGTGTGCAGCTTGCATCTAACTGCATTCTGTAGGTCCGTGAAGAGGAGACTGAATTGTCTGCCAGCATTATAAGACGGTTTAATGATGCAGAGGTCAGACTTCTGTGCCCAAAAAATGGCAGCAAGAAAAGAAAAATTTACATGTGAGAGCTGCTAAAACTATTTTAAGACAGCCTATGGGACAAAGATAAGGCGTCTTTGAACAGGAGTCACTGAGAAATTTCCAAGCAGTTGAGGGGAAGATGATTTAACTTGTGAAATGCAGATTTCTGTTCTGCCATTAACTCTGAGAAGAACCGTGTGTATCACTTCAGAATCAGATTGATCACTGTGGGTGTCTTCAGGTTTAGCATTGTTTTATGGCTCTTGATCTGAATATGCATAGTAATTTCTCCTGACTTAAATATGAAGACTTGCTGGGGCTGAAGGCTTCACAATATTTCTTTAAACCAAATTTCCTCTACTGAAAGGAAAGGTGCATCTGTCTTTTCCTAAAAGGAGACAGGAGGCAAATGCTGCTTCCAAAATGTTCATATTTAACCATTAAGAAGTTGAGTAAGTTATCCTGAAGGACTGAAAAATGGCTAGGTAAATAACGTGGTATAGGGACTGGCATAACTTCAGTAGTCAAGGAACGAGACATTTCTTTTAGAAGTATATGAGCCCTGTGCTTGTTTGTGAACCCAGACCTGATCCTTTGAAAAAGTGATAATGACAGGGAATACAGGTGGCAGGGGAGTCTGCAAAGCACGAGCAGGCATAGACTGAAAGCTGTGTGCAGTGTAAGCAGTAGTAAGATGTCCTTCTTATTACTGTTTGTTTAGAGAGGGGGAAAAACCTTTTTTACTGAAAGCTCTTAAAATATACTGAGGTAAACAATGTAGAAAACATTACTTATAAAATAGTCCGCAAATTTAATTTTTGGTGATGGTCTTAATTTGCTTGTTAGCCTAAGTTAGAAGAGATGTTAATGAATGTTCATGCTGTTCATGTTGTTAATGATGTTCATGATGTTAATGAAGTTCATGCTGTTGAACTGTCAGAAAAGGTTATGGTTAAACAGCAGTGTGGACATGTTAACAGCTTTTGTTAAAGACAGTATTTCCTTTCCACTCAACAGACTTGATTTGAAAAGGAAGTCTACTTTTCCTGTCAAAGTAGAGTTATAGCTAGCCTGATGACAGTCTCTGAGTTGGAGTTTGTTACCTTCAGCACCAAAAGCACCCAAAGACCTTTGATACTCATACTAAAGCAGCATTGCTACGTTTTATCCCCCTGTTCTCTGCATAGAGCAGGTAGCAGAAAGGTCTCATGCACCTGCTACATGTTTGAGTCCATTGCTTTGTTTGAGGAAATGGCCAGGACTTCAGTGTCCAGCATTCTTCTACTGGATACCAGTGTAACAACTGAATAATATTTATTAGACTGTTTGAACTAATGGAAGCATTTAGCTCAGTCTTTGTTGATTCTTTAAAGCATTTAGTTTACCTTTAAAACATATTTCTAAATTTTCAAATCTGTAAACATGAAACGGTGGCTGTTCTGGTTGAAATCAACTGGAGGCAGAAGCCCGCTGCAGTTCAGAGATTCAGAATGAGTACAAAATACCTAAACTACTATGATGGGGGGTGAGAGTGTGTGTGTGTGCAGGGGTGTGTTGGGTTTTGGGGGTTTTTTTTGTCTTTACTTTGTTCTTTAACTGAGTAAGCTTTATGGTGAAAGAAGATAAAGTGGGTCTGGAATATACTGAAACTTAAAATGGAAGTCTGAAAAAGTGACAAAATGACACTTCTAAAGGTGATTCCTGTAAAATGTTCTTGTGTGCTTGTAATTCACATGTTGCTGCATGATGAGATCCAGCTGCTACCTGTCAGCCTGGTCGTGGGTCAGACAGATGGCCTAAGCATGGCCCATTAGCAAAATAAAATGCATTCATGAAAAACAATTACAAGGGAGGCTGTTTACATTTAAAATTTAGCACACATTTAGCTAATTAATAGAGCCTCATCAAGGGACTCATCACATTACAGCCTTCAGAAATTCATTTATTCTGGACTAGAGCAGCGTATCAGGTTACATTTGTAGAAATGCTGAGGTTCTGGTGCTCGCATTTGGATTGACAGGTCTGCTTAAATTAGAAATCCCCCTCAATTTGTTAGATCTGGCCAAGTTTCAACACATCCAGTCCAAGGCCCAGAAACAGCTTTCTGCCTTACACAGAAGTTGGTTGAAATTTGTTTGGAGTTCCTGAATAATACGGAGACATGGTGTTTTAAAAAGCAGGATTTAAAACAGAATATTCCACTGATTATCTGTTCAGATGAAGGGTAAATAATGGACCAAAATTTGGTGGGAATTCTATGGCATAGAATATGCTGAGTTGGAAGGGAACTACACAGATGATCGAGTCCAACTCCTGGCCCTGCACAGCACCATACTCAGGAGTCACACCATGTGCCCGAGAGCTTTATCCAAACACTTCTTGAACTCCGGCAGGCTGGTGCTGTGACCACATCCCTGGGGAGCCTGTTCCACTGCCCAAACACCCTCTGGGTGAAGAACCTTTTCATAACATCCAACCTAAAGCTCCCTGACACAACTTCAGGCCATTCCCTGAGGTCCTGTCACTGGTGACCACAGAGAAGAGATCAGTGCCTGCCCCTCCTCTTCCCCTCATGAGGAAGTTGTAACTGCAGTCTCCCCTCAGTCTCCTCCAGGCTGAACAGAGCAAGGACCTCAGCCGCTCCTCATACGGCTCCCCCTCAAGGCCCTTCACCATCTTCGTTGCTGTCCTTTTGATGCTCTCCAATAGCTAATATCTTTCTAATATCACCCAAAACTGCACACAGTTATTTACAGTTCAAGCATAGAAGTCTGTGTTTTAAAAAGAAACTGCTGGTGCTGCCTTCCCTTCTGTGGGGGCTGGGCTTGATAATCAAATTCATCATCTGCAATACAGACCCAGTGAACTTGGATAGCAGCAAGCAAGAGGTTGCCATAAGCAGAGCTGAATGTTTGTTTTTCAAATTTGCATAACTAATTTGACAGTTTATTAGGAAAGCTGAAAGCTAGAGGCAGGAAAACAAATCGGGTAGACCAGAGGAAAATTATTGTTACAGCTTTTGGGTACCAGGGACATTTAAGCCGTGTTAAAAAATTATCCTTCATGAGGGCAGATGGAGCAGTCTGTCAGGAGGCCTCAGGAATAACTTTTCAGCTGAGTGTGTTGGTGTTGCCACTCTTTTCATCCAGTGTCTGTGCTTCTGCAGCACACTGCCTGACTGCTACAACCATGGCCAGAACAACAATAAATCTTGTTGCTCATTCTGGTTTTCTTCTCTGAGTGCTCCAGTTGTCCTGTTCCTGCATCTCCATGCCATGCTGGATGGCTGCACTGTTCACCTGCATGGGGCCTGACAGCCAAGAGTGCTGACCATGTGGGATGCTGCTGGCTGGGCTGTGAGTTCGTAGCTGCTCTGAGACTGCTACCGTGTGCGAGGCACCCAGTGCTGCTTCCCAGGGCTCCTCTGTCTGCCCACAGCATCCTGACCCACACTTCTGGAAGAGAAACCTTGGTGAGGGCAGTGTTGACTATATTGCACTCGTTGACAAACTGAGTAACCGTGTGTAGGGAATGAAAGGATGTATCCAGCCTCAAAGAAAACAATTAAAGAGCAAACAGCCTTGCCTGCCAAAATGTCTACCTCAAACACCCTAAAATTAAAAAAATGCTAATTATGTTAAAATAGTTCTAATCACTTATGCCTTGTGGCCATGATTAAAGACAAGAAAGTCTTAAAGTCTTAAAGACAAGAAATACAGAAAAATTAGCTTTAGAGATAGAAAAGAAGGCTCTTAATGCAGTCCACTGATTTATGTTTGAGAGTGGGAGAGACTTGTTTCTTGATTTCTGTTACAAGGAGAGGAAAAGTTAAGGAAAAATTATTTTTAGGTGGCTTTGATTGGAGATTTCATGTAGCTGGTTGTAAAATACCATCAGATCTTTTTAAGGCTTCTTGCAATGATTTTTCAAATAGGACTTCTAAGGAATATCTTTTGGGTCATGTAAAAATAGGACTTAAAGAGTAGAATTTCCATGGCAGCATTCTGAAGCTCATCCTGCCTGTTTAGCTGGCCTTGTGCCTTGTGCTGGGAGCATTTCAGTATGTTCTTGAGGAAAATGTTGTGAGGAGGAGGAGGTTTGTTAAGAGCTAGCTAAAGTTTAGACAGCCAGAGGGCTGTATGAAAAAGATGGGCATTACCTAAGCCAGAAAAGAACTAGGTTGATGAAAATTGGAAAAAGATTGTTCCAGAGTTTTAAAAATAGACTACAGGAGAAAGCAATAACTTCAAGATAATGCATTGTTTGTAAATGAAATTATAGCATCCTATCTTAGACAAGATAGGAAAAAGTCTGTGAAAACTCCCAATAAATAGGAAAAAGCAATCTAAAGAAATGTTAAGCAGAGCATGTATATTAAAAGCTGAAAGTAATTTCCAGTAATCCAAGTGAGTAGTTGTACAAATGGTTCTCATTTGAAGGGGACAGATAGCTTCAGGTGCAGCACATTTTCACATGGCAGGAACCAAACTATGATCTGTAGAGAGCAAGTGATAGCTCTGCAGAAGGAAGACTAAAGAAAGAAAAAAAACCCGTAAGTATTCTGCATGAATCACAGAATAGATAAGGTTGAAAGGGATCTCTGGAGATTGTCTAGTCCAAACCTCCTGCCAAGGTAGAGTCCCCTATAGCAGGGGACAGAGGAACTTGTACAGGTGGATTTTGGATGTCTCCAGACTGGGAGACTCCATGACCTTCCTGGGCAGCCTGTTGCAGTGCTCTGTCATCCTCAGTGTGAGGCCTTATGTTGAGGTGGAACTTGTGTTTTAGTTTATGGCCTTTGCTCCTCGTGTCACTGGGCACTGGTGAAAAGAGCCTGGCACCATCGTCTTGTCACTTGCCTTTGAGACATTTACATGCATTGATGGGATCCCATACATTGATGGGATCCTCTCTCAGTCTTGCCTTCTCTAGTCTGAACAAGCCCTGCTCCCACAAGTCTTTCCTCATAAGAGAAATGCTCGAGTCCCCAGATCATCCTTGTGGCCTCCTCTGAACTCTCTCCAGTAGCTCCTTGTCTTTCCTGAACTGAGGAGACCTGAACTGGTCACAGAACTCCAGGTGTGGCCTCACCAGGGCTGTGTAGAGGGGCAGGATCACTTCCTTCAACCTGCTGGCCACACTCATCCTAATGCACCCCAGGATATCAAACTGTAATGATTTTAATGACTTTAATTGCTGTCTATTGCTACATGTGTTCCGTCTCCAGAAAGGGTTATAGCAGAAGTAAAAGAGCTATAGAAAAGGACGTCATATATGTGTGTGTGTGTATATATATGTGTATATATTTATGTGTATATATTTTATATTTATTTGTAAACCAGAGTGCAGATTATACAGACTCTTCAGCAAGACTGCTGGAGTAAATATGAC
Source organism: Struthidea cinerea (assembly GCA_013397865.1). Lineage (NCBI taxonomy): Eukaryota > Metazoa > Chordata > Aves > Passeriformes > Corcoracidae > Struthidea > Struthidea cinerea. The sequence goes on along the minus strand of VZTI01003143.1, from coordinate 1,290,588 downwards.
TATTCTCGCAGTTTCCGAAGCATAGAAGGATTGCTAAAGTTCCTGAAGCTTGAGGAACTGTTAAGATTCACTGGATGGGAGGGGGGAAATGGGTGTGGGGAATTAGGAGCAGTTTAATACAGGTGGATTACCCACAAACTGTAGTTGCAAATGTGGTGGATAAAAGCAACCATATCCACGAGGAAGGAGAGCCTGCAATTACACCAAGTGTAAAACAACTGTGACTGGTAACAATCCGTATAACTGAGAACACATTAAATGTAGGAGATTGATAAGAGAAATATTCATAGGAGGAAGAGAAAAGGAGAAATTCTGTAGTTGCCAAGACAAAGATGCATGCTCTCTGCCTCTGATTCAGCACTTCTTGTAGTTCATAGAAGAAAAAAAAAAGTGCTATAAATGAAAATGCCAAGGGTGTTATTCAGCATCTTTTCTGACTGATACTTAAAACTGCTATTAAACCAGTTTTAGTCCGGCAAAAGAAGACACAGTTTTAGCTATATGTCTTGTTAATGCAAGGAAAAAATAGTATCACAGTAATTAATAGAGCAGTCATTAACTCTTTGGGTAGACCTTCATATGAGATGGCTGCTTGGAACCTTTAAGATCAGAATAGCTATGGCCTTGCTATATTAGTTAAATATAAGCTAGATTTCCCTTATCAGACTTACATATGGTAACAGAGTCAGATTTCTTGCTCAGAAGGTTAAGTATTTGTTTTCTAAAGATGTAAACAAGGTCATGTTAAGCTTGCGAGCAGTTTATGACTTTAGGAACTGTAATAGCAATAGCTTCTCCAGAGCTTTTATCTATTTTTCTGTCTACTCTGTTGGTGTTTCATCTTCTCTGGGGCTTCTCTCCAGTGATGTGTTCATGCTTTTGTTTATGTATTTTATATTAATTTGTTGCTGGTTAAAACAGATTACCATGCCTAAGAGGATAGAATAAGAATAAATACTGCTTCCTCCCAGGTGAATGTTGTAATATCATTAATCCAGAAAGCCAACTTCCCACGTCTCAGCTGTATTAGGAAGATGGAGAAGGCTCCTTGAATGAGGAAAGTCAGTCTCCTCATTGATGGAAAACTCATTCTTTCGAAAACAGGAGGTACAGTTTTCATTCTCCCAGCCTCCATTACCTCACATTTTGAAGGAAGTGGCTTCTTGCCTGTGTCTCAGTGAAATTATTTGAGCATTTCTCTCCAGGACTGTGAGGCAAGTTAGGTCAGCCAGCTTGAAGCTTGACACTGGAGCTCTGAAGAGAAATAAGATCTTTAGATATCATCTCTTTTGTCTGTGTTTAGACATCTGTGAACCCTGTAATGTTATGCCAAACCTCCTAGTACAATTCTTTTAGCATATGGAGGCACCTAGGCGTGGACTTTCTGCTGCATGGTAAATTCCTGCCATCAGAGCTGGAGGGTCCTTCTGAGGTCTGTCCCTGAGTTTTCCCAGCTTGTTGCATTATAAAGGGCTTCTGATGTCTGTATGCCGCAAGTACTTAAATAATTGATGGTTTAAATAAATGGAAAGAGTGAAATGGTTTTTAGGATGTGTATGTAAATGCTTTCAAATATAGTGGTTTGAGAATTCATTTAAGGCGACCTTAGTGAAAACTGCCAGTGGGAGGATTTCTCTCCCCCCATCTCGCTGTCCCCACTGCATAGCCAAGCTGTGAGCCAGGTTTGTCAACTTTCAGAGAGATGGAGCAGGTTGTTTCAATTATCCGTTTTTTGTTAATTTTCAGCTGGATCAGCTCCTTGATTTATATGACTGATTTATGGAATTGAGATGATCAGCAGATTTGAATCAGCTGCCAGATAGCCACTGAACACTTGATGAGGAACTTGGGCAAGAGGTTATTGGCTGCCTTTTGGTGGCTGCCAGTCTCAGACTGTCATAAGCGTTTCTGCTCAAGACTAGTTCTTTTTCATAGCATTTTAATAATTTGCAGGGAAAATGGAATTATAATATTATTGGTTGTTAGATGTCATTATTTAGGTGACAGAGCTGGTGTTAATGCACACACACAATAATTCAAATTTCATCAATGAAAGAACTTTTAAGTTTAATGGTAATACGGAAAATAGTTGGACAATGCTTCTTCACCTTTTTTCCAGCATTCTGTAGCAGATTAAAACTTTGTCCACAGATAGCAATTTTCTTTTTTAATAAAAGATAATGCTGCCCCCATTCAAGCCCTCTCCATACTTTTTCACTTTTAGATACAGATAATCATGATTCTGTTGTGACATATGAAGAAGCTTTAAAAATATTTTCTTCATGTAGTGTGTGGCTCATAATTCTTACATAAAAACACAAAGTGAAGTGCACCCAATTAAACACCTTCAGGAGTGAAATAGGATAAGTCAGGAGAGAACCCACCTTTGTGTTCTTGGGGTACACATCTGTGATACATTTCTTTCCTACTCCTATTTGCACAAATCAGAAAATGTAAACTTTTTTCTGACACTGTTCCCAGTATTTTTAACTAGATAATGAGAAAAACTGAATTACTGTCTTCTGTTCCCAACTGAAATATCAGAAGATGTTATCTAAAAAGATGAGAAAGTCAATAACAGTTCTGTTGGGTTTTAGATTGATCTCTACGACTGTGTTGGAGTCAGAAGTTCATATTGCTTGTAGCACTTAGATAAAGTCTCTATGGTATTATGGATTATTTTGAAGCTGTCTCCAATCATTCAATTTTTCTTCTCTAAATAAAGCTGCAGAGTGAAAGCCCAGCCTCGGGTTTACTCTAAAACTAAAACCAACCAACCAAAGACCACTAAATGAAACGTAGCATAATATCCAGAAAGTGCTAGCAAATTAGGATTCCTAAGTTACTTTTGGGCTGGAACCATGCCATATATGACAATATATAACAAAACTGCCTTTTTTTCTCACATTATGACTTCCTTACCTGTTAACTCCATGGGCATAATGTTCAAAAATGGGCACTGTTCGTAAACGGTGTTTTTGATGAGAAAAACAGTGCATCCAGTTTAATGCCTTTGCTGAGTTTAGTGTTACTTCTGGTTATGTCTGGGTAGCCATGAGAAAAGGGCCCAGGCCATGTTTCAGTGGCTGCTGCACATGGAGTCAGGGGAGACCTTGGATGAGGGGAAGCTGTATCTTCCAGGATGAAAGATCTCCTAGGAATATTTCATCAGGGTGCATACCCAGTCTTACAGGCTATAGAGAGGAAAATTACTTCGTGGGGACTGTGAAGCCATTGCAAGTTTCTTGACTAGAAAACAAAACCATAGAAACCTTGAAGGGCTGATGGACAGGATACTAAATTTTGAGTTCAAGGACTGTTTATCTGGATTACCCTCTGGATCTAAGTTCTTGATATTCAAAGTTTCCTCCTGCTAGATTACTATTTCTTTTTTTAAAACATTTTTTAAATATAGCCTTAGCATTTGGAAATATTGGTATTTTCTCTTGTGTTCAATTTAGACTGAAGATGGGACAAAGCTGGCATAGAGTCTTAACTAAAATGGCATAGATAAAGACAGCTGCTAAAAAGGTAGTATCTTGCTTTTAATTAAGTACAGGGAAGTATTGCTGGAAAGCTAACATGAATCTTTATTCAAAGTAAAGCTCAAATCTGGTCAAATTCCAGTGTAAATCTGTTTCTGTTGCTGGCATTGAGACATAACTGCCTTTTTTGAACTTTTAATTTAGGGTTTATTCAAGTCTAGCAGTGACTGTTTCATTCTTGATGTCAGTTGTTCTTTGCATCCCAAAAGATCAAAGGCTGAGCGAGACAGTGAAGTTTTCCTGCCTTTTGACAATGTGTTTATGAGCTGCCTCTGTGATGGTTTCACTGCCAGTTTCTTACTTGATGACATTGCAGCTCTAATTGCTGCTGGATTGCATGGCTGAAGATGAACCTTGCTCTGTGCTTGGTGTAGTTTAATGGTATAATTTAATGCAGACAGATTCCAAATGCAACCTGCCAAAATGTATAGTATCTTGAGATGTTGAGCGTGGCTCTGTCAGCATGTGAGGAAGTGCCTGCCAAAGCCAATTGGACGTGCTGGGTGAGAACGACAGCAGCTCCAGGTAACGCCAAGGCAGCATTCTTGTATTTGCTGCAGCTTGCACGCGTCTCGTAGATGTGTGCATCTTCCTAGCTGTGGCTGCTCCACAAGCACGTGCTCTGGGACGTGGCACAGCTGCTGCACAGCTTTGCTCCAATGTGCCGGGCTTCGCAGCTCGAATCTGACAGTCTTGTAAAAACTTTTTTCTCCTTGATTTGAAAATAGAGTTCACTTTTTTGGTCTTGTTGGGCAGCTGCATACTGACTTTGTGACTGCAGCAAGTATTAGACTTACCTTCCAATAGTGTGTTTCTTGTTATAGTTTTTTTCCTTTTAATCTTTACCTCTGACGTGTTCGAGTTCTCTAGCCTTTTGCCTGTTTCATGTTTTATGGGCTCAGTTCCTAGTGTGAAGGTGAGATAATCTGAATTATTTCACTGAATGGAGCCATGAATTCTGAAATGACACCACAATACAAATTCTAAAGACATGCTTACTGCTTCTATTGTAACTGATTTTTTTTTTCAGTATTTAAATAGTGATCATGATAAATATGCAAATTCTACAGTAAATTAACCTGTCTGTAATAATAAGTGTGTTGAAAGGTACTATCATTTGTAGAAGTGACTATGATAAGGAGGTTGTTTCTGGCTGTCATAAAATTTATGATTAAAATAAAAAAGCCATGAGGGATTATTCTGGGCTCTTCGGACCATCAAATTAGAAAATCTGTGTTAGAGGATGACAGAAGGCTCTTGGTATGAGTAATGTGTTTCAGAAGTTGACAGATGAATAGTGCAAATGTTTCCAAATAGCCTGACGCAAAATTGAGTTACTTTTTTATAAAAACCACTTAGATCCATGTAAGTCTGTTTATTAGATAAGTAAGTGGGAAATATGTTTTGAGAACAGTCTAAAAGAAGCTGTAATAAAGATGAAAAATCTTATGCATTAGTGGAATTATGACTAGAAATTGAGTGGAATAACAGTACAAAGACTAAAATGAGAAGAATTTGCAATCAGACTTTGGCTTTGCAGTGGTCAGGATTTAATCTTATGGGTGACAAGAGATGTGTGGTCTTCTTTCTGGGCATTAAAAATGTATTATGATGTTGACTAATAGGCTAGTCACAATAACCAAATAACTTAAGCTTTATCTTGGCGTAAGCAGAGCTGTTTTTACAGCAGGAGGGTAATGTTTGTTTGCTTATTACATTTGATTTGTAAACCATTTGCATTTCTTGCCAAAGTTCTTCACTGGCTTAGCTTGAAAACATTTTGGAATATAGGTGCTACTCTTATTTGAGAGACAAAGCTAAACAATAAGCATACATTCCTGTACATTTCTAGTTTATTGAAACTGGTGCCCATAATTGGAGAAAAGAGAAAGGAGGTGAAGTCTTGTTAGGGTGAATTTGAAGCCAGAGTGGGAGCAAACTGGAGAAGGAGAACCTTTCAACTTCATGGTGTTGTTGGTTTTTATTTCTTTTTCCATCCTCAGTTCTCCACATTGTAGTTGTTGCTAGGAGTTGTGAAGCAAAAAAAGTTCAGGGCTTTGGGGTTTTTTTTGGAAGGGGCCCTCAATTATAAGAGCTCTGTGAAGTGTTTTTTTTTCCTGCTTCTATGTGTAACTGTTCAACAAAACTCTGCAGGATCTTGAATTGCACTAGATAGATAACTAGGTTTTGTCCCTTGGTACACAACCGTAGTAATCTCTAGGAAAGAGATTCCTCTGACTGTAATAATTTCAGACTGCCCCATTAACTACCAAGGAAGTTTCATGGGTTGTTGTGCTATTATCTGCACCTCCCTCTGGAAACCCAGAAAAGGAAAGGCATGGTTGTGGAAATGCTGAGGGAAGAGGATGAGGGCATATGAACAATGTCTTCTCTATCATCCCAGCCTGGGTGCAAATTTTCTTACCTCAACTTACCATTCTTTTGGACTTCAGGCATTACCGGAGCAGTATGGTCACCACAGAGGTCAGGGGCAGTGGGAGCTTGACAGGCAGCAGTTGTTCCTGTAGGGGGTAGAGGCAATAACTGGCTGATGTGGCTGTAGAGAGTGGCTGTAGAGAAGAAGTTAACTGTTCACTTTTTGTGTCTTAAATTGTTTGATCAGTTAAATCTTTGCCATAGAATGTACTGCTAGCAAGAAAAAATAGCTGATAATTGTATAAAATAAATAAATAAGAAATTGAAGGTGTTTCTGACTTGATATATTGAAAAGTAATCTTTAAAATGGTCTAGAGAATGTTGAAGTGTAGTGAATTAATATTTTCTAAAGCTTAAGTACTCTAAAGAGAGAGCAAACTATGACTAAGAAGCCTCAAAGTTACCATAAAAGCTATTTGGACCTTGACATATAATTGGAATGCATAAAAATAGTTCAACTTGTAAAAGTTTGCATTCTGCATGCTGAAATCTAGAGGGATTAAACTGCAGACCAACTGTTCATTAATCTTCCCATTGGAGCATTGCTGTCTGAAGTGCAGCCAGCTGGGTGATTATTAAATCTAAGGAAGGTTTTAAGATTTAGAATGCATTTTGAAGCTTTTTTTTGTATTATAAGTTTCCTGCCAACACCATGAATTGATCACCCTTGCGAAAAATTAATCAAGGAAAATGTATTGGTTTTTGACACACAAAGATTACACTTAATAAAGGGGGAGAGAGGGAATGTATTTATGATAAAGGTTGACTTTTAAAGAAAGTGGTGTTGGAATAAAAATATTTGTAAGACTACAGTTAGCAGCTAAATCCTACGTGCCAATGGCATAGTGTCTGCCAGCTCTGAATATCCTTTATAACTTTCCGGAATAGAAATGCATTCTAATGAGTGATGAGATGGTATTGCTGTTGAGAAATGTCCACACAAATAATAATGCATTCTAAGTGCAAAGATATAACAGACAATTCCCCAAGCACTGCCATTTTCATGATGCATTGTCCCTGCCCGCATCTGCACTCATGTTCCATTGTTCTTATCTTCCTCTTAAAACAGAAGCACTTTGAAGTGCAGATTGTCTTTTGGGAGAAGCAAAGAAGAAATTTTTGTAACACCAGATACATTCTCATCACAAAACTAGTGTTATCTATCACATCAGCCTGCAATTAAACTCAACTGTGTTGTTCCATCCTGTTTCTCCCCAAATGATTCAAAGTCTTCTGTTGCGATGATTTAGAACTTCGGGAAGGTATTTGCACCACTTGCCTTGGGATGTTTTGTAACAGTCTGGACAATAATCTTTGCAAGCTTTTCTGTCCTCATTGTGGCAAGAGAGGTTCCTCTAGGGAGTGCTTCAAAGCAGAGCCTGCATTAGGGGCTCTGGGTTGTCCTCTGGAGGGTTGTACCATGGCCCAACATATAGAATGGGGTCTAAAACGGATGGTTTGTACTCCTTTAATCTTCTAGTTTGAGTCTCTTTATTTACTTGTCTCCAATCATGCAGTTCTAGATACCTGTGGCAGTTGTTACCTTCTTTTCTCCTGTTCAGCCTATTTGTTCTTACTTCCCTTATTTTAGTAATGATGGAATTATTTTTTAGACAGTGGTAGTGAACTATCCTAGCAGCTGTTGGGTCATGCGGGAGGCGGCAGGTGCAAACAGCCTTTTCTGTTTGGTTTGGGATGGGAAGTACACAGCTGTGGTTCTTGGTCATAGATCTTTTGTGCTGTCAGTTCTGCACACTACATCTAATTCTCAAGAATACTGTTAAAACGATGTCACCTTTCACAGGTTGCAAAAGAAGTTTTTTCTTAGATGCAAAGTGGCTGCATTTTCCCATGTGTCTGTTGTTGCCTTAAATCCTGGGGGTCACAGTAGGAGAAAGATGCCATATTGATAGATAGGACATCATCAATAAGCCTTCAAAGGCTTAAGAGGTTCTATTCTTGTCTTTGTTTTCCAGTGACTACTCAAGTTCTGCAGTATTCATGATGTGCCAGTTCTTTTCCAGTTTCCTTAGGCCACAGAGTGAAGTCAGTGCTTTAACCTTTCTCCCCACCCAACAATGCCCTTTCTATTCTGCCAAAAAAATAAGCCACTAAAACTAATTATTACAGGGAAAGAAAGTGGCAGGTTATTTGCTTAAGTTGTCAGTTTGCTGGCACTTTTTCGGTTGCTAAAACAAAAAAAATAATGTTATGAGATGACATTTCAGGTGGCTTCAGCCCAATTTCTATTTGCTCATGTCCTTTTTGAGCATTCAGCTGCAGTGGCAGAATATATAAATTGGAAATGAAAAAGTGGCATTGATCACTAAAAAACATGTGTTCTGAAACAGTGTTCTCACTTTGCATGAAAGTATTTAGGGCGGTGGTGGGCGATAGGGAATGAAAGGATCTCAGCAGACCTGGTCTGGCTATGGAGTGCCTGGTGTTTTGTTTAAAAACAGAGATATAGTAGTATGCTCATTTGAACTAAAAGCTATTAGTCTATACTCAGGTGAAAATGGTTAATGCAGAAGCACATTAATGGTAATAGGGAAGTTAAATAACCAATTCTTTCCATCTCTGACAAAATGAACCCAGTGTAATACCAGTGATGAAAACTGTCACTTACGTAACTTCCACTTTCAGTCAAGTGGAATAAAAACTAGAACCACAAGTGGCTCCAGAGGAAAATTTAAAGAAGTGAAGGACTGTTTTCCCCCTTCCTTATTGTACTTGCCCATTTACTTCAATTTTTCTCAAAGTAAATGCAAGAAATTGGATTTTATATTTAGTAAGATTGTTTCCTAAGAGGTAGCACTATGATAAGAGATAAAGTGCTGGGGCATATTGTCTCTTGTACAGCACTGAGTAAACACCAAAACGTTGGAGAATTGAGGAGTTTTTTAGCAAGGCAAATGAAAATGTGAGTTACTGATTTTAAGCAGGTGTGTGTTTTTCTGAAGTTTGCAGGTACCAGAGGTAGTTACATGTAAACTAGTCATCATCTGTTGATTGTGAAATAGATAAATATGCTAAGTAAATGGTTTCTGTTCCTAATCCTTTTTAGCAAGGCTCTGTTTGATACTCATTATTTCTGTGTAAATATGTTTCCTTTTTGAAGTCTGTTTTTTTTCAATCTTTGGTTTTTTTCTTTCTGTTTTATTGTTTTTTTGTCTGCTTTTGTTGTCCTTCATCTTTTTCCCTCATAGTCAGGGTTGGACACCTTCCTTATGGAATTTGCTGGAAAATAGGGACCAATAGTGAAGTGAGAGTAAGCCTTTTTACAGTCACATTGTCAAGGCATGCTGTATTACACATTCAATTTAACAGCGTTTTTCAGGCTTATGCTATCTAAAGTAGACCCTTTGAAATTCTCATCACCTGGAACTTTCCGTTGGTCAACAAAGGGAGGAGTTCTGGTCAGGCAGGATCAGCTCACTGGAGAGCAAGCTGCTAGCTCTCTTATAAAGAGGAAAGAAACTCTGGAAACAATGTGCTGATCAGCTCCTAATGCTTTCACTAAATTTCACTTTACGTGTGTGGAAAATGCACTTTGGCAAAAGGACGCTTTGCAAATTCCTTCTTTGCCAGGTACATGGTGGTGGATATAACCAAGGACAGTGAGCATGTTGAAACCCTACACAGTGGAGGAATAAATTCCTCACGAGGTCAAGGAAAACCTCTGCTTTGTATTTTTCTGTTGAAGCAGTTTCACATCTGCTTTGATTGCCAATTCTTGAATAAATTAGGAAAATAGCAGAAGAGCAGGTTCTGGTAACTTATCTGGCTTGGTGACAAGACAACCCCTGCATTTAACTTGCAAGTAAACAAATGTGTTCTTCAAAGCATAAAACTCTTCTCCCTCCCTTTGGGATTGTGTGTTGCTCAGTATAAAATATATTTCTCCTTGTGCTTATGGTCTGTATCAGTCAATATATTAAAAAGATGTTGAGAACATCTCACGTCTAGCATGGAGTTGGGTTTTTCTTGCTATGATGCTAATTAATGTCTTCCCCTGGGCAGGATGACAGCTGAAGTACCATTTCTGCTGTGGAACTATTGAACTTCATGATTTATTCTAGATCCACTGCGTGTGGTCTGTTCTTTCTCCTATATCTAATGGTCTTGAGAAACATCTACAGGGATAATACAGCTTTTTTTATCAGGAGAGAGTTAATGGATAGAAAAGCCTAGGCCTGTACGGAAGGTGCTCAGTCTCCAGTGACATAAGCATTATTTCCACAATTAAATAGGAATGACGAGTTGACCATTTAGGTGTGATTTCAGGCCTCATGGCATTGCCTACAGCATTCGTACAATATCCTAGCCAGGAGAAAAGTGATATGCAGAGGGAACAGTGTTTTCTCCTAAGCAGCACATCAGATTTCCCTTGCCATTACTGGACAAAGAATTATAAAGATTTCTTTTAACAGCTGTCTGCTCCTTATGTTTCAACAAACCAAGCATCACAACATTTTTAAATATGCAGATGTATTTCTGCTGTTGTTTTACCTATTTATCAGCTAATTTCTCCCTGGCATAGAAAACTGAAAGATGAGAAGTCATTTTGGTAATTGCTTGCTTGTAATTACCCCCATGCAGGGTCTTGCATGAGTGTTTTCAGGCATCATCTTTGGGGAAGATTTGCGTCTTTGTGGCTGTTAGAGTTGAATATGTGGCTGTGGATCAGCCTGCAGAGATCTAAAATTATGTGAACATTCCATTGCCTGTGTGAGGAAATTCACTCAGGAGGGAATACATCCAGGTGATATTTTGAGAATAACTTCTCCAGAATCCTGGTACTACCTGAGAGCCCGTACCATGAGGCACGAAGTCCCCGAGCAATGGGGCTTGGTCAAAGGGGAAACTGTACTGTTAAAGTGAAAATCTCGATGCCTGGTCCAAGTGGAGGCATGGCAAAAGTAATCCACACCCATGCTCACGTAGGCAACAATCTATATACTATGTCTCACTGGGGTGCAAAAACTATTGTTGCTGTTGACAGCTGCGAAGGGAGGATAAATGTGCTTGTTCCAACAGGGTATCTGGTTAGCTTTAAGAAATGAATCCAGGAGAAAACACTGCTTCTGGGTGAAACAGTTTTGTGGGTTTTTTATGGTGATTGTCACTATACCTCTGTTTGTTCATATGCCCAAGGCACGAACATTGCGGTACACGAGTCTGTGAAATGTGTAGCCATCAGGAACAGCAATTTGGGTAGGCATTGGCAATTGCTTGTGCATTTTGAAAAAGCTGGCAAAGAACAAATCCCGGTGCACAGTGTTGTGTAGTACACTTACAAGCATGTAACCCTGGAGCAGTAGCACACATTTTAATTTTCAAGAGTTTGAGTTTTGGTGGTTTTTTTTACAGATAGCTGGTTGCTAAGCTGTGGTAAATGTCCAGTGTATAGCTGTAGTGCCCAAAAGAGCTGAAGAAAGCAAAGTAAATCACTTGAAGATTTCAACTTGTGATGGTTTCTGAACCATTAATCTTAAGAAGAAGAAATCATAGCTTAATATGCTTAGAAAGGGTAGTAAATATATTAAAAAAAAAAAAGATACTAAATTATTGTGCCTCTTTGGATGATGATGGCTTATAATTTAAATTTTGTTTCCTTTTTTCACCTTTATGTAATGTGATGTTTTAAAGAGATTTTAAAGACAAAAAAATATGACCTCACGGTTAGCTAAAATTATTATTTTTTTTTAATTTCAGATTTCCCACCTCCCCAAAATTAGGGAAAACTGTATGATGTAGTATACTTCTAAGACAAGTAACCTTTCATTAACAAACTAATGATGGAAATTCTGAAATAGAGTAATCAGAGTTTATAAGTGCGATTTCTTAAAATATCAATATCTTTTGCTTTTACCTGAAGATGAGGACTCTGTTCTGAAGACTTACATAGATTGAAAAATACGACCCTTTAACTCTGTTCATTTCATTGTAAAAAAATCAAAATAGTGCCTGGAGGATATTTCTAGGGTGTGAAAGAGAACAAGGGAGGAAGAAGTCCTGCAAGCAATGCCTAATTTTTTTTTTTCTAAAATTGTGAAAAGTGCTTCTGATTTCAAAATACTGAGAAAATCTCATTAACTAGCTCAATTTCCACTCATGTTCAGCAGCCAAAAGTTATTAGAAGTAGCTGTTAAAATGCATTGATAACTATTAATGTCGTCTTCAATGTAAATGCTATTTCAGTAGCCAATGCAGTAATTTTATTCAAGTAGCATAAAAATAATTAATATTACTCTTGGATGGATGATGCTACTACATTAGCTATTTACTTTTGACCCAAAATGATCTTGTTCTTGCAATGTGCTTAGTTGAACTAATCTAAGCATTAACCTAGTAATTTTTGGTGTGTTTTTTTAGTGTAGTGTTTTATAAGTGCAGTGAGAACATCATATCTGAAACAATATTTTTTTCAGCAGCTCGAAGGTATAGCAGCAGACAGCACTGGTCACGATGTATATTAATTGCTACTAGGAATAAGCATTTGTTCTTAAAACGCATAGTTGTGGCAGCTGGTCTCCAAACTGTCAGAGAGTTTTGCACCTTCATCAAACTAGCCCCAGCTCTTGGTGTGATGCATTGTGTGGTTTCAGTCTAGAGTAGAACTACTGAGGGGTGTGTCAGCTGGTCCTGGAGAACATTGCTCACATTAATGACTGAAATGGGAATATTGGGAGCAGGAAGGACTTTAAGTTGGTGAGATCTGTTGACAGTGACAGGCGTTGCTAATGAGCTGTGGTATGAGAGGCTTTGAAGAGCTGCTGCAGTAGCTGCAAAGGGGCTATTTAATATTGCACAGTAAATGTCCTCTGCTTTGTTTTGCCTCAAGTAATGCTTCTAGCACAACATGATGATGTATGCCACATCCAATTGTTAAATAAGAAACTTATTTCAATTCCTTTTCACTTGCAGGAGGAGAATTATTGTCTTTTGCAGAAATTTTAGAGCTCAATTTAGCCCTGAAAATTGCTCTCTTTAAAAAAAATTATTCTGTATGTCATAAACTCAAGAGTTCTGGTAATTGTACAAAGCACAGCAGGAGCTTGAGTACAGAACACATCAGAAAAGTATATCAGAAACCTGAAAAGCTTTCACAGACTCGAATATTCCTTGGACTTCCATCAAAGTCCTTTTTGCCCTTGTTCAGTCTTTATCAAAGAGGTACTTCTGTTCATTTTTATTTTTAAATTTTAGTTGACAATTTCTGATATGACATAGTTGCCATTAATCTTAATATAGTTCCAGCTTTGCTTCTGGTACGCTTAAAGGAGAAGAAAATTCCTTTAAAACAAGAACAATTCCATAAGAACAAAATGTTGCCCTCCGTAGATGTGTATCTGTGTCTGCTTGATAAGGTTCTTCTGAAAAAAGTCTCCAAAGAGAAGTATCTTTAGGCCTTATATGACAGTCTTTTCTCTAAGTTATATGAAAAGGTTCTGTTTTAACACTAGTGTGTTTTAAGGATGCCCCAAACATCAGTTGCAGTACATGGTCCTGAATGAGCTCATTGGAGATCTAGGTAGATGACTCTCTGGTTCATCGGTCACTGTGCTGGTGTAGGAGGGCAGTGTTTGGCCCTCATGCAGCAATGTATTTACAGTTGTGTTGGCCTCCGGTGGAGTCTTTGGAAGAACACCACCTTTAAAGAGTGTGTTTGGATTGGTGGTAGTAGCCCAATGGCCACACTGTAGTGCTTGCAACTCCTTAGCAAGCTTTGGGAGGCCAACAGAGACCTGCATAGTCCTAATTAGAAGGACTTCATGTACTTTAACAGGCAAAATAGTGTGCAGCATCAGTTGGAGCAGTTGACACAATCACTTATGAATGCTCAAGTGTAGTTAATGAAGCATTTCCTGTGGTCTGCATCAGTGCAGAGATTCCTGTTACAGCTGTGGTTGGTAGTCTGGAAGGAAAGATTGGTTTGTGTTTAATTCAGAATGGCATACAAGTAATCATAAAGAGGAGGGTACCAGAACTCCTGGGTGATTATTTAGAGGCCCTCTCTTTGTGTAAGGGCTGTGGTTTATATTCATTCCACCTTGTCATGAATGGGTGATTTATATTTCTTAAAGAAGCCTTGTGAAAGGCACTAGCAAAAGCGTTTTTAATATGATGATGTGGAAGTGCAAGTTAACAAGGTTCAGTGTCAATGCTCACTGTTACTATGCGGCACAGTCGTTTGAACAGTGATTGAAAACTACAGAGGCACAAGTAAAGCTACCAAGGCACAAGTCATCATACTAAAAGGTTACACACATTATAGGTTGCTTACCAAAGATCTGCCATTGGTAAAGGGTCTCAGCCTTGAGAGGCTCAAGAGAAGATCGCCCCTATGCAGCCAGGCTGTTTTGCTGGGAGAGCTCAAAGAAAACTCACTGCATCTGTCATGTATATGGAACACAGTGGTTGGCTTTCAGTGAAATTACATGTGATGGGAGAGGTACACGTGAGATTTCTTGTACCCACAGCCTTCTTTGTTCCTTGATTAACAAGTCTTGGAAAAGCCACCCACTATTCACGTGTGAGTCGCCTGATCCCTGTTCCAAGGTCATATGCACCAGTGCTCACTTGGGTCACTCTGCTCCTTTGTGGGTTTTCAGAGAAGAGATGGGAACTAGAGGGGCTCTTGGCCAAGCTATGACCCAGGCGATGATCTCCTTTGGAGCCTGTACCAAAGTACTGCTGGTTTGGTCATGTGGCTGAGTGCACTCGTCACACACCTATTACTGTGCTGCAACATGCATGGAACCTAAGAGTTTGCATCCAGAATGTCAGAATTTAACAGAAATGGAAAAAGCTGTTACACAGCTTGAAATATGTATTGTAAAGAAAGGTAATAAGCTGATTCAGATGGTGTCTAGTACGTCTACAAGTTTGCTGTCAGGAGACGTAGTGTGCATTTTGAGCTGCCATCATATTTTCCATGAAAGATGATGCATTGAGCCCTGACTATTAAGACATAGGATGTGTCTAAAGTGTAAATGTGATCTCCTCAAAGCTACAGGAGCAGAAGTGACCATCAAAAATAAAGAAACGTCTCTAGTGGCTCTTGTGGCAAATGAAGCTCCAAGTGCTGCATTGCTCAAAGAGGAGGAGAATGTTGGTGCTGTTGTGCTACTAAAAGGTATACAGAGGTCAGATGAGCAAGAAGTTTTCTTATCAGAGGCTGAGAAATCATCCTTGTGGTCCACCTGCCCTACTGCATCTGCTTGAGTTTTTTTTTCCTAAGTTTTACACTAGAGATTAAGATAATCATGTTTGTGTTGCCTGATTATATAATTAGTTAAATTTGGTATGATGTCCAATAAATAGAAAAGTTATTTAAGGGGTATGTTCTAGAAGTGAAAATCAGTTCTTTTCATATTTCCAACATTTTCTTAAGTTGTAGGCACTGCTAAATAATGATTTTTCATCTTTAAGTAAAAATATACTTTTAATGTAACTATCTAGTGCTAAAGACTATTTGAATTAAGCTTTTTTACTAGCATTTGCAACAGATGAAGTTGCGTATGTGTAATGATTGGTAAAAAGAGAATTTAAACAGTGCTTCAGTAGATTACAGTTGTTATTGGGTTTTATTAAAACATGTTATCTCACCTTTGAGTGAGTTGAACTTTATCCATCAGAAACTGAAGATGTGGTTCAGTCCAAAAGTATTTGAAAGGACTCTAAAAAACTTGAATTGAAAAAGTTCCTCAAAGTGGATATATATGGTCCATCAAAACCTGTGTTTGAACTATCTGTTTTCTCCAGAATGCATTTTATTTGTTAATAGAGCATTCCTTTTTAGTGCTTGATAATTTGTTAGCAGTGGGTACCACGGACAGTTGATGTTGATTGGTGGATTCAGTAAGCTAGTAATGATACTAAAAGTTCAAATGCTGACTGACAACAGTGTCAATCCAGGATGTCTTTGAGGAATTCTGGAAAATGTTAGTAGTAACAGGAAATGCTTCATTAAGAATGTTGAGTCTTGTCAAATTATTTCTAAATAATGTGAGGATTTCCAAAAGATCATGGCTGATCTGCCAAGTCTAGTTCCATGCAGAATTAGATTTCTTTGTCCCCACAATAACTTTTTCTGATATTTTATGTATTACATTCAAACCTCGTAATATTTGTCCTCTCCAGTTCCCCTCTAGTGCTGAGAGACTTGCGATAACATTTTAACATTGTAAGTTTTTGAATAGTAATTTAATTAGAACTAAGTTTAATGATCAATTTAAATACAGGAATAAAGGGAGTAAGAACCAGAGATTTAGTGAATGTACTTAATTAGTATTTTGCTTTAAAGATAAATATCAATAAAAATACTTTCCCTCATGGGGATGATTGTGCTGCTCCTATAATCTTTGAAAGCTCTGAAACCAAGGAGGTGAATCTCTAGAAGCCTAACCGAAGCAAAGGATTTTACATTCAACATGGAGTGTACCGTATGTCTTTCAGGAACAGGATTAACGAGACAAATGTGTCTTAGTGTTTTAAATTTGTGACACATTTGATACATTCCTAAAAGAATTTCTATTCTCTTAGGGTTTTCTGTTGTGAACAAAGTCTTGCATATGGAATAGTTTTGTTGAAATGTTCTTGCTTTTTAATTATCTTGAATACAATTAGTTCATTTTAAAGATGATGTTACATTTTTTTTCCCCTCAGGAATAAAAAAAGGTAAATTTCCACTCAAATAGGAGTAGTACAATAAGAGCTTTAGGTCCAGTGGATTCCTTTGCAGAAGAAACCATGTTTTTCATAGTCTGTTATTCACACTTTGGGCTTATATCTTGAGTAATTTCCTTCAATAGCCACTGTATCTTGAAAAAGAATTACCTTGGAATAATTTTTAAAAATTGAATAAATGTACAGTTTGTGACCCAAAACACATCAGAAGGGAACATTTTAGGGTCAAGGGCATATGCAGATTGTATTTTCGTTTTGCACATACCTGTTGCTTTGTCTAATGTGAACATGCCATTATTTTGTGAATATTATGTGCACCCAGTGTTACAATAGGGCTTCCCTTCCATGGGTAAAAAATGGAATGGGTTTTTCCTGCAGTCTCTTGGAAAATCAGCTTCAGAATCACAAATAAATTTTGAATTAGTATGGTTCATAAATCAAGGAAAATGCTAGCAGCTTTTCAGCCCTTTCATTCAGGATTAATCATTTGGAATAATAAGACTGAAAGAAGATGATGAAAGGTGAATGATATGCTGATGTTCTTACGGTGTGTATTTTGCAGGTTTGAGGTTGGGTTTTTTTGTGGTTTGGTTTTTTTTTAACAAGACCAATCCAGTTATAATAGCAATACATTGACTTGTGTAATCTTGCATGAATATGAGATTTTCGGTGGGAAGAGTCTATAAATACTCTTAATTTCTCACTGTCTTCTGCAGCTGCTTTTTCTCATTGGGTATGCAAGCTAATGTGATGGAAGATTAAATATTGTTTATGAACAGCACAAAGTAGCTGAAATAAGTTCAAAGTCATCTTTTTTACCAGTGAAGCTGTTAGAGGAATCAATCATTTGTAATTGCAGACTGTTAAAACAAGGAAAGACTTAATATCCTTGCACCTGTTTGTGTTGATAAGTTTTATTGCTGAATGGAATTTCTATCTATTATTTGTTTTGAAATGAGATTCAATATTTGTGTAGCCTTTTGGGGAAATTAATATAAGCATTAATTGACAGTAACTATGTCAGGTCCCATTATGGCTAAGAATTTAACCTTAGATACTTATGTTTCCATAAAAGGAAATGTATTGTGGTACAGAGAGAGCATAATATGTGATTAGCATATATTGGTGATGAGGCTTCTTTAAATAATCTCTTTGGGCAAATACTTTTAGGCTTAATCTGCAGCATTTTGGTACAATATCAATTAGGATATCTGTTGAAAAATATATTTTGTAAGTAACTGCCTTTTAAAGTATGCTACACGAAAATGTGCATTGACTAGTGCTAAAAATTTTAGAATTAATTTTTCTTGGTCTGCTTGCATCTGTGTACCCCTCTGCTCAGCTTTTTAGCTCCTCTCCTACTCCACTTTTCTGTATTTTACAAGTGGAGCACAGAAGTGTTTTAGGTTGGTTGTTAGGTGCACCATCTTCTAACTAATGAGATAGTACCTGGAGTCAGAGCTCTACTGTGCAATCATCTCCTCTCACAAAATCATATGTGATTTCATAGCTCGTGGTGACTATAATGACTATCTGAAAATGCCTGTGTAATTCCTGGTTCATGCATCTGACTGAAAGAGCAGACAGTCAGAAAAGTGATGGTTCTGTTTCGACTTTGTGGTTTCTCATCTGTTCCTTGCATTTCAGCTGTGCTTGGGATGTTGAGTGGCACCCAAGCAGCCCCCTGCAGCTGAACCGTGCAGGGTGGAGGGCCTTGATTCTTCTCCCTCTGCTGCAGAAAGCCAGGTGGTTCTCCCTGAGTTATCCTTTCAATGGCGTGATGTAGTTTAATCCCTGCCCAAGGCACACATCCGTTGTTTACACAGCTGATTGTGCTGCATCATCAGCTTTTTGTTGGTTGCATCTTGTAGAGGAACAGTTTCATGAGACTTGGTAGTAGAAATGAGCTACATGCAGGCCACATACAGTGTCTGGAAAGATCAACCTTGCCAAGGCCCTTCTAAAAGAAGAAATGAATACAACCGTTCTTGAACACTGGAAAGTTTTTACAGAATGCTGAAGCTGATTTAATTGGTTTGTTGTAATTTGCTTTGTCGTATCTTAGAGTATGAGTAGTTGGGAGGGGCTTTTTTGTGTTGGTCTTTGGTGATTTTACACAAAGAATCCCATATTGTGTCTCCAGTATAGTACCTACCGTAGTAGAAACAGCTCTGTGTCTTTGAGTCTATCTTCTCAATTGTTAATATTGATTGTGGTGTTTCTTTAGTTTTTTGGTTTTTTTTTTTTTTTTGCTTTTTTTCCTCCTGGGTTTCTGTTTCATTGTGGGTGAATTTTAAATTAGCTGCTGGTAATTCAAAGTTCATTCTAGTCTAGCTATTGTAAATTTATGCATAAATACTTGTAAAACTACTTAGTTTAAGTACTTCAGTGTAAAAATTTAGTTTGAACATGGTCACTTGTTTCCTTATGCAAAACATAGCAAACTTGGCCTGTGTAACTATTTCATATTAAGCCATCTTGCATAGAAGCAAAATACTAGCTTGTATTCCCTTATACAGGGATTGTTTTGTATTTGTGTCCATGCCTAACTTTTTCTGTTTCTTTTTTTTTCTCTTGTTTTACTTTAAAAGGTATTTCTCAAGAGTGACCGGGTTGCAAGAATGGTCCACAGTGGAGGATGTTCTGCAAGTGACTTTAGAGATGTTTTTAAGAAAAACATAGAAAAGAGAGTCCGAAGTCTGCCGGAAATTGATGGATTAAGCAAAGAGACAGTGTTAAGTTCTTGGCTAGCCAAATATGATGCCATATACAGGGGAGAAGAGGACTTTTGCAAACAGCCAAATAGAATGGCCTTAAGTGCTGTATCAGAGCTGATTCTGAGCAAGGAGCAGCTTTATGAAATGTTTCAGCAGATTCTAGGGATCAAAAAATTGGAACACCAGTTGATTTATAATGCCTGCCAAGTAAGTATTGGTGTCATTTGGTTTTGTTGTGTCCAGCATATCTCCCCTCTGCCAGCAGGTCCAGTGCTTCCTCCCTGTCTATAGAATCCTTCAATTTTAGGTACATCTCCACAGTCCAAGGAGATGAGACTGCTCAGCAAGGAATCTTTGCATGATTTGATTGCTGCTAAGCAATGGATAAAGCGTGTGCAGAGTATACTTACGCTACAGGGATCTCCTTTTACAGTGTCACAGCTCACGTGATTTGAGTGATTCTGAGGAATGTTCCATGGTCTGTACGCCTGCATACCCTCTGATAAATTACATATGCATGCACATACATTTCTGAGCATGCGTGTTCATCTTTAAAAGAAATTTGCTGCTGTAAATAGATGACAGGTGATTCAGGATCCTGTTGGACATGCAGTGTCTAAAAGGTTCACTTGTTAGAACTAAGTGTGCTTCGTTCCAAACATCTTCTACAAAGCTAATTTTCACATTTCTGCATTGTTGTTTTGTTGGATAAGTGATGTTTCCTGTAAATTACTGAGGCCAAGACAGTCTATTCAACAGCCATATTTAGATTTATGTGTATAATCTCTCACTAATCAGTAAGATAATTGGTATGTAAAAATTTTTTATTAACCAGTCTTCATAGTGATGGAAGTGTAAATTAGCAGTTACTTAAGGAGCAAAAACCTGAAGAAAAAGAAGGTATTTGTGTAAATCTCGCAACCAAGCAGCATAGATGAAGCATTTAAACTGAGATCACACAACTTCTTACAATGTCTGTAAAATAGTCAACCAGATTACAGCTAAAATGTTTTTCATATATTGTGCTGAAGGCTGGTTTGTAGTTATAGGCCATCTTAGTATAGGAACAAATTATATGGATTAGTGTGGCATGAAGTCATGTAACTGTTACATGATCGAAACATCTGCAGTATTTAACACTTCTCAGTGTCATAGACCAACTTCCATTATGAGGAAGTGTAATATTCAATGCTGCATCAAATTATGAGCAGTGTTTTGAATTAAAAGAAAGTATTCCTTCATTTTTTCCCTGTTTTTCCCCTCTTTTTCCTTTTGCCTCTAAATTCACATTGATGTAAATCACTAAGTCAGCCTCTGTGATATGAGGGTTGGTAATAAGATGAAGAAGCATTGAAATCTGGGGGGTTAATTCTGCTTATTTTTGGGAGGGTTTTGTATACAACAGAACATAGAGGCATGAGATAGTTCAGTTTGGATAAGTCCTCAGGAGGTCATTCAGTCCAGCTTCCTGCTCAAAGCAGGGTCAGCTTCAAAGCAGGGTCAGCTGTGAGGACAGACTAGGTTACTGAGGGCTTTACCAGGCAGGTCTTAAAATTTCTAAGAATGGAGACAGATCGTGCAAACCTCCTGGGCAACCTGTTACAGTATCTGAAAATATGAAAAACCACTATTTTTCACCAAGTAGATAACTTGTTACTTATAGTAGAAACTCTATATGGATTCCTGTCTGCTCTGATGTCTGGTGATTGCTAAGTCTTGCTTTGTACATTGCTGTGGGTGGTCAAAATCTGCTGTTAGTCTGTACTGGGCTAGAGGAGCACAAAAAAAGTGTGACCTGTAGGACTGTGAACAATTAAACAAGAAAATGGTTCCCTTAGTCTAGAAGTGGTTTTGATGATACATCCACTAGGTTATTGTATCTGTATACTTCAAGGCTTCTTTATTTTGGTTCATATCTGTGTAAAATTTGATGGACCAAAACTGTTTGGCAAATATCAACAACTTTTTGTCTGAAATTCTGGGTCCATAACCTATGGAGAGACTAAAACAACACAGTGGCTCATTTTTGTCTTCTAACATGGTAGAATCATGAGCACGGAATGATTTTATTTTCTTATTTTTTACTTGCAAATTAAAGAGAAAATAATCTTGTTGGGGTAAGAAGGGAGAAAGATTGACCACCCTGATGTGTGCAAAGATGACTCAGTGGGATTAAGAGAAGGTGCTTCTCTTGCTGTTCCTGCTTTTGAGCACTGAAGGTTGTAAAATCTCCCGTGCAGGTCTCCAAAGTACACAGTTACCCTGGATTCATGTAAGTATTGGAGGATGGGAAGAAATGAAAATCTACTTCCTCAGGAGCCGATACATGAGCACCTATGTACTTCAAGCTGGAAAGACTGGAGAGGGAAAGGCTTCAAGGCTATACCCTTGTTTGGGGTTCTAGCTTTCTGCAGATTTTAGTTTTAGTAGGCAAGGATGAGGTTACTTTGCTAAAGCAAAAACTTCCATTATGTACTCCAGCAGAGTTGCTACCAACAACAATTTTCGTATCCTGTTCCTGTGGTCCAGTCAAGCACATAATAGACCAAAGGTATGAGGAGAAGTCTGTTGCAAAGAAAAAGACAACAATCATACCTAGCCTTGCCAGGAAGTGCAGTGCAGACAGCAACCAGTGTCTGATAATGTAATACGTTTTCTCCTTTGGTGAAATCCCTTATTTCTCATTATAGTTTTAATAATTTTTTAGTTTAGCCTCTATCTTATTCCTTTCTATTGACAATCTATTTATAGAAGATGAGATGAAGTTAGACTCGGATTTCAGTCAGCACCAGCAGTTTTCATTCTGCCCTAGAAGCCTCTATCTGTCTTTGTATGGAAATGCTCACTTTCATTTCCCTTTGCTGCTGCTGTTTAGAATACTAGAGACTTGCAGATAATGATAATCAATAGTGTCTGGGAGCAGTGAGATAAGTCCAAGTCCAAACAGATGTTAAAATTGTATTTTTGATAGAGGTTTTGATTAGTTTGGCTTCTAGCCTTTGCTTCTAGCAGAGAATCAGATATATGAAATTCTGTATATTTTCCAGCTCTGAGAAACAGCTGCCCTTAACAGCAAATCTGTACAGTTATAATTTGTGCAGAAAACTCTTTCTTCTTTCCTCCATTTTCTTTATACCTTCCAGTCCTTTGGAAATAGGAAACAGAAAAATGTCTTACAATGTTGATGATAAGAGTAAATTATCCTGCTCCTACAGGGCTGCTAAGCAGGCAAGGGTGCTCTGTATAACTGTAGGAGCTATTGTCTGCCAGCCTCCTCCTTGTGACTATCTCAGCATTTAGAAACTTTTTATTGGATTTCAGCAGCTTCTGCTCCTCAGCCTGTTCTAAATGGAGCATTCCCTTCAACTCTTAAACCATTGGTATCTTGGTATGTCAGCCCAACAGACAGTTCTGCTGGGGTGTGGGTTCCTGCGGGTCTGCACTGGTTGCCAGTCTCCATCCTTCGTGTGTCAGCAGTGAGAAACATCCTTCATTCAACCAGCAGATTAACTTAATCAAAAACAAAGTGAAAAATAATAGACCAACTCTCTAACACTGTCAAACATAGTCCACGTGGCTCTGAGAATTTTATACATTTTTCTTTGAAGAATAACTTTTTTTCATAATCTTTTAACATGCTCTAAATGCCTAAGCTTGTAGTTAGGTAGTGAACATTAACAGGATGTTCACATTAGGATGTGGAAGACTTCTGTGATCTTGTTTTCAACTTCACTATTTAGAGAAAGGCCAGCAACTGCTGCCAACCACCCATATCTCTTTGTGATTAAAAGGTTCAATTTTGTAAATGTTAAGACTTTCACCTGATTTTTATTTACATTGTGTTGCCTTGAGGTGTGTTATATAATAAATAAATTATTGTCAGTTAGCTGGGACTTAATGAGCTCCTTGACTTGCGTTCGAGATGCCTGGCCAAACTGTTACAATTTCTTTGATTTACAGAGATCGAACATGGTACTTTTTTTTTTTTTTTTTAATTATTCACTGATGTAGAAGATAACTTTGCAGTGAGTCAAACTGAAAGTCAAACTGATTTGTGGTCATACACTATTATTACACCACATCATCAGTACCAGAATTTCTTTGTCAGGTAAATTGTAACTCCACACGGGAGTTTATTTTATTTTGAAAGTGCCTTTATAGGGTTACCTTTTTTGGCTGATCTAAATCCCCTTTCTGGGTGCCCAGAGGAGAGAACAACACTTTTCATAATGAAAGAATTTTTGCAAGTCACATTCTGTTTTCTAACAAGCAATAAATAATTTTCATTATAATGTAACAATTTTTAAGAAGAATTATTTGCTAAGTGTTTTAGTCTTGACATTTTTGGGAATCAACCACAATCTAATTCTTTTGGAAATAGATTTAGATGGTACTTTGCTGCAAGATATAATTTTCTGCTTAAAATCCTTGTATTGTGTCTGATCCTTGATTATCTTTAGCTTTTGCAAGATACAACTCTCTGTATAAGTGTCTAATATTGAGAATGATGGATTATGTTGTATCTTCCATAATAAATACTTCTATTTTTAATTCTAAGAGTAGTTTCTGTCAAGAATTTCTTCTGACTGAAGTCTGCTTATGGTGCTCAATGCAATTGCAGTCTTTCACCCAGCACTTTACTGAAGTCCAGTTAATTACGCAGTTTTGGAAATAAGTCAGATTAAGGGCAATTTAATTTGCAGCAAGGCCTTCATGAGTTTTGCATGTTTTTAATTCTGATCCTTTCCTTGGTAAAATGATGAGAAGTAGTGCAGTTATTTCACAGATCACAGAATTTCCCATACTTCTGGATATTTTCTGTAGAAACTTCCATACCGTATATAAGTTATGAGGACAAATGTGAGTTTATGAAGCACAAAGAGTAATGATATCTTTGTACAGAAAGTTTCAGTGTAGTGTTGATAATCCTCTTCTTGCAGTAATTAAACAAGTGCTAAGATTCTGTTTAGTCTATAGACCAAAACTTACACAGATTCATTAATTCTTTAAGTTGAGGCCTGGAACAGGAAAAGAAAAAATGGTTTGGGCTGTATATTTTAGAACACATAAATATGTATATCTGCAGGTCTTTCAGTCACAAGAAAAGACACTGACTCTGTGAGATGTTACAATGTGACCAGGGCTTCAGTCAAGCCGGTGTATTTCTGATGGTCACCAGTGACTGTCATTACTTACTTCATGAAAAATTATACCATATACAACAAAGTAACCTGTGAAAAATATTGGCAACGTCCATCACTATATTTTCAAGGTAACATCAGGCGTTAGCTAAGACATCCACTGATGTCTTAAATATCGCATAGGGCTCAAAATGGGCTTTCACCTGGCCCAAGACTGCCCTTTTTAAAAACAAAAAAAACTAAAACAGCAAAAAAACCCTAACAAACAAAAAACCACAAAACAAAACCAAACCAAAAACCACACCACACTCTTTTGCTCACCATCTGCTTTATACAGGAGATCTGCTACTTTCAGGCCTTGCCTGCTAAAAGTTTACTGCTGGGTAGCTGGTGCATGCCCCCAGCATGGGGCACGTTTTTTGCTCTCTGGATAAAAGACAGTTTTGCAGACGCTGAAGACAGGGCAGGAGTGAGAGTAGAAGCTGTCAGGCCTCTCCGTGGGCAGAAGGGATGGCAGTGGTATGAGAGATGTCTAGGGAGAAGAAAAGCAGTAATTTTGTGGGACTGTGGGAGGCTATAGAGTTAGTATTCAAGTGTTGACTGTATTTTTATATGCTAAATGAGAGTCTAGAAAGTTTCTGCACACGGTCATGGGATAATAGTGATGTCCTTCCTTACGGAACAGGTCAGTCCTTAAAAACTGTCTTATGTGTCTGTCAACCTGAAAAGTGTTTCGTGCCTTTTATAGCAGAAAAATTCAAATAACCACACTTTGGGTTTATTCACACATCTATTTTTTGTTTCTAGTGCCTGTAAATACCAGACTATATCTTCCTCCATGCCCTCCCCATCCCCTCCCCCCCACAAAAAAAAAGAGTTTGCCTTCTGATTGATTTTACCCTCTTCAAAGGGAAAAAAGATGTCCCACTGTTTGTTCTTGAGCAGAATAATTCAAATATTTCAATGAAGAAATAAATTGGCATTTCTTACAGGATTTAGGTTGTTGCCTTTTATTCATGAGATGTCATTCTTGATTACATGCATATAAGATTTTAATATGAAGTTATTTCAGCAGTTATCTTTTCTTATTTTTTTTTTCCTGAGGTGCTTTATTGGTATTTTACCTCTATTCAAGAGGTTTGGAAAGGTCTTGTTCATGACAGAATTTTCAGTGCTTTGGGGAATAGTGCTGCAACCTCAACTATTCCTCCCAAGATTACTTCTGTAATAAGATTGTGAGAAATTCAGAGCTAAAATGAGTGGCGTTTGTCAGGCCAGTTTGGATTTTCAGCTTAATAACATGAGTTCTGATGAAAAAGGAAGTCTTGTAACCCCAAGTGCTTCAGTTCTGTTAGCATGCAGTGATGGTATTTAGATAGGCTGGGGGGAGAGAGTTTTAGCTCCTGTAAACAAATAGGTTTTTCTATAATGGCAGAGTTTACTTTGGAAAAAAAGTCTCTGATTGCCCCAAAGGTTGTTGACTTGTTCTCATTTACTCTAGTGATGGAAAGAATATTAAAATATCTTCAAAAAAGCAAGTTACCTTTTTACCATGCTTAAGTATCTGACTTTGAACAATGTTTAGAAGCCATGCAAGCTACATAATGAAATTCTTTGAACTATATCTGTTTGTAGTTAAAGGAATACTGAGAAAATACCAGGGAGAAATGGTGTGTTGGCAACATTAATACATTTTTGGTACTTGAGGTATTGCAGTATCCTTCTTATTCAGCTGTTGGATGAGGAAAATTGGCTTTGACATGTACATTTAAAAGAAAAACAAGTGGATTTTCTGAAAACCATGAAACTATTCAAAGCTTTATTTGTCCAGTATAAGTGTTAAGAAAAAACTCTGAAGGATAATTTTGCACATTTAATTACTTTTAAGATGAAATTTTCATGTGGATTTTTCTATCATAGAGCTCTTTATGTATATGTGACTTCTGTTTTGCATCTGCATGAGGGAATTGGACATTTAGGGTCTCTAGTAGATTCAGAGACTACCACAGACTAGTGGATTTACTTGTGTTGTCTGAGTTGGCATCCTTGTAGGCCTGTTCTCCTGTGTATCACCTTTCTTGTCATGAGAGGCCTGACTGGGAGTCAGCAGAGAGAAGCTGAGAATCACCCATCTCCCCTGCTCCGTCTTATGCCTTCTCTGAGGATGGAAATAATAGACACTGGGATTTTGGCTGCAGATCTTTCTTTCAAGCTGCTTTGTTTTCTAAGACTGCCTTTGGCACTCAGTGAGTGCAGGAACAGCAGCAGAATGGCTGTTGTAGCACAAAGAAATAAGGAAGTTGTTTTGGGCTTTGTTAAAGGAGATCCTTTTAAGCTTTTAGTTTTACCTTCCCTGTGTTTCTTCCCCTAAATACTCTTTTGGAGCTTTAATGAAGTAACTAATGGTATTTTGACATTCTCTTGAGTTCTAGATCCAAGGGAGTTAAGCTTGCCTGAGCACTTAAAGCTAAATATATCCAGCGTTTAACTTGCACTTATATTAAAATCACCAGTGCATTTGACTCATCATGTTTTATATTACCAGATGAGAATAAAATTTGTCTACTCTGGTATTAAGCAATAAAAATAAATCTTTTCTAGCAAAGGCTGTTGTATTATTAATTTTTTTATTTTTTAATCTTTTTTAAGTAGAGAGTTTCTATGTCTTCAGGTAGATGAATACAAAACAAATCATTTTTACAGCCACATTTCCAGACTGATGGTTAAGCTTATTAATGTGTCTGACTACTAGCTTATATGTGCATTTGAATGAATCCTTGTGAGCAAGCCGAATAAGTTAATGACCCTTAGCATGAATTTGTCACCTGTTCATCTTATGACATGATAATACTCTATATTTCCTCTTTATCAATTCAAAGTAAAACAGTTTTGCTTAGACAATCAATTGTTTCTCTGCAGCATTTTTCATCCTGAGGTGTCTTCAGCAGCCAGTGTGAGGCTGCTCCTGTGGAAAAGCCACAGGAAAAGAATGACCCTGTTTCTGTATCTCTCTGGCTCACTGGTACTGAATTTTTTGTTCTGAAACTTAGCTGCTTTTATCCCCCATTTTTTAAGTCTTTGAGGGAGAACCCTCTTAGCTCTGCCTGATTCATACGAAGTTTCCTTGCAACTGGCTGCCAGGACAAGGTCCCTAGGGGTTCCTGCACCCCAGTCTCTCCAGAGGCAAAGATGCAGGTGAATGTGGAAATGAGCTGTCTCTTTCTCTCTCTCTCCCCTTCTGTCTCTCTGTCTGTCTCTCTCTCTATATATATATGATAGAAACATATTTTTGCCATAAACTCAACGTCAGGGAGAACCCTTTATGCCTTTATGTTAAGGGTGGCAGAGCATTGGAGAAGGCTGCTCAAGGAGGTTCCATCTGGACACTTTAGGTTTGACCCTGCCTTGGCAGGGAGCTGAACTAGAAAATTTCCAGAGGCCCCCTCCAACCCTTCCTATTCTGTGATATTTTAAACAGAAATATAATAGCACCTCCATAATACAGGATGGACTTCCATATGCAAGAGTAATTGTTTATGTGAAATGGCTGAGAAATCTACTGCTCTCTTTGAATGAGCTATAATTTGTGTGTTTATTTTTTCATCCTCTAGGAAGGTATTTTTGTGCCTGTCCTAAAAATGAGAGAACTCTCAGGGCACCTTTTCGGCTGTCTCTTCTGCTTAGGCTGATCTCAGGATCTAATCTCTCGATCTCTAAGCTTTCAGGCTGTCCATCCCAGGTACCTTCTAACCTTGAAAGAGGATTGATTCTCAACAGAAGAACCATCATGCAGGGAGAGGTTGCTTGTCCTTTCATTTATTCCCATACTTTATATTACAATCCTCAAAGATAGTTGTTCAGATTCAGTCTGGTGTCTGTGCCGAAGCTCTCTGATTTGTGATTAGATGTTCATAATTGCAAACTCCTGAAATGTTTACAAGGAAGTGCCTATTTCTCTCTCCAGGTCTTCTGTAGGTAGGTGAATTATCTTCATTTTAGTGCTATAGGCATTATATAAAAATTCTCAGGCTAACTAAAATAACCTTGGTCAGTAACATGAGTAGACATAAATAAAATGTAACCCTCAGACTAAAAGTTTACAGCCTGCTGGGGAAAAGTAAGAGGAGAGTACTCATCTGTACTTTTTCCTAATAGGAATCTCTTTCTTCAGATAACAGATAAATAAATTGACTTCCAGACGTTTTAGCTATAAGCAGGAAAAATCTGAAATAAAATTGGGAAGTTGATATTTAGTAGAAATATCAACTTCTAGCTGATGTTGAAAGGAGGTGGTGTATGGTAAGCACTCTGGGGCTATGGCAGGAGAAATACCCCTTTGCAAACCATGTAAGTGAAGAGTCACTCCCTGTATCACCTCTGAATAAGCTGTCTTCCTAACTGGTCATGTACTGCCAAGTTTTTTTTAATGTGGGAACACTAAACTTCTGTAAATGAGGGAAAATAGTACTGAACCATGCCTGAGAGAGCCTCCAAGGTATATACAAGTTCTGGAGAAGCTTTGTTTTAGTCCTGGGAGCGCTATAAACTCATGTTCCAGTCAATCTGGCACAGTCTTCTCACGGTGCTGTGTCTTTCCTCAGGAGACTGGAGACAGCAGAATCTTGCATGAAACACCTATGCCTCCTTAGGGAAACTTTTGTGAATGATACTCCATTTTTACCATACTGGAGCAACTATTTTGCCTTAAAGATGGATAGGAGACTTTCTGTAACGGGTGTTTTCACACGTTTAATGTTAGCAATTTCCATGTTTCCAGGAGAATAGAAGCTGGAAGTTTGTAACTTCTAGCAGCAGGGGAAGGGCTCCCTGTCTCTCTGCAGTTGTTCATCTAGAAAACTGTTTCAGGACCGTGGCTGCAGAAGTGGATGAGTGAGTTCTCTTGTGGGACGAGTACATGTTGGACACTTCAGGTCATGGGGGTGGGACCAGAAGAAAGACAAAGCAAAGTGTTATTTGTTGACTTCACCGTGTCCTGGACAAAGGCACCCATCTGCTGGATGAACCTTTATACTTGCTTCTAGCCTGGATCTGTGATGTTACAAAGATTCCTGAGGCCCTTCTGGCCTTCCAGCTACAGCCCCTTAATCTGTGCAAGCACCAGTGACATGACCTTGACATCAAAGGTAAGACTCTGACAACAAAGATGGCCCAGGATGACACATCCAACGTGACAAGAAAGCAAAGACGTGATTGTGTACAGGATTGCGACCTGACATGGAGGATTTTAAGCTAGACTGTTAGACTGAAGAGCCTTAAACTGTTGTCTTTTGGGCTTCACTGCATAGATCAGAACCTTCATAGATAGTGAAGTCAAATTCTCATGGTGCAACACAAATCTGAAGTTTGCCTTCTTATACATTAACCTCCAGATTAAATCTATTCTTCAGTCCTTACTCAACTATTTAGGATTTTTTATTTTGTGGATAGGTATCTATACATCACACCACCACTGACTCCTAGAAACAGGTGGAAATACAGAACATTCTCCAGTTTATGCTATAGAACGGAACAGAAAGGGAGAAAATTGGATTCCATTTCTGTTATCTTCTAGCTTCTCCATGTCATATTTACAGAAAGTTGTCAGCCTGAATTCTGTCCAGTTAAGTCAGTGATATTTAATTATTTGGAAAAAATATTGACATGACATTCAAGGTGTTTTTGCTTACTTAATGCAATTCTCATTAGCATTTATTGCCCTAATTGTATATATTCTCTTTGGTTTCAACACTCCAAAGAAATTCTTACCAGTGATTAATAAGGCAAGAAAACATTCTGCATGATATTTTTGGATAAGCAAAAGGAGAGGGGATTTCCTTATGAAGCAAGGATGACTTCAGGAAAATAGAAAACACTGTGAGCCACTTCAGGATATAAATATGCATATGCCAACAAGGCTTGCATGCTAATCTTTCGGCTGTCTTGGATATGGTAATCTCTGTGCAGGTGGTGGGAGAGGAGGAGGGTGGAAGACTTTTCCTAAGGAGGATCAGTACATGAGTCATAACTCATTTAAGGCCCATCACTTCCTGCCTAGGGTGGGGGTGGGAGGGTATTCCCTAGGCAGAACCTGAAACTAAGCTGTATTTAAGGTGACAGCCAGTATCTATTTCAGCGGGGTCTGGGGGAAGGTGAGAGAGAGAATAAAAACGCCCATTTCTTTGATCGTCTTACCAGAGATTACCAGTGCAGCTGGGACTTCCACAGTATTCATGGTAGGCGTACAGATAACTGCTTAAGCACTTTAAATAACTCTGGAGGCTTCTCTGTCTCTCCGTTGATTACCTAGGGACCGTACATTTCTGACTTAAAAGATACTTTATTTAGATGGTTCAATAGGCTCTGTGAATAGCTCTGAAGCTTTTTGCCCTGCCTAGCTGTAGGAGGAACACCCATACAAATAGGAAGACAAAGACTTGAGTGGGGAAAAAAAAAGTAAAAGTTAAACTATTTTATGTGTGGATATTCATAATTTTGTGGTGGCAGAGTTGGGGTGGAAGGCATTTTCATAGTTAGCAACAACTGAAGAGTTTGACCTTTACAGTGTGGAAGACAGTGCTGTGATGAGTGTGAAGAGCCTGTCTTGATGGTACCCCAAACTCCAGTATGCAGATGTGAAAACCAAGATACAGTTAGATAAAAAATATTTACAGTATGGTATATTACAGATTTATTTTTTTCATTTCTGTTTATGAAAAAATTATGCATTGCATCCATGTCCTGGATTTATCTGTAGGACATATTCTTAATATTTATTGTGACTAAATCTGTAAAGACTAAGAGTCTGTCATTATTGTCCTTCCTTCTGTCACAGCATAATGTTCCCTGGGTTTTCATCCTGTCTAGCAGTGGTGGCCAAACATTGGAGTTTCCACCAGTAAGAAGGGCAAACCTGGGTTTTGTCAATTGATCTGTTGCGTTGCAAATGCCAAGAGAAAGAGAGGCAGAGAATTCAATTGTTTGCTGTAGCACTTCTGACCTGTGCTAACATCTTTTTTCTCCTCTATAATCCCCTACTGATCCACTAATTTGAATCCTAATGTGATTCTAATCACATCTAAGTCTGCAGTTTCATATTTATATTTGTTATTTAAAAACAGTGCTTCTCTAGACACCCAGTGTCTAGAGTCTGACTCCTCATCACCCCATGACACTTTTTTCTGAATGACAGACTGTTGCAAATATCCAAGTCTGGGTAGCAGTATTTTTATGGTGCAGTCTTGATGTTTTCAAAGGAGGTTTTGGATAAAGGTTTCTTATGTTTTCCTTTTGATTGGTTCCTAGGGAGTTTAGGTGTTTTTTCTATCTGATTCACTCTGTTTAGGAGAATTGTTGCATGTTTATTGAATATATTGTGTCTGGAAAAGGCACTGTAGGGGAAATCTCTGACTTAACAGATGATATGAAACTGTTTTGTCTACTGTAATGTTGCTTGAGCTGCAGGGAACTCCAGGAGGATCTCACAAAACTGCATGGGCAGAAGTGTGACAGATGTGATTTCATGTAGCTCTAGTGTAGCTAAGTTAAGTTGATATATCAGAGGAGAAATAAACCAGTGCACGTCCAGAAGATGCTGAACTGTGCACGGGCAATTACAGCTCAGAAAGACACTTTGGGTTCCCTGTGGTGAAATCATTAGGTCTTTGTACAACAGTACCATCATTTTCCTGCTCTATATAACCTTCTTATGCCCTTGCATTCAGTACTGTGTGCAGCTTTGGTCTCTCTCTGAAGGATATAGGGAGGTCAGTGAGGACTAGAGGTTGGCATTGAAAATCACGGAACAGCAGCCTTTTGCAGAGAGACTGAAAGGGCTGAAACTCTTCAGTCTGCAGCTGAGAAGGCTGACAGGGTGGAGGAGTATGGTTGAAGTTTAGAAAGTTTTGAGGGTAGTGGGTAAGGTGAATGTGTACTTTCACTCAATAAATGCCACACCACTAGAAACTGGGACACTCAAGGAAATTTGTAGGAGATTGAAAATGGAAGCGATGCTTCTGTATATGACTTTCGGAAAACTTCCAGAACTTTTGTCATGGGGAGTGATGAGGGCAGAGGTTCAAAAAGGTTTGGACAAGTTGCTGGAGAGCAGGTCCGTAATTTGGCATTAATAGGATTTTGCCTGGTTGCAGCTTATATCAAGCCACACATTTCCTCAGGCTCCACAACTATCATTAGAGATGTTTGCTTTGGAGAACAGCCAGACCTCAGCATTTTACCCAAAGAATCTCTTCTGCTATCCCTGTCACACTCACAATTCTGGTCTATATGGACCAAATCCAGGGGGAGCTGATGTTGTCATTTTCTTTTTCAAATTTGTTTTTATTTGGGATTTTTTCCCCCTTTCAGGATCTGCTGGTAGTAATGTCCAAGTATTAAAATGGTTCCAACGCTAAGTAAAGAGTCTGTAATACTTACAGAAATGCTAGCTGAAGGCAAACCATTAAGTGTCTAAGTACATGCTGCCTGATTTTTCTCTCCTTGTAGCATAAACAGACTGCTGTGAATAAATAAATATTTAAAATATCTGTATCTAGGTCAGAGTATCTTCATCACCGAATGCCCACATTGCATAATTAACAGCTTGTGTGAACCAAATAAAGCATCAGCTTTTATCTTTGCATTAAGTCAGAGTTAAAACTAGTAGCAGACTCAGTATGGCGATAGTGATTTTCTTTGTAAATAGGAGGTATTAGCAGACCTTCTTCAAATGTTATTATCCAAATACCTAGCCAAAATGCTGATATGTGTGCATTGACACCAACAGTGCTATGAAGTAAAATGTATGAAATCTTTTATTTGGGTAATAAATGCAGAGCAATTATATGACTGTGTTGTGGAAAGGACCATGCCTATAAATTAGTGAAAATCCTGGTTGGGAAGCTCTAGTTTCTTTTCAGCTCACATAGATAAAAATGGTGCCAGGGTCTGTTCAAATTCAAATAGACCAACAAAAACCTCATTCTTAACTGTGCAAAGACATTTGCATTACTTTTCCGAGTGCCCTGTTCACAAAATATCTGTTCAAGTCTGTAGATCAAAATATGCAATAAAATATTGAAGACTACATTTTAATTTGGTCTAGAATAAATTTTGAACTGTTAATTTATTTTTAAATTTTCTTCAGTAATGGTAGTATTAAGTAGAAGATACATGTTACATGACATGTGTGACATACCCTAAAGGCTAACGTTGTCTGGCAAAGTTAATCAAGTTCACCCTTAATAAAAGGTTTTTAACTATTTACAGTTTCTCTAAAAGGTTAATAGCAGTCAAGTAGAAAAGATGATTGATAGGGAAGCAGTCATTGACTGAAGTTGCATTGTACAGCTGCACATCACAGTATTAAATAAACTCTTTCTTGATAGAGATTTCCTCATTAGTACATGGTGTGTATTTAATTCTTCAGGTGTCTTACCATTTACAGTATTGGCAATGTACAGTGAAAGTTTGACCTATGCACCTACCCTGTGTGGAGGGGACTTATGTTAGCCCTTCCCACTGCATACGTTGTGATTAGCTTGAATATTGTATGTACTTCTTTTCCTGTTTGTTTTTAAGTCTTATTGTGGGTTTTACCGGGGATTTTGGTATTAGAAGTCCCTGAATAAAATGAATCATGAGAGACATTTTAACCAGTGCTGAAAACTAAAAACTGCATATAATTTATTTTCCAAGCTTGAATGTAAGGAAAGGCCATATTAAATTCTCAGCTTTGATTACTTTGGAAGCTGCGGAAGTGCCCATCCAATGGTTGATTTAAAAAAGTCTGTCTTTTAAAATTATATAGTTTTCAGTGTATTTTTTGGCAAATTTGAATTAATTTTTAATTCATTTAATTAATTAGTGTAATCATGACTCTAGATTTTGGGTTGGTTTTAATATTTTATGATAATAATATTTTACAAATCAGTATATAATAAATGTAATTAATGAGTACAAGCAATTAGTATAAGTGATATCTAACAAATCAGTATTGAAATCAAATAAGCAGGTTCAGGACTTTATAAAAATATTTCAGAGAACATTCTCAGCATCTGAGATTGTGCATTATTTTTTTGAGCTTTTTAGGTAGCACCAAGCTCGTAAAAAATTCTCATCAGTGAGGTCCTGTATCTAATGGACACATTGAAGGGACTCAGATACAGTTTTTGAAAACATTGATTTGATTAGATTTTATTTTTTTTATCCAGCTGAAGCCAGTGTAGAGTATTTGACTGTTGACTGGTCTTGCTCTTTACCTACATTATTGCTTGTTTTTAAGTATATTGACATACTGCAGAGAGTGATATGCTAATTGCTTTCTCTGCTCATCTAAAGACCTTCCATCCTAATTTCAATATTTATATGATTATAAAACTGCTGCTTACCCTCTCCCCAACCCCCCCCCAAAAAAAATTAGCAGTCAGTAAGACTTTTTACTAAAACTAATTTAAACAGATGTTTGAGCATTTTGTTGTGGGTACTGTGTTGCCAGAAAACTGAGTGATCAGCTTGGCCAGTTGTCTGAGGCAATCTTGTGCTCTACTAGAGCAAAATCAATACAAAAAGCCTGTGAGGCCTGATGGTGCATTGGGAGAACTTGTTTGAACACCTAATATAGGTTTTGGACCTGTGCAGCTTTTGTAAGTCTACTTGCTGCAGACAAATTGAAAGTAGGAATGTTTTCAGTGGTTGCTGAGTTTGTCTTTTGACGTAGAATTTGATGAAAACATGTCTATTGCGTTCCACAAGAGAAATAATTTCAAAAGTAGGTGCCTTCTTTTCCTCTTTATTTTAACTGTTAAGATTTTCTGTCTCTGACATCATTTCTCTTATGTTTCTCTTGATTTTGTGTTGCACATATTCTAAAACATATTTCTACATTTATTTGCCAAAACTAGTGATTTTGGGGGGGTTTTGTATGTTGATGGGGAAAAGGAATGAGTTGGGAAGAGCAGGATTTGAGAAATGAATTTTTAAAATTTGTGGTTTGCAGAGTTCTGTGAGAAATCCACAGGATTTCATGATCACAGTCTGGGTCATCTGTCAGCATAGCATGCAGAGCATATGAGAGAGTTTTAAAATATCATTTTATTGATATATTTTATGAATCTTAATTAATCCTCTGTATAATCTATAGACAAGGAAGAGAAAATACTTTAAAACTAAAGCTGAATGACACAGCCTCCTCACCAATAGAGGAGTGCTGACATTTCCTTTACTTTTACAGCTGTGTCT
Organism: Struthidea cinerea; assembly: GCA_013397865.1. Taxonomy (NCBI): domain Eukaryota; kingdom Metazoa; phylum Chordata; class Aves; order Passeriformes; family Corcoracidae; genus Struthidea; species Struthidea cinerea. Next base: position 1,254,819 of record VZTI01003143.1, on the reverse strand, counting down.
TTCTTGCTGTGAAATAGGGGGCAGGAGGTTTATCAAAAGGTCCAGCAGTAGCTTAAGAAAGCTCCACATATTCTGCCCTTTAATGAAATCTGGTTTTTACCTCCCCTGTGAAGTGGAAGCAATTTACTTCTATCACAGTTTTGTCCTTCAGAAGTAAAGTCCTGTTTAATTCATGTCCAAAAGTGATTGTAGTTTTAGACTGGATTTGGCAGGTCTGTTTTTGGCCTGACTTGAAATTTGTTCATCCTTCCACTGTCCCATATTTAGTTACTAATCTTGGTTCACAAACTTGGGAAACTTTGGGAATCTCTGCAGGCTGTTTGTGTTAAGTGCACAGTGGCTCCTTAGCGCTGCAGACGCCTTTAATCTCTTCCCAGTCTGTTCCTTTCGAGCAACTCTGTCTGTGTAAAGATAAGCACGGGAACAGATCCTGCAGGCCTGAGAGGCGCCAGGTCTGTCTGAAGAAAAACTCCTTCTTTTAGAGTCAGAGATAAGAGGAGCAGGGACAATGATCTGAAAACTGCCAGTATTTGCATCTACTACAGCCATTACCTGCCTGCTGCTTACTTGGTTGATGACCAAAGTTGAGCACTAGGACTTCTCTGTCCTCTTCCAGCCTTGCTCCTGGACGCCATTAGTTGCTTCCAGAAAACCAATTGTTTCATTATTGTATTATCTTGACAATTTAGATCCAAGTCCTTTAATCCATTTGGTTTATGTTGGAAGTTTTTGCCTTGGCTGTCTGGCAGTAGTCAGGGAGAGACCCTGCAGGTTGCCTCACAAGGGCATCTGCAAACCTTTCAGCTCAGCAGGGCTCAGACTTGGTTATGTGTGGCAAAAGGTAGCTATAAAAGAAAAACAAGCATTGCTGTCACACAGAGTGAAAAAAGACATTGGGTTCCATGTTGCAGAAAGAAGAGCAAGTACTTAGATATGTGTACCATCATTTTAGTCATTAAATGTAGAGAAGTTTATGATGCTATGGGCATATATAGGTGATTTCATGTTTATGTTACTGTGAATTAGAAAGCTACAGGGAAGCTAACAGCGTTGATAAAATAGTCACATGGAGGAACTATCAGTTTGAGCATTGTGAATGTAAAGAAAAAAACTTGCAGCAGTTCTGTGTTCATCTATATACAAGCTGGTCTCGTTTCTTGGCCATAGGGTATCACTTCATTTTGCATACTGCAAAAATAATAATAGTGACAGCTTTACTTCTTACTGGGACAGATGTGAATGACCTACCATAATAGATCATTATGACCAGTCATTATTACCTTGGCTCTTTTCTGTAAGTAAAGCAATATTCTTTGCTTTTCACCTTTTCAGCTTCTTCCCATACTTTATAAAACATCATTATGAACAAACAGCAAACCCATTAGAATGTGTTTCAGGAAGAAGACTGAAGTTTTAAAATAAGTAAGCAGGCAAATCACATTTTTAAGTACTCAAGTACAAAGATATGATGGAAAGCAATGCAGAGTTAAGGAAAAAATAGTAAGATTTGCAAAACTAGGTTACATATTCATTAACTTAAATAGTCATATTTTTTAAATGGAAAAATAGCTAAATACCAGTCTTTAAGTAAAATCTCTTACTTCTTCAAATGAGTTAATGATGGAGGCAGTCATTTAAGTTGTGTCTTGACACAGGAAAAGGTTTTGGCTTTGTTCTGTTCTCCCACACCCTCCTTTTTGCAGAAATCAAAATTCAGTAATTGAAATTACCTTCAAGCAGATATTTTTCAAGCAATTGCCTGTCATGGGATACGTTATTAAAATAATTTTGACCTTCTCTTAGCCAAAAAAGAAAAACAAAATTGTTTTTCATATTGGACAGGTTTTCATACTGAGTAAACAAAAATAATTACAAAAGTATGTGGTTATAATACAAAGGAAAATAGAAATTAGAAATATTCTTGGTGACAAGTTCAGTAAGCAATCTCTTATTCTTTTGAGAAATTGAAGAATACAAACCTGGGAATTTATTTGGAATACTGTAATTGTGTTCTGAAAACCTAAAACATTTGCTTTCATGAAGGACAGTCTTGCCATTTATGCACACAGTTAAGTTAGGAGCAGATTTATTGACAGGCTTAGTGGGAGAACCCTTCCAGCCTGGAACATGATCCATCTTCTAGTCTCTGGTATAAACTTGAGCCTCTTTTGTTCGCTTTCTTTGTGGTAGCTTGGATCAGTTTCTGCAAGGATCTTGTAAGATGCCAGATTGCACAGGTGGCAGATTCCATGTTCTGTTATCACTTCCGTACTAGCAGTGAAACACTTTTCATCCTGTTGCTAAATGTGGTCAGATTTGCATTAAGCATATTGCTCTAATTGACCTGTAAGCACTGGATAAAGCATTTTTAATTGTTCTTTTTTTTTTTTTTTTTTTTTTTTTTTTTTTAATTGGAATGCCTAATTTTCACGAGTGCTTTGGCTTAAGAAGTACCAGATTTAACTGAGGAGCATTGTAAAGGAGGTGGTGTTACGTAGCTGGCCCGGTGCACTAAGTAGCAGTCTCAGTGAAAAAACACTGAAAAAACCTTGGTTTAATGCAATGAATTATTTGTCAAACTAACTGTGTGTTCATTAGCTGGAGATCTCATTTGATTAAAGAACCCGTTTTTGCCAGTTTGCACCCCTAATCATTTTAAGATTTCTTCTAGTCAAGAGCAATTCAGGTGTCCTTAAACCTTAGCTATACACTAAATGCACTAGGGTCGTTTCAACATGTCACATCATGTCTGTGTTTAGCCCTAGGGACAGAGAGAGTCCTCCATAGCAGCGCTGTCTTTGTCCTTGTTTGGCAATTATTCAGGTAAGATGGCAAGATGTGACTGATCTTCTCCAGATGTGTCACTCTTTTTTCTTCTTAACCAGCTGTGGAGGTCCATGCACTGAGGTGAAGCCTCACTTCACCTCCCCTCCCCTCCACTGGCCTTAAAAAGTAAACACGTGAAAAATGAGTTGGGGAGTCTCATTTCTGTTGAGACCCAGCTGTTCTGTTGAGGTGAAGAGATGTGTCCTTCCCTGACAGAAGTTACGCATTTAGTTCTGACTGTTCTGTAGGTATGAAAATATTGGAAATTCAAAAATTGGATTTGCCTTGATGTGAGCAGTTGGGCAATACTGGGAGAAAAGAGCTTTGCAAGTGAAACAATACTATTCTTAGAAGGCATAGTCACACAGTTTTCTTTCCCTGTACCTATATATGCCTATACAGGAACTCATGGCACCAAAGAGCAAATTTCCTTGCAAACTTTTTCTAAGCCAGTCATTCCAGTTTTCTGCTTCATGGAGAAATTATTTTAGCTGCTATTTTTATAGAGAAATAGTATCTCTTCTGTATAGCCTGAGAGTTATGAATGCAAGGGAGCACTGGTTACCCTTCAGAAACCCTGACTGCTGTGACTAACTGGTGGCCATTATATTTCTTTCATCTTGGTAAGCCTCAAAGCTGTGTATTATCAGTGAAGCTTAGTGTTTCACTGATTTTAGGACAAAAATTAATTTCTCTTGTTTTTTAGCTACAGTGCTTGCTATAAAGTTAAAATATAGTGCGTTCTCACAGTTGGATTTATTTTTGTTCTCTGTCCAAGTTGGATAATGGAGATGAGCAAGCAGCCCAGATAAGACGTGAACTAGATGGACGACTACAACTGGCAGAACAAATGGCAAGGGTAAGTGATTGCTTTCTTGTACCAAAAACATATCTTCATCTGAGATCGAGTGGGATGATCCATAATGTGTGTTTCCTGTTTCTGATTCTAAAATTAAGCAGAAGATTGATTGAGAACAGTCTGGCAGGTGCATTTTTTTCTGCTCTGAAGAATGTCTGTCAGCTGGGGTAGGGAGAAAGCAAAACCTGGTTTTGGAAAGTCATATTCTGTGTGTTCCTACATTTCCTTCAACAGCAAATCCAATTTTCCTCTTTTTTACATTGGATGGAAAAAGCATCTTAACAAGAGGAAAGCTCTTTTAACAACACAATAACAGTCTGTTTTGTTTGTCTTCTATGTCGGCATTTTATTATTTGAATGATCCTCACAGGATATAGTACAGTTTGAAAAACACTACTAAGGGTTTGGGGTTTTTTGCTAGACAAACTTGGACCTTGGCCTGCGTTTTTTAGTCTCTAACTATAAATTAATTGTTTTTATTTTTACGTGTTTTTTAATATGTAATTTACTGGCTCTGTCGTGCTGTGATGAGCCAGTCCACACAACTTGCTGCAGGAATTTTTGGTCACAATCAGCTTGCTTGGTCTTTGTTATTGAAACAAAATCAGCTGTAAAGGTTTTGATATAAAACATCTTATGATCGGCCTTATAACACATAATGATAAAAATTGTCTGGTTTAGGAGAAAGGTGCCTGTCTTTGCAGACAATATATTGGGAGTGATGTTTGTTTCTCATTTATATGTAAAACATATATTTTAGAATAATTTGCATTTTTGTTTAATCTTGAATGACACTGTCCCAAGCATCCAGTATTCAATATTTGGAGAAACTCTGCATAAAATTGGCTCTGTATGTGTTCATATATGCACTATACATGTACATATGTTTCTTCTTTGTGTTTATTGTTATAAAAACATTATTTAAATAATACTGTCTAGCTTCTACAGAGGAAAAAAAGAGATTTTTATGTTATCTCTAATGTTTAAGAGAGAGATTATTATTTAAAATAAGCCAGTGCCTAGTAATTAAATATTACTTTCAAAATGAATGACCCATTATTAAAAATAAAGGTAAGCAACGATAGGAATTTCTTGTCATGGTTGTTGTTTATTAGCTTTATGTTAGAAGCATGACTGTGATTGACTTTTTTTTTGGTAGAATGGGAAATAGAAGAAGTAACAAAATTATTAGTGGACAGGTAATTTTTTAAATGTCAGTTTATAAAATATTGAAGATAACAGTAAAGGTATATTATTAGTTACTGTGCTTAAAACATGTGTAATTGGGAATACTTAATGTGTGTTTCTTCAACTTGGGTTTATGATTAAATGATTCGGGGAGGTATGCAAGGTTCCATTTGTACTTTATTTCTTCTTTTCAAAATTAACTGTATTTATGGGTCAGGATTAGCCTTTCCATTACTGTTTTGAAGACATAAAAATAGATACACACTGAAATTATGACTTTTAGTTTTATTTATTGTCTCTTAACTGAAATCAAGTCGGTAAATTAACATGATGTATAACATGGGAAATTTTTTCCTCCCTAACTTTTAAAATATCTTTTCCAAGGAAAGAAAATTCCCAAAATTTGTAACAAGGGAAATGGAGAACATGTACATAGAAGAGTTGCGGTCTTCGGTGAATTTGCTGATGGCAAATTTGGAGAGTCTGCCAGTGTCTAAAGGTGGGCCAGAATTCAAGCTGCAGAAGTTAAAGCGATCGCAGAATTCTGCATTCTTGGACATAGGAGATGAAAATGAAGTTCAGCTGTCAAAGTCTGATGTGGTTCTCTCCTTCACATTAGAGGTAATCACAGAAAACTTCCAGAGAAATTTCACAGAAAACTTCTTGGTAGTTCAAATTGCTAGAATATCTGCCTTGATATTTTTGTTAGTCCTTTCTTGGTGATTTTAAGATGTTATGCTAAAGAAGTAAATTATGCTTTGTATCTTTGGTAATTAGGATCTAGAATACAGCTGTCCAGCGCATTTTCCTCTTGCAGCAGTAGTTGCATTTGGGCCCACACAGCAGTGTAGGAAGTTGGGTCTCCCTCACAAATGTAACTTTAAATGAATTCCAGTTCATTAAATAGCTAAGTATAATTCTAAATGTAATAATGAAACACTGTTGTTATCAGGAATGCATTTATAGAATCTTATAAACAAATAGCATTTCCTCACTGGAAGTATCCATAGAAAACACAGTGATTTTTCTTTACTGATGATCATAGCAGTTTTTTATAAATTTTTGCATTTTCCTCAAGAAGCTATCTTGTGTTTTCTGGGATTATGCAGGAAGTCTGGCCTGCAGGGATGCAGTCCTAATCCGTACAGAGCTCAACTGACTTCAAGAGGAAGCCAAAAATACGTTTGGTTATTTAAACAATTCTGATGACAATACAGAATTATAGAAAGGTTTGGGTTGGAAGGTACCTTAAAGATCATCTAGTTCCAACCCCCCTGCCATGGGCACCTTCCACTGGACATAATTAAAGTCCCATCCAGCCTTGCCTTGAGGACTTCCAGCATCATAACTCAGGTCCAATTCTACAAATGTGGATACCAAGAAATGCTTCTCTCTCTTTCAATGATAATAGAATCAAAACATTATCACAGTGTGCATTGTGTGTTTGTTGGTCAGAAGGTGCCACACTTGTGTTATGCACTTGAAGTGGCTTTAGCTTGTTTAAGACAGCAGATAATGTTACACAATAAATATTTCAATTGTTAAAGAGTTTAAAATAAATAAAAATTTCATATCTTTTAAACATTGTTTTTTTCTTGAGTGAAACAAGCATCTGGGTTTTTTTATGTGTTGAAAAGTCAGATAATTTTTTGCCATGTCATCATTAAAGAAGTAGAATTAAAAACATCAAATATGGACAATGAATAAGTTTCAATTCTTCGTATAACAGAGAAATTACTTATCCCACGATATGCAATTTTAATATTGCTAACTAATAATGTAAAAGCCCAACATCAGCTTTCAAAGAGTAGTAAGATCCATCATTCCGTATGCCAAAAAGTATTAGTTCATCAAGCATGTAAAACTGGAGTGCAGGCTTTAGCATTGAAGTACGTGAGAAGATGAAGTATTTATAACTCCTGCGCTGAATCCTGTGGGTCTCTATCACATGTGTCATGTCTGCCTCAAGGGGAATGCCAAACTTGGAACGGTCCAGAAATAGCCCTTACAAGAGTAGTTCTGAAGAATCTAAAAAGTACCTTAAAAAGTTTGGCAATAATATTTCTGGTCTTCAAGGGAGTGTGCTTGGTGATAGATGTAGGAGGAAGAAAAGGCTTCTCTGTCCCTCTAGAGAGAACTATTCCATACTAAAAATTATGTGATATTTAGGGGAAAAGCACAGTAAAAGTTTGAAACAATCATGAAATGAAAAATGATGGGAGGTACAATTTCTGGTAAATTTATAGCAGTTTTACTTTGTTTATAGCCCCTCTGCTCTTCCACCAGAAATGCAGACTATTAGGTCTGGTGAACTACGTTTTTTTTTTCTTTTTCCCCATCAGTGATAAAGAGATTTACTGCAAAATAAGTAATCTACATTCATCCCGTGCAAGGCAAAGAATTAAAGTATTACTCTACATGTGATAGTTTTTAGTAGGGCAGATTTTAATTTTAAACATGATAGTAACCACATAAATTGACTCTCTTGTCAAACAGTATGTCCATATTTTGCTCTTGGGAAGCAAAATCTCAGAAGATATAAGGGCAAAAAGAAACAGGTGAATTGATATTAATGAAGACTGAAATATGGAAGACATGGTCTTTTTCTATGCAGATGGCCAACTAAGAAATGTGTTGCATTTCCTTGAAGACAGAATACTTCCTTTTTTGAAAATGTGAGGTCAAATGTACACAATTTCACATTTTTTGAATAACAGATAAACATATCTATGTCACAACTTGTGTGGGGACTCAATTGTAGGGTAACCACCAAAATCCCCATTGAGGGCTGCTGAACTGGCACATGAATGAACAGGAAATCTACATCATGTAGGACACAGTGGAAGAACCCCAAAATTTCTAGGTGGGGGGTAAAGTGGCCAGAGTTCTTGCTGTCACTGCACATTGTTATTGCAAACGGTAAACTTGCTAGTAATATTAAGTGTTCTAGTGGGAGTGGACCTTGCTGACTAAGGTCAGCGACAGCCCTGAGCATCACTGCAAGCAACAGCCACTGTTTTTACAAGTTGGATGTTTCCTTAAATATCCTGTTTGTAGAAATTCAGAAAAAAATAACAACCATAGTAGTAGGAGAAGACTTATTTATACTCTTCAGCTGTTAGACTGTTTCAAAAACAGACAAGCATTTTGGAAGCTGTTTATCAGCTAATGAGCCGGTACATCCACTAGTGACAGTTTCCTTTGGAAGGAATGAAATGCAACTTTTTTCCATTCCTGGAATCCAGAATTGCTACCAAAGAAAAATATACTGTGCAATTAAGTTGGAAACTCAGGAAAAGGGGTATCAACATAAAAATGAATAAACATGAAGTCAGTATTCAGCAAAGTCATACATGTCATATGTGGAAAGACCATGTAGGCAGTGTTACCTAGAAGGATCTTTAGTGTTGTCTCTCAGCAATCTAACTACTTGAATTCCTGGACAACGATAGATGGAAAAGAGGGATGACTTGATCATTCTCCCTGAAATGCTGTTATTATTTTTAAGCATAATAGGCAGTGTTGATAATTTGTGGGTAATATAAAAATGGTCTAAATGATCAGTGGCTGTCATCTCACTGTAATATTTACAAACTAGCAATTTTACAAGACATATAACTATTACTGAGGTTTGGAAGTTTTAAAGTACAAAGGATTTTACAGCTGAGGGTGAAGTCTGGTTTAATTTACTTGAATTGGAACAAAGTGGCACACGTGCAAAGACGTTTAATAGCAGCATATTTTAGTCGTTGCTTGCTGACCTAAGAAACCAATTGCCTCTAATGAGACCAAAAGTTGTCATTACTTCTGGCACTTCTAAAACAAATTAAACAAATGTTGGTTTACATGTAAGGTTCAGTTGAGGACAGCGTCTCTTTCTGATAGAGTACATTTTTCCCAGTTTCTTTGCATGGGCCCAAATGGAACTGGCAAGAAAAGCACCTTTTCCAAAGAAAGCAGGGGAACCTGACTGTCTTCTCAAGTCTTCTGAATTAGAAACATCTGAAATGCAAAAATTCCAATAAGTTCACACTGTGACAAGATTTATAAGGCAGAGAACATTTAAAGTGGAGCTGCATTTGGCTTTTCTGAGCTAGTGTAGCGTAGTCTAGAGGAGGTGAAAATCTGTAGGATCCGCCAAGCTCGTAATTTCCCCCATGAGGAAAACTTTTGGGGCACAGCTGGTAGCGGTGGCTTTTTCTGTTTCTCTTCTCCCCCTTCCCCATATGCATACTGAGCCTGACTGCACATACTGCACTGGGAGAAGGAAAAGATGTGCATAGTGGGGGAAAAAATTACAGGAGCTGATGCCAGTGCTCTGACCTGCCTCTTGCTCAGCACAACATAAAATCCCTTCTGAGGTTCAAGGGTTGCAACCTCCAGTGACACAGCACCATAATTTACCGTTCTAGATATGATCAATGTACTTACTTGTTTACCATCAGACTTAGTAACCTATTTGTTCTATGAATATTCACTTAGATGGCTGATTAAAAGATACAGTTTCTCATGTGTAAAGATTTAGAGTTATATTCCGACATTAGCCTCAAATTCTACTACTGGCATTTAAATTATGATTGGAGTGAGTTTTTGGTCATTGTCCAAGTGAAAACAAAGCAAAAAATTTCAATTCCTTCCAGATGTTGTTGAAAGTGGAAAAAGAAGATAAAATCAAAACTCTCCTCTGTCTGTTAAGATTTGAATGAGTGGACTTTGGGACTTTGGGGATTTTTCCTTTCCTTTTTTATATTTTTATCTTCACACAGCTTAGTACTGCAGTAACTGTGCTGTGTAATTTTTTCTGAAGGATAAACTATTTGCTTCTTTTCCTCAGATTGTTATAATGGAGGTGCAAGGCTTAAAGTCAGTCGCTCCCAATCGGATTGTCTACTGCACCATGGAAGTGGAAGGGGGTGAGAAGCTTCAGACGGACCAAGCAGAAGCTTCCAGGCCACAGTAAGCCACTCTGCTCTTGCTGCATCAGTATCTCTTTTCTGTCATGGGAGAACTTGTCTGATTTTCCTTACAATTTTTACAATTAGCTTAGCGCTAGGTTATGTGAATTTTTTCCTGAGTAGTTATCTTGAATTCTCTCTGAAAAGTTAAAACACAAATAATAGTTGTTTAGGGTAAAGTAAGTACAAAGTGTGGATGCTGTCCAAATGAAAGCCATTGAATGTATGTGTGAGGAAGAGAACTAGAGACTGCATTCTCCAAAAGTACAAACCTCTTGATAGATGTTAGCCTGAGGTGATTTTATGTATTCTAGGTTAATGTGCAGGTGGCCTTGTGGAGTGTAACTTGTACAACTGGAGGGAAATCAATACTCAGTAATCAATCTTGACAAAGCTTGCTCACCTGCTGAGACTATTTCATTTTAAATTATAGGATCCACTTCTTTCAATTAATTTTTGATGGAGGCAGTCAGCAAACTGTCTTGGAGGGGGATAACATCATGCCGTCTGTAGTTGAACCAGTTAGTGTAGCAGAGAGTAAGAAATTAAATTGGTTGATTTGTTTGACCTACACAGTGTCTTCAGTCACATTTTCACTCTGTTAAAATGTCATTTGGAATCTTTTGTAGATAACTTTCCAGACAGAATGTTGGGGTTTTACTGGCACCATAGTGTGCCTTGTGAAAGACAATTTGGAAGTTACAGTTGTTACAATATCTGATAAAATATCTTCTGTGGAATTGGGATGGTAGTTTCTATTCCATTTGGACCACAAAGACTGATTTTTTTTAGGCAAAATTAGAAGCACAATTTTATCTGTCTCTTCTATGGTTGGGAGTAGAAGGAGATATAATTTGGTGGACTTTCTTCTAGCTGCAGCAAATTTCCTTGGCAAGTAAGCCAGCAGCATATTCCAACAGCTTTGCAGAACACTAAGTATGTGGGACAAGATGTAAAATTCATTTGTCATGGTCCCTGGCTGAGTTCCTTCTCCAGGGTATGGGAATGCTTATTCTTACCATTTCCATATACTACGTGAGGGCCTTCTAAAAGGAACAATAATGCAAGACGCAGAGATGTACACATTGAAGCAAGGTCGTAAGTGGGTATTCAACATCATCTGCTTATTTTTTGACCTTTTGGGATGTTTTCTGGTGGCTCAGGGTCCCCTGAGACCCACAAGACTTATTCGTGGAGGGCACAACTCCAAACTGTCCTTTTTCTTCAAACTCAGAGTTGCTCTTCTATTGTTTCCTGCAACAAGTGCCTACAGCCTTTGCCTACTGACACAGCCAAGGATTTTGTTTCTTCTGATGGTGTATTGCCCTTTTTCCTCACCCTTGGACTTGTTACGGTCTGTTTTAAACACTTGGTTAACCTCTGATATCATTGATATGAGTATTTAAATTACCTGGAATACACAAGTTTTTGAATTTTGGGCATGTTTATCCTCCTTTCAGAGAACAGTCTGTGGATGTTAAGGGTTTTGTTTTCCCTAGCTATTTCCAGATACGGTGAACAAGACATGATAGGGATGGTTCACGATCAGTTCTTGGCTTACTTATTTCATACTGCAGGTTAAGGTAAAGGTTATAAAATCAATCAGAAGTGTATAGATGCATCAAGTAAAAGTTACTAACAGATTAATTGATTTTCCTACTTGTAAAAGTAGAAGCTTTGGGAAAAGGAAGTTCCGGGAAAGATGGAGTCAATACAAGAACAACTGAAGTGTTTCTAGGAAAAGGTGTAATGTGCTCCAAGCTTGTAAATTGATTTCATGAACTTCAGGCTCAAAAGGTATGAGTTGATTGAATATGAAAGACATATTATGGAATATTCCATCTAAGTGATGTTGTACAAACCAAACTTATATGGATTTGTTTGGAAAAAATTATGCATCTTTAGAGGGTGGATTTTTGAGAGGTGCCCTGAAATCTGGAAGCACAGGAGTGGATGTTACTGGTGCTGTTGACCTGCTATCCTGTAAAACAGTGTAACTTAAAGAGGCAAGGATTACAGTGCTCTGAAAAGTATCTAGCTCTTATGCTCCTCTGAGTTGTACTGTTTTCCATTTCTGGCAAGAGTGATTAGGAGACATTGGCATGCAGTATGTTTATGAGCATTTAGAGACACAGCTTTTGAGCACAGATAGAGATGTCGTTTGAGGCAATGGGGAGGATATTAAATTAGACAAGCATGAAATTAGCAAATTACGAGCAAACAGTAAGAAGATGGAGAAAGCTGCCTATGGAATGGGACATGCTTTCTTCCATAGTTTAGTTTTTCTGTTAGAGGCAAATCAGGTTTTCTTGGCAGTAGCAATATTGCTTTTATTGATTGGTGGCAGAGGCAACTAAGAGGGCTTAGCAGAGTTTAATCAGAAATTATGCTGGTGGAAGAGCGCTGGTGGGCAAGCACAGCCAGACCATCTCTTTCCTGATACAGAAAAAACAGCTGTCAGATGCCCGGGGCTACTGCCTGCCAGCTTTGCCTGCTGCTGGAGCTGTCTTCTTACTGGTGTAATTTTTGGTGCCATCTTTCTGATACAAAGGAAAAGTATCAGTGAGGCTGGAGGAGATCATAACTTCAGATTTTATGTAGGATGTGCAGCTAGAAAAGGGTACCAAAGCTCTCACACGAAGCATAGAATGAGACAGCGATGAAAAGTGAATGATTACTGCCAGCCTGCTGTGGGAGACTGCTGGCAGGAGCTCCGAATCATGTGCTTGTCACACACATTTTTCTGTAGTCAGTTTATCATTTTGAACTGGTAGCTATGTAGTGAAAAAAAGCAGTATAAAGAATTATTTATGCCTGCTTTTTTCATCTGTAAAATATCAGTGTATGCAGTGCAATGCTACTACTCAGAAAATTCAAAAGCTTCAACAGGGAAAAGGAGAAAATGAGATACTCAGAAGAATGTTTCAAAATGCCACTGCAAGCCAGTGTGATTTTAGAGGAGAGATTAATGGAAACACAAGCCAAGTGAACATTTAATTCACAATTTATCTACTATTCCAAAATGCTGAATATTTTCTCAATTATTTTTATAAATGTATAGAAGTATTCCTCTAAATCCCTGAGTGTCACCATAAGAGTAATAAGAAAATTAGAAGCAATATTCTTTCTTAAAGGCAAGATGCCTGACTAAAGTCCCTGGAAGGAGAGCATAGTTTTGATCAGTAATAAATATTTTCTGGTTTGTTAACGCATTTAACCCCTGATTTCTCTCTTGTTGAATAATAACTTTGTGAGTTTATGTTTAAGTGCTTCATTTTCTTCTTTAGCAAGCTAAATGAAGTACTGCTTATGTGTATCTTACTGAGTAACTAATGGTCATTCTAAAACGCAAATACTACAGAATAATGCAGTTTTACTGAGCTTATGGACAGTTCTACAAACAGATCAGTTACACAGCTTCACATGCAAACCTTATAAAATTTTTATAACTGCCTGTGAAATATTTCTTCATTCCTTTCAACTGTTTCCTGCCTTTTAGCCCTGCTGAAAATCCCTCCAACATAGCCTGTGACCTTTTCTACCAAAGATCAGTAAGCAGAGCCCTCAGAGGGCCCTTTTAGTTGCATGAAGCTTTTCATAACTTTGTTGCTGTGATGCCACAGGGGGTCATCTGCAAAAATCTAGTGCTAATTTCATTTTTCAAATGTTACTGAAGTGGCCTTGTTTTCAGTCTTGTGATGTCTGGTATCCACAATTTTTTCTTATCATTGATTTTTATTCATTCTGAATATTAAATAATGTGATTTCTTGAAAGTGTCACGTTTTAGCCATGTATAGTCATGCCCAAAAATAAAAAATGGGAACATGCTATCATTTAGTGCTACACATGGCATTCTCTTGTCACATACTTATACAATAGGAAAAGATCATATCTTGATGATGAGAAAACTTTAATAGAGACAGGATATTCTTCATGTGAACAAGAAAAATAAGATGATCATATTTTACTGCCAGTGATTGCAGAATCTTATTAAAAGGGTTATTATATGTTAGAACTATGTGAAGAATGGATGATTAAATGTTACTAGAGGAGGCAGGGAACCTCGGTCAGTGCTGCACAAATGAAGTAAATGCTGCTCACATTATTTTTATGCCATATTCTACCATCATTAATTCCATAAAGTATTTGAAGTATGAGAATTTGTAGATACATTAACTAAAGATTGCATAGCAAAACTTCCATAGAGCAGTTTTAACAAAAAGGGGAAAAAAAGGTCTAATTTCTAAAATTTCAAACTTTCATAAATGCCATGTTCGCTCATGAAAAAAATAGTACTTTTTTAGTAGGATGTTTTAAGGATGTGGCCTAAGATGACATTTCTGAATGGAAAAAGGATGATGACATTTATAATATGACAGTCATGTTCCAAACATCAGAAAGTTTTCTTTCTTCATCTTCATCATAGTTCCTGCAACTGTCTAATTTTTTATTTTTGATGAAGGGAAACAGGGGGATAATAACACTTAAAGCTGTCACCTAACTTGTGGTTGACAATACAGATGTACAGTGTGTAAGGAAAGAGAAAGCACACCTACTCTTCCCACATGCTGCTGCTCTCTGTCTGATACATCTGCATAAATGAAGTTTGTTTCATTCACTAATGCTTTAATTATACTGCTGGTTTTCTGCAGTCATTCCTCATATTGTTTTCACGTGTAGGAATTCATGTTCTTGCTTTTGCATGAGAGAAAAGGTAGAATGAAAAAGTTGTGCCTGCCTCATATTGCTTTGATTCTGAAATAGAAAATGAGAGAATATACACATAGGAAGAAAGGAGGGACAGAAACAAAAGTTTTGGCTGATCAGAGAGGCAGTAATCAAACTCTTCTGTTGCTGGCAAGCTGACTAACGCTCCTTACAGTATGGGAGTTTTTCTGTTTTGTCTGGGTGCCTTTTTTATTGAAATGACTATATTTGCCCATGGGAATTTTTATATGGGGATAATAAGACTGTGTTTTCGTAGTGCCTGATGTAAGTGTGCTTAGCTTGCTGTTCATATGCTTCCTATTGTATCTTCTGAGGATAAATTCTCTTTAGGATTTAGCTTCTTGATAGGGGTCTTTTACTTTCCCCTGTTCTTTTAACTGTTACCTTTGAAAGATTTTTGCTTGCAGCTAGGTGCAGCAAAATCCAGTGTTGATCTCACAGAGGATAACAAAATAGTTCATCCTACTTTTGGCATACAGAGTTATTTTCTTTAAGACATAAATACATTTTAAACAACATTTACAAAAGCAAGGTTATATGTTAGAGATCCTCTGTGTATTTTTATTAAGATCATTTCACAGGCTAAAGCTTGAGAGACATAATCATGTTGATGTATACAATGCTGAAAACTTGGTGAAGATGAGCATGATCCTTTAATAATATTTTGGAATTTTAGGGAGACAAGTGGGGAACATGACAGAAAACAAACTGTGTCTGCTTTCATAAACTAGGCTTGACTGAGTTGTGTACTGATTGTTATCATTTTCTCTAAGAGTCATCTTTATATCTCTAAAGGATAAATTCCATCGCTGTGTTCATCTTGTCATATATCAGTATGTGTTTCTTTTTGGAGTAATTCACAAAATAGGGTGGAAGAAACTATCTTTCAAAAAGTTGGGTGCTATGATTAAATACCATCCATACATGTTGGTTATCCAGCTGTTAAGAGGGAAAAAAAGAAATTAACAGTAGGAAATTATCTGATGTTTCTTTGGTTCTGCAAAGGAAGTGATGAAGAAGAAAAAGAATATGCATTTATCCCAGCCTATGTTCTGGATTAAGGATGGAAGAGTTTCACAAAAGAAATATGGATTCAGCTGAAAATACACTTGGTAGTTCTATTCACTTGGTGCCTTGGTGCTATGTTCTGTCATTGATTACTATTTTATATTGTCTAAGAAATTTTTCATCTCTTATTGCAGAGAAATATGAATTTCATACAGACTCTTAATATTAAAAGACGTTTGAAACTCCGCTGGATAATAACCTGAGCAGCCTAATTTTAACTGTTCTTGCTCTGCACAGGGTTTGAACTAGATGACCTCCAGAGGTTCCTTTCAGCCTAAATTTTATGGTGATTCTATGATCAACTCCCAAAATATTCAAAGTCTATCTATCTAAGGGACTTGTGAAAGCCACTACTGTTAGAAGGGAATATTCAGTTTTCAGATAAAGAAGAGTAGCGTGGAAGAAATTGGGATGAAAGGAGGTAATTAAGGTTGGTTGTATTCCCTGCTCTATTTGGATAGTCAACAATAAACATAATCCTTATGTCACCGAGGCATATATTAGGGTATAAAATACATATACCCTATATAATACATATAGAGAGAGTATTAACCCTCCTCATCTAGTAGCACCGCTGGAAAGAATAGCTTTGTATCTGTCTTCTTTTAAAATGTAATATTACATTACATGTCTGATGCCAGTTTTATTTCACAGTGCATTTTGGAAGTCTTTGGGTTTGAAGATGCATGTCCCGACCATGCCTTTCACTATAACAATCAGAGCTTGGAGGAAGACTGGTTGGGCACTGCTTAATGCACAAGTTGTATCTGTTCCCATTCTCATTCCCACCTGATCCACAACAAATGCAACTAATATCTTGCAGACGGGTACAACACTGTGCTAAAGCATATACAGATGTGTGATCCAGCTTAAAACTGGAAGGCATTTGGCTATGAATAACATGGTGGAGCCAAAGCTAATTAAATCTTGCTTATAAGCAAAACAGTTTTGATCAGGCTAAGCCTTATTCTCATATAGCTACCTGGTCTCTGGCTGGGTCAAACTGAAGGCAAAGGCAGCCTGTAAAGTATCATCTAGAGCGATGTGGTCTGTCTGTCAAAAAAAAGGTGGGGTTGAGAAGGACTACCTCAAATTTTACCTCCAATCTCCTCCTGGAATATTTTGGTAGAGTGAATTTGAAATTTGTGTTTACGAGTGGTCTGCACCTGTCTTATCTTTGAAAAGTTTAATTATTGTTTGTGGGCAATAGTTGGCATGAAAACAATTCCTTTGGGTTCTTCTTAAATTTTGATATGAGCTAAATGTCCTATTTTGCAATTTAAAAATACCCTGTTCTTGTATCTTGGTTTGAAGAGACCTTTCAAAAATTTGCTTATTATATGTCTTGCAAGCAGTATGACCCAGGTACATTCAAATTAATTGCTAAAAATTTTACTAGATATAGTGTTTGAATTGGAACAAATTTTACAGCCTAATTTAGTTTAGGGTTGTTGTTTTGGGTAAAGAGAAATCTTGAGAAAAAGGATTTGAAAGAAAGAAGTTTCTGCTTTTGAATCCTGTTCAGGCTAAGGATACTTTATACAGCCCAAATGCTCATGACATTCAGAAAGCTGTTTTTCACCCCACTGTGGGCACTCTTGTTTGCTGTCACTTTGTTAGCATGTGCATTGATCCTCAGAGGTGTCAAGAGGTCCAGTACTTTTAGAATAAAGAATAGTCCACTGAACAGATGAAGAAAATATATTTAGAGATCCTGAAATTTCTTAATAACTACACATCATTTAAGGTGTGAGCCTACACGTTAGTGTGCCTATTTGAAAGCAATACCAGCAGGTTGAGAGTAGGAGGATAGCAAAAACAAAGGCAGGGTAGTGTGGAGAGCTGATAAGAACAGTAGGACTCAGAGCAGTAAAAGGATTTTCAGAATAAAACACACCAACTGGTCTTATGCCGGCTGAAATACTGATGTTTTCTGATTTGATTCCTGGCTCTTCCCTGATAGACCCTGCAGGCTCAGATAGGTCAGTGTTTTGTGATTTGTTTTCCCCCATCTGTAGACTGACATGACAGCATCTACCTGCTTATTCAAAGTGCTGAGTTTATCAATGTTTGTACAACATTTTGAAGGTTTAAAGTGTCACAGAAATACAAAGTAACATGAAGAAATAGGAGTTGCAACTTTAAACAGTGTTGTGATGGATTCATAATTATCTTTTTCAAGGAAAAAGTGAAGTAAATATGCACATAGAAATTTCGAGAGCGTAAATGACCATGTCTTGCCTTTGTGTCCATCACCAGTGTCTAGGTGGGTTTGAACCTTGGTGGGAAACAGGAGGTAATGCCTCTCGTGAATTGTTCACTTAATATGTATCAGTGGTTGCCATCGCCTGGCAGTGTGTCCGTCTAGACACATACCTGTGAAAATTTTCACCCTGGCTTGTCTTGGTTGCTTGTATTGAAAGTGAGATGTGAAAGCAAGACTAGTAATTTATTAATACTGTTTTATGTTTGTAATGACAATACTTGTCATAATAGCATTCTGTACTGAGTGCACTTTTCTCCTTTTCAGTGTAGGAAGCCTAAATGAGTGTTTTTACTTAGTTGCTTATTATGCACTGAACCCCTCTTCTGGTTTGCCTTCCTGGTTTCTATTAGATACTTTTTTTGTTTTAAAGAAAAACTAGTCACGGTTTAGTTGTGATTTTTTACAAGTAATTTTTTCATGTATTAATAATTTTTTATGCTTAAAAATAAATACATGATTGTGCGTTGATCATTGTTAGCTCTGAGATAAACAGTAATTTTGAGCTCTGTTAATTCCTTTATTTAAAACAGTGGTTACTTTACCAAAAGCAAATCCTGAAAAAAAATGTGCATATTATCAGATTCTTTTTTCCTTTCATATTAGTCTAGTTGTATAAAGGAGCTTTACAATATAGCATATCCATCAAAACTCTGTATCCTTGCTGTTGCTGAAGTAAGGATGCAATTTGGAGCTTTCTGTTCCTTGAGAAAAAAGTTCCAAGAAGGGATTCCTGTTGTTCTGTAACAGTCACCCTAAAACCCCTTAGTTTTGCTGCTGAATCCACAGAAAAAGAAAAAATTACCCAAACATTTACTTTTTTTGAGTGACTCTACGAGATAGTGACTCAACAATGCATTCAGAAATTAAATGATGGGCTGCTTAGTGTGTGGAGCTACAGGTGCTGAACACAGATTTTCTGTAAGGGAAGTGCTGAAGACATGGTTTGTTAGTCTGCATTTCAAACCATTAGTGTGCCGGGTCAAAAGTTCCCATATAGACAGAAATAAATGACAAATGGTAAAAGACAGTAGTGTAGACTCCGCTTAGGTGGAATCGAAGGTGACCTTTAAAGGTAATAGCATGACTTTCCATGCTTATACCAAGACTTACCTTTTTTCTGTACCTTCCCTTCCTCCTGTCATTCATTTCTGTAGAACAGATTATTTTTCTCCTATCTATATTTTGTAGCTTTAGGAACATTTTGATGGGAACCTCAGGGTTAAAGCCATTACCATTGTCATGATCCTTCAATAGCTGACAGCCCATAAGATAGAGGCTAAATAGGGAAAGTATTTATGCGGAGTATATCAGTGTTTTTTTGATAGGAATTGTGAAACAATGAATTTGTAGTTCTCAAGATTTGCACATAAAATGGTGGAATCACAGTAACACAGGGAAGAATGGAGTCAGAAAAGATTAGCTGAGGCCAGTGATGAAAGGCCAAGACACAAAGCCAACCTCATGGTTCAGTTTGCCTGAGCATGGGTCTTGTCTGTGCTTCTACTGTGAAAGGATATTATGACTTGTTTAGAACTTCCTTTATGCCTTGCTTTTCAGCCGCTGTTTAATGTGCTTGCTCTGAGCGAGGAAATTATGCTCCTTGTTCTTCCATTAAAATAAATGAGTAATTTTAAAATAGAGAAATAAAAAAATATTTTCCAGGGGAAACATTTACAATGTAACTCCCATTATAAGCATTATAGAAAGGTACAAGCATACAAGCTCTTTCCCTTGTGGTTCTAAACATTAATTCCAGATCTCACTGATGTACTGGAGAATGCATTAAATAAATAAATAAATATAGATAGTGATTGTAATGTTGCATATAAGGAATAATCTTTACCCTATTAAATCCTGAGTGCTGCATAATAAACTTCTGTTGCATGTGCAGTAACTTTCAACATCCCTTTTCAAAGGGAGAAGCTGCAATGTTCATATTATTTTGTACAATGGTCAAAAGAAAAAATAGACGTGCTTTTGGGCTGTATAAGACAGCTGTTAGAGTTAAATCTATGATTTCTAGTGCAGCATCCTAGTGTCAATCATTAACAAATGGATGGGTATTTTTGTGCTGCTAAGACAAAATGAAATGCTTATGTTATTTTTACAAGTATCAGCGGGGAAGAACTAGTAGCAATTAGCACCAACTAATACTCTCTTTAGGAGTCCTAGTAAGAACACCAAAATCAGATAAATATGGATTTAACTCTATTTTTATTTGGCTGAGTGGAGTCTCCTCGTCAAATTATAGATTTATTGTCAGATTGGTGTGGGGTGACTTGCATTGCTGGTACAGCACCTGGCTCACGGTCTCACATTTTCTCTCTCTGTCTGTATCCGTGCAGTTGGACGTAGTAATACGCAACACTTCATAAATTCCATACTCACACAATCCTTCACTAATAACAGAAGGTTTGTCACACCCGGATTTGAAGTATTTTAATGTGTCAGTGTAGTTGGATGTGTCAAGAGGTGCTGAACCTCCTCTGTCCTTTAGTTTCCTGGCCTTTCATCTCACAACTGGCACTGTGAGTATGGTTTCTACTCTGAGGGTTATAGATACCTGTTTTTATACAGTTAAAGTTTGTTTCTGAACAAAGTAGAAACAGCAGAGTTGGTATAGGTTCTTGAAATAGTTGAAACACAAAGATATTGCAGAGACCTCAACACTGTATTTCCAGTCTGTCTCCAAGATGTGCAAAGATGAAGTGCTGGTAAATCTCTTACTCCTGTGGAGCAGTAAGATGCCTAACAAACTGGCTTGGGTGGGTCTTTCAGCTCATTCCAGCTCTGTCCACATCCCTGTTTGGATAGCAAATAAGAAAACTCTTCCAGAAGGCCTCTTAAGGTAATTTAATTAATAGTTAAGAAACACTTGAGGTTATGCAGAAGACTTAAGAATCAAACCCAGAAATATGCAAAAGGTGGCACCAAGGAAACCAATACACTCTGGTGCTGGTTTCAAAAATGAGATTTCCTTATTGCTGAGGAAAAAAAATGGTGTAAAAATTCTGTAGCGTTGATATTTTATCAGAAATAAAGTATTCCAATAATAAGGGCTAAAATAAAATTTCTAGATCTTTGCTCAGAATAATAAATTTGACTACATTCACTCCCATGATCTCATAAAAAAAGTTTTGACTAACATATACCATAAGAGAGAAATTTTGCTGCTGTTCCCAGTATACGAAATGTGTTCCAAACTGAAGTAGAAAAATAAATTCGCTTAGAGGGGTTTCTGTGACACAGTGATAAATCTTTAGCTGAAATAAACATTCACCTTCTTGCTGGCAGTAGATACTTTTGCAGTGAAGGGAAATAAACTCTGGCAATAGATTTTGTCACTAATTACTGTATCAGCCCACATACCTCTGACAGCAGCAGAGAAATATGGTGAAAAGTCTGTGGCTTATGGTTAAAGATGAACAAACATCAAATCACTGCAGTTTCTATAGTAAAGAGAATGAGTAGGTAATAGCAGAAAAATTATGTAAACAAAGGAAGATTATATGGCAAAATGAGAGCCTGAAGAGGCAGAATTAGGGGTTTTTTCCAGACTTAAAGTTGGTAGCTTTGGAGGTGTCCATTATGCTACATGGGCTGCAGCTGACATTGCTGTGAGCACACTGCAGCAGTTAGGGCTGAAATTATTGTTACTTTTTCTAGCAAGATTTAAAAAACTAACAAACAAACAAACAACCATAATAACTAATAACTAATAAGTTAAATAACTACCATAATGGCAGTTATTTAACTTCATATAAGTATTACATGAGATCCATACTTGTTTTGTCTAAAATTTTGCACTTCCCATCTGGACACTTTCAGCACCAAAATTGTACACCTTAACAAAAATCATAGGACCAATACTCAAAAATCGATGGCTCCTCCAAAGGTGTGGAGGTGATTGATTTTTTGTTTCCATTGCTTGCATACATTTGATAGATAAAACATATGCTGTTACATTGCATTTTTCTTTGTAGTTAATATTTACTAAAGATTCACTGTTTGTAAATAAAAATTTCAGAAGATAGATGACTTAATTGGCTTGTTCTTCCTTCTCATCCTTCCTTCCATCCTTCCTTGAGGAGCTCCATAGCAAAGCAAGCTTTAAATAAATTATCTGCAATATACTTTGACTCAATATCAAAATGACACAAAGGAATTGCTTCTCTTTTCATGGAAAGCCAGGTTTCAACCTACAGGTTCACCTGAATGAAAAATAAAAGTCAGCTGTAAGATTTATTTTCATGCAGAAATTATTTCAGTTATTGATGTTGAAAGTTAAAATATAAAGAAAAGCAACTTTTCTTTATTCGGCTTTCATGTTCTGAAGACCACATTGTTGGTTCCTATTTAAAACAGAAAGTAGTTCGATTAAACAATTTAAAAGTTTTTGTCTTATGAAAGAATATGAACAATCTTTTGTGTGTTGGTTGACTTCGATGTCTGTGGTTCAGAAACAAAAACATTTCTGGGAAGTACTGTATTTTCTGTAGGAAAAATATCAGGGCGCAACCCCAAACTTAAAAGAAAAACATTGATTTGTCTGACCTATACCTAGCAGCTTAGCTTCTAAATTTAAAGATGTTCTGCTAAAATATACACTCCAGTGAGATTAAGCAAATGTGAGAACCAGAAATATTAATGCTTTAACTGGTGTCAAAAAATGCATTTGACAGACAACAAATGTGTTTTGGAAGAAAAATAATTAAATTTTTGAGGAAAAAGCGGATGTAATTTTACTAGCAGATAAAATCTATAAGTTGAAAAAAGAAATTACAGTAATGGTGATGAAGATTCGCATCATGATAATTACGATATTGATTCCATGAATTACTAGGTGTGCTCCTAACCTATTTGCACCATTAAACTCACCAGCTCTTTGAACAGGTATATAGATCTAGAATAAATACCCAAAAGTATAGAAAAAAATTGATGGAATTTTACAGTGGAAATAACAAGTGATTCAGTAAAATCTTATTTATGGGATAGGAATGCTATATTTACAATCTTGGTATTATAGGTAAGATTGATGCAATTTAATTACGCAGTTCTTAGTCGCAGATAATGATGGGACAGTACCTTATTCAAAGTTATTGTTTGCATGTACATTGTAATGAATTTTAAATTGATCTGTATGCTGAAAATCTGATATCATTTTTTATACTCTCAGATATAGAAGCTGAAAGTGTGATATCCATTTAAATGGAATTTGGTTGAAATGAAGTATTATTCTTAAACAGAAAGAACAAACAAATCGTTGATTTGTTGACTGGAGTCGTACCAGGTGTCATAAAAGAAATAGCCAGGGGGGAAAATAAAGTTGAAATCTGTCAGATCTTGAGCACCTATATAATTTCAGAACAGTAAAGAGTATTTCAAAATGGTCTGGCTTATGTACGCCTGCATGCTTTGCTCATTCTATCCCTTGTTTTGGGTCATCCTTAAAAAATGCTGGGTTCCACGTATCTTGTTATATTCATGGCACAATCTTTACAGATCAGAATTTTATTTCTAACAGAACTGAAGTTTATTAGGAGGTGTTGACAGTGCAAACTACAGCCAGAAACGCCATTCTTATTGTTACACCTCATTTCATACTGACAAAACAAAATAATGCAAATTGCAAATTGTTATTAGCATGAACATTCATATGGGTTAGACTACAGGTGGGAGTTTTGATTAGGCTGTCATTTCTGACTTCTGCTTCAGTTGTTGTCTGATATATTAATAGTATGCATGATAACATAATGTGCTTTTAAATGTACAGCATGTAGGTGAACTCAATCTATCTAGATAGACTCAAATTGTCTGGACTATTGGGTCTCTTATGTTCTTTCTTGGAAGGAGCAAACTAAAATGAACATGGTACCACTATTTTGGCTGCTGATTTCAAATGGTATGAATTGATACCTCTGCAACCACACGAAGCTTCAAAGAAACAGGACTTGTGTTCTAGTAATATACAAGGAACAAAAAGATGAGCTGTGTGTACTTGGCTGTTATATTGGCAGCTGATGGGAATATCAGATGCCCACAAGTAAGTGTGATAGTAAAGGATACAATCTTGGATTTGCCTTTTCTAACAGAACATGATTTCTCATGAACTCTTTCATGAGAAATGATACTAAAACCTGAAGTCAGTAAAATCTGTGATCATCTGCTCTTAGAGATAACTTACTTTCAAATAAATGTTCCTAAGAGGCTATGAGAGTCAGCTGAAGTGCTAATAATCCAGGAGCATGCAGTTCAGTGCATGGAATATTTCTACCATGAACATTAGACTTCAGGAATTGATTCAGACCATCCTTGTTCAGCTCAGGATTTTCACTTACTGCTGCAGATGGAACAAGGGATGGGAGAAATATGTCAGTCAAGGCCGGTGATCAGATTCAATGTTAAAGGTGGCTTCTAGTGCTATGTGAGTGCCAACATCCAACGGATAACATGGGGTTATCCAGATGGATGACCCCGTGTTACTCCCATTCTCATCAGTATATCACCGTGCATCTAAATTGGAGAAGGAGCAAATTTCCTCAGGCTCCCTGGGCGAGGCTCATGTGTGCCCCATCCCTGCCCATTGTGTCCTGCAGAGATGGAGTCTGGGTCTCCAAAGAAAGCTGCACCATTTTCCAGGAAGTTCTTTGAACCTGATGCTAGGGTGCTCAAATCGCAGCAAATGTTGAAGCACACACCTGCTGCTCAGCTTGCAGAAGTTGAGTTGCTGCAGATGATGTCCTCTTCATTGAACAGGCTGGGTCTCTTCCCTTCTGTCAGCAAGACCTCTTATTTCTCTTCTCTTTTGTATGAATTGATGCTGGCACTAGACCTCTGTAGAGAGGGTTTGGGTTTGTTTTGTTATTTTAATGGGAGTTTCTCTTGGGTTTCTTGTGTGGTCCTGTCCATTATGGCATGCACAGTTTAATGCTTCTGGAAGCTGAGGGACAAACAAACCTGACAGCTGAGAGAGAGGATGCAGCTATCAAAGTGCTTAGATTGTGTTTCCAAATTCAAGACAGCATTCTTCCTGAATACCGGGATCTGGAGGCTAAACTGAAGATAAAACTGTCTCTTTTGTAAAGGTGCTTTCTCCTTGGAAGTTTCATTTCTGTTTTGTGACAAAACATACCCCTGGCACTGCCACTGGAAAAAGCTAGGCATTGTCTTATCCTGCAGCTGCAACATCTATCATCAGGTCATAAACAGGTTTTCTCCCGCTCACAAAGGTAATTTGTCAGAGTTCCTATTTCAATTACCACTTTGTTGAGGCTAAAGCTATGCACACCACAGACAGAGTAAGCATCTATCTAACCTAGACAAAGCAAAGAAGACAGAATTTAATGCAGGATTCGGTTAATTTGTAGTGAACCTCACTTTCAGAGTCAGGCATGTTCAGCCACCTGTAGGACTGGTTTATACAGAACTGCTGCTTCCTTAAAGCTTTTTGGTTTTGATTGCATATTACTTTCTAGAATTGAAGTCTGTAACTCATGCTAGTTGAAGCATTTTCTTTTGCCTGATAGATCCCTTTGCTGGAAAATTGCTACTCTATGTTCATGTTGCAATACTGGAGAGATTGTGTATTCTTGAATGTAAATTAAAGTAACTGCTTTTTCTAAATGAGGGCCTAAGACTTTGGCTTGTGTAATACATCCTTTTATAGAGCATACTCTTAAGGTCATCTGTTTTCTTTATTTTATTAGTTTCTGATACTTGTAATATCTCACACAGTGGACAAAATCAAGAGAAATTGGAGCTGTGCTTAATTTTTGCATTTTGTTTGTGCCTGGTAGCATAATCACAATCAGTTTAATCTATGCAATGAGCTGCATGTGTTTTTTCAGAAATATGGAATAGATCATTGAAGGAAGTTGCAATCTAATTTGTATAGCTATTGTTTTTTGTACCACTGGCACACAGGGAGGAGGGGGGGAAGGCTGACAAACCAAGTGTCTTAACTGAGATAAGAGATTAACAACTAGAAGTCTGTCTGCCTAATTAAAGTTCTCTAAAAGCATGGAGCCTTGTGGCAGTAATTATCTTGCAGAGCTATAGTCACTCTGATAATATTTTTTTCCTATTATTTGCATTAGTGTTTACGTTTTTCC
This sequence comes from Struthidea cinerea, assembly GCA_013397865.1. NCBI lineage: Eukaryota > Metazoa > Chordata > Aves > Passeriformes > Corcoracidae > Struthidea > Struthidea cinerea. The sequence continues at coordinate 1,228,817 of VZTI01003143.1, read as the reverse complement.
TACATTCTCATATTAAGTTGTAACATCTCATAAAATATAAGAATTTCTCTGCGTAAGTCTCATAATTTATTCATAGTGTGGTTGCCTGAAGTGAATTGAGACATGATTCTTTGCTAAATTAATTTGATTTGTATGCAGGAGATAGTGAATGTGTTTCATAGAAAATAGTTCTCTATTTGCTTTCTTGCTTGTTTTTTTTTTTTCTCTAGGAGGATATAATTTCTGTTCTTTGAGTTTTGGCATTAAAATTTTTTGGATTGATATTTTATGACAAAAGTCATACAGAAAAACCCTGATTTGTTTTATCACAGAGAAAAGCCATTTTTTCTATGTCAGTATTTGATCTTAGATGTTCAAAACTGTACCTCCATTTTCTCCCCCCCCCCCCCGCCCCAAAGCTTTAAAATTAAGTTCTAGGAGTGCATTGATTCTGCAGATAATATTACAGTCCTATCACTCTCAGGCCTGTGCTCAGCCCCAGTTAAATTCTGTTGTTTTGTTTATTGCAGATGGGGAACCCAAGGGGATTTCACCACTACTCACCCTCGGCCTGTTGTCAAAGTAAAACTCTTTACAGAAAGCACCGGGGTGCTGGCACTTGAAGATAAAGAACTGGGAAGAGTGAGTATTATGTGTAGACAAGAGAAATATGTGAGAAATGATGGGTGGAAGTGTGAATATTGATAAAATATACCATAAAATGGTATAAGGCCTTCAGTACCAGCCTGCTCTGCTGTGACTCTACCAGACAATGTTTTTTAATATAAGGCTGACTTTTCCCAGTTGTTCAAAACATGATAGGTTGACTTCGATTGCCTTTCAGAAACTTACATCGGGCATCCATGGTGGTTCTCTTTGTCTTGTTTAAAACATCAATTTCTACCTGACATATCAATGCTTTTAACTACTCAAATTAGGTGTGAAAGGGAGAGAGGTAAGACTTGGCTTGTAATAAATGCAGCAAACAATTAGGGAAAGGAAAGCAAAGGAAAGGAAAGGAAGGATTTAAGTGATAGAAGGATGAAGCAGAATGGGAGAGGAGTGAGGGAGATTATCTGTTAGGGCAAAATAAGAGCTTATTCTTGTACTCAATGAGCAGCTTCTCCATTTTCATGTTTTCTCTATCTTGATGGGATAATCTGAGACTGGCTGAGTTAGTGAGAGGATGGTGCTAATAATGCCAAGGTCGTGGCCGTTTGATCGCCGTATGAGCCATCCACTTAATAGCTGGACTCGATGATCCTTCTGGGTCTCTTCCAACTCAGACTATTCTGCAAATTCTGCAAATGTATCCTTCTTAGGCCAAAATCAAGAGCTAGAGAGTGCAATGTATCATAGAAAGAAGAGGGTAGGGTGAATGAGGCGGAGAGGGTCTGCAAATCTCCCCCTCCTCTCCTGTTGAAATTTTCCCCTCTGACATGTAGCACATGGAAAATAGCTCACATTTTAATGCTCAGTTCTACAATCAGAGTCCTGGCTATTTCTCATTCAAGCAAGCACAACTTGTTGGAAAGAGCAGAGCTCTTCTCTTCTCTCTGAGCACAGGTGGTTACACAAAGACACATTCTCCCATGCGTTGTGTCACTTGTTAAGGTCAGAACTGTGTCTTCAGGATTACTTCTTCTTCCCTCGTCTCATATCCTTCTAAGGGGCTTCCAAGGTCACTTGGTCAAGGTGTAGGTGGGATCTGCATAGGGAAGGTTCCCACGGGGGTACACCCTGGCAAGAGCCAGGCAAGTAGTGTGACAGGTACAAAGGAGCCACAGCCGTGTAACTCAGCAAACCGGAGTCACCAATATCTGAATTCAGAACAATAAAAGAGACACTGAAAGGGTGAACTTGCAGGAGCTGCAGAGCGTTACTAAACTCAGAGAAGTTTTGTCTCTGTCCCTTCTTGCTCAGTCCATTCAAAGAAGCAAAGGGGAAGTCAGTCCCAAGGTGAAGGATGGTGGACAAGGGACTCTGTGGCCATTGTGAACAGTAGCCAGCATACTCATTGCCAAGGAGTCAGAGAAGAAAAGAAGTATCATCAGTATAAAGAGGCTAAGGATCACAGGTTTTAGCAGGATCCTATGTGTCTGCAACCTCAAATAGCCAAAGTTCAGGTACCAACCCTGGTCTGCTTTCTTATGCTGCAGCTTGTCTAGGACAGGAAGTTAAAAGTATTTAAAATTTAGTTTTAGAGAACGAAAACACTTCAAATATAAAAGATTGAATATAGCTTTTGCCTTACTTTTGTCCTGTGGCCACAGATGATTAGTTTGTGAGTTTTTCACTGCCTCCTCTCCCTCCACCTCCTGGCTGCCTTCTGACACATCTGTGTTTGTCCACTGGTCAAACCAGTTTGAAGAAAGTTTCTTGGTTGGGAGAGGTGAGGGGAAAGAGAAGAAAATAGGTAATTGAGAGGGGATAGTGAGCTCAGTGTCCTGTTGGAGTCGGACCCAGCTTTCCCAGAGACAAAGCAAGCTATACTAAAGATGAGGTAGGGAAGAGCAATCTTCTGTTTCTGTTGTTGATTCTTGCTCGCCTGGTATTCTTTGGCAGAGAGTCTTCTTGTTTTTATCAGATGCTCTGAGATTTGGCAGTTTCTACCAGAATAAGCCTATCAAAATAATTTCTGTTTGCTGTTTTTCCCTTGTGAAAAGAATAAAGGCCATCACCTTTTTTCCCCCTTGCATTAAAGCTTGTTCTGAGATTGGGAATAGCAAACAGGACTACCCAAGAGATGACTGGATACTGCTTTTCCATTTTATAATCCACTCCTGATTTACCAGAAATGTCCAGCCCACATTCTTGCCAAAGAATACCTTCTGAGGAAGATAAGTCAGTAAAAGATAAACCTCCCACAATGACCCTACGTAGTGCACATGGTCCTTAGCAGTGGAAAAGAACATAAAAAGGGCATGTTGGCTGTGCATTAGCCTGTTTGGGTGTCTGTCCTTCTGCACCTCCCAGGTCTGGTAAAACCTGGGGTTGCGGACAGATGCCTTCCAGCTCGTGGGGGTAGGATTCTTTCTTCAGGAGAAGAATCCTCCAACTTACTTCTCTGGTTTAACCAGAGTATTTGTGAGTGGTGGTTGCTAGCTTCAGGGGAGATTGGGAGAAGATCTGACAGAATTTTTACAAAATAATTTTCAGTGCTATGTACTCTTATGGTACACATTTTAGCTTTCAAAATCTTATTTTGTTGGTGATGTCTTTGTTTAGAGGTCTGAGAGATTTAAATTCAAATAGCATTTGAAAAGATGCAGAATCCCACTGGATGAGCTTAATTTTTATACAGTTTGGCAACTTTGTGCTGGATCATTACAATGCAGTGACTTGCAGTTCATCTGATCAAGCTGGATTTCTTATCCTAGGAAAAGGTCTGAAGATACTTCCTACTGGTATTTTTCCTGTACTTAAAAATTCAACTCAAACCTACCGCTTCTGAGGTAGGCTTACTGTGGACGTTAATTCTCATCTGTCAAGTACTTTCTTGACAGTGTGTGTGTCTTGACCTGATACCACTTTTCTACATTACTGAAGCTTGCATTTCCAATACCTTGCAGTTATTCTGAAGGTTTTTGTTCTGTTTAATCTATAATTAGAAATAGAAGGCAGCATCAAACGACATGATTTGAATTTTGAACTTCTGACACATACCAAAAGGTTTCTTCTGCCACCAAGGGGTCAGTTTTTTAGGAAAAGAGAAATATGGAGCCAGCAAAGGTTTCCCCAGAGCTGTAGAGGAGAAGGTATTTCCATTAAACCCATCCGTGCATGGTGATTTCTCTCACTTATGAACTTAAGACGTAGACCCTGATGTCAACAGGTCCCTCATTTCCGGAGAAGACACCGCTTATTTCCAGAAGTAACCAGCTCATTGGAGAGCAGAAGGGGTGCAGGCCTGTGCTTTCAGTAGAGAGGACAGATCATGCTTGCAGCTTTATATACTCCATGTTTGGAAGCTCAGGCTGGGGCCTCACAACCTCTGCTGCAGAAGTCACCAGGTCAGCACCAAGTGATAGAAGGGCTGATGTCTTACTTAACATCTTCTCCCTTCAAAGCATTTAAGATGTGATTAACTGAAAGGAAGTAATACTTCCTATGTCACTTGTCTGATATGGCTGTCTTTCTCCAAAAATACCAGTAAATCCAGTTGTGAATCCCAAGAGAAGATTTTGCTTGCTGCAGGATATTCTTCTGGCTTCCTGCTGACCACTTTCAAACAAAAATAAATCTTAACCTTTATTCTCTGTTCTACACAAACTGGAGAACAGTTGTACAAATTCAGTTTTCCACTGAAATTAAAAAGAGATGTGTGCTGCACAGGAGGGGAAAGGATGTTATTTGGATTTGTGTTCTGCAGAACATGAGTTTTTGGACTGGTCTGTGTCTGTATAGACCTCTACATACAGGGACTTGAACCCCTGACTTTAACTTCTAGAAAGTGAGGCAGGCTGTATCTTTGAAGCTAAACTTATTCTAAGGAAGAAATGTTAGGAACTTACTTCAGTCAAATATCTTTAAAATTTGTGGTACAGATTTTATGTGACTGATACTGATCTGGCCACTTGAATAATTTTTATATATGCATACAGAAGGCAGAATTGATGTTTGCATTTGTACATGCAACAATTGAGAAAGTGTGAAGAAGCCTTTAGAGTTTGGTGTAGATACTTCTGAAAAATCAGCCTGGTGGTTTCTGAAACACAGGGATCTGACACCACTTTTGCTTGTTCTGTACTTTGTGTATAAAGATGTTCAAACCTAGTAATTCAAAGTGACAGCCATTGTGCGTGCTTAGCACACATGTGGATACAATATGAGAGCAGCAGGTGGTGTTTGATTGCTGATACTTTTCGAATATAAGAATATTTCAGCCTTGTCGCTTTGACTATTCAATTAAAAGAGAAGTATTGTCTCACAGCCTGCTTGTCAGTTGCAGCCAGCAATAATTAGCTGTGCAGCTATGCGTTTTGGTTTTTTTTTTTCCCTTTAATACTGTTACTCTGTGTTTGATTTAAAATTATAAAATAGCAGTGCTGGCTAGGTACCTATACTCACAGGATTGCTGGGTTTCTGAATGTTGACTGCACTGGGCATGTTGTTTATCTTCTGTGCCACATTCAAAGAGCCCCTGAGCAGAGACAGTTTCATTCTGTGACTGTTAATTTAAAGCCTGCTATCCTGGGGATTGTGTTTCTCCATGGCACTTTGAAATTACTGAGGTTTCTCAGGTCTGAGTTCTTCTTTCTTTCTTTTTTGAATTTGGAAAATGATAAGAGATTACTTCCACTCCCCCTTTGTCTCTTGCCCCCCAAGCAGTCTGCCTGTCAGCACTCTGTGATGTCTGTCTGAGTGTTATTGTCTCCATTCTAACAGGGGGGTTCTCAGTAGCTTCTTTGAGAGTGCCTCTCATTGGAAATGCTTGAGATATTTTGCATTCAGGCATTCTCTCTCTTAGATATGGGGGAGAGGCTCTTTAGGAAGGATTCAAAGACTACTTTTATCAATTGCTAAGATCTACCAGGGTAAGTGTTCAGCCAGCACCATCAACAGAGGTTGATTGTATAAACAGTTCTTTTTCTTCAGCAGTATTCTAGATAGCTCTCTCACCGTGTGCCTATTCAGTTTTTCTGTTGTTTTTTGTTTCTCTTTAACCACCTGTTACCCAAAGCCTTGTCTTGGTGTTTCAGCTGTAATGCAATCATAACCAAAAAGCAAGAGATCACTCAGTAGATGAGATGATGGAGCATGCAGAGAAAACCCATCAACTCCCTCAGTGATCGAGCTTCTATTAACCCATTCTTTAGGGGTTTCCAAGGTGGTAACTTTTCTAAGGGAATTGCTCTTAAGAGAGACACCTCCTTTTCCCATTTCTACCTCCAATTTTGAGCCTCTTCTTGAGCTTCTTTTTCTGCATCCACCTGGTAGCAGGTTGTCATGACTTAATGCTCAGGGAAAGCAAGTGCAGTGCTGTGCTTGGCAGGCTGCTGCTAGGGCATTCGAGGGAACTTCTTGTCACGCTGACAGCAGCTTCTGGCTTTCTGACATTAGCCAGTCTTTGGGCAAGGGGCTGACATAACACAGAACAGCTCCAAACTTTCAAGTAAGGGTAGAAGGTATCTTTAGAGGAGTCAGTAGACATTTCTGTCAAAACCAGGTGTCCCATAAGTGAGGCTGGGGCCAGAGTTACATGAACTACATAACATTAAAGGGTTTTTCTAGTCATCTATTTCATATCCCAAACCAGCTTCAATAATTTATGATCTATAACTATTTTCAGATCAGTGAAACAGAACATATTTAACTAGATTTTTCTATTATATTTGTTCAGAGGATGACCAGCAGCATAGATTTACATGTGGCTAATAATAATGGGTACTTGTTTCATAACTTAAATTTTGCCTGTCCTCTCTGCTTGTGCTGGCATCTTTTCAAATCACTGCATTTTAAAACATGAAAGAAAATCCTTACATTGTATTAATTAGTCCTGTGGCATGATGAAAGCTTCAACAAATGCAGTTGAGGGATTATGTGATCTTATGTGTCAGGCACTGGCTGTTTATCATAGCTTTAAATAATCACAAATTGAGTTAGAAATGTCTCTGGTAGAGCATGGTAGTTAGAGAGCTTGGTTTCTCTAGTTCGTTGTGGGATTTGTTGCAAGACTAGGAGTGTGTTGTTTATTCTGAACAGACCTCACAAAGCTGCTTATGATTAAGGCCATGTGGTGTATATTGAGTTCTCAACTGTTTGTAACTTAGCCAGACCTTAAGTTATGAGGTTGAATTTTTTCATTCTATGTATCATATAAGATAAGATCATATAAGATCTTATCATATAAGATTTTAGCATATAAGATAAAAAAAGAAAATGTCCTTTTGGTCAGCAGCAAAAAACAAGCTTTGGTAACACCATTCATATCCTGAAAGAGCACATCAGGCATGAGAACTTTTGTCTCATAAAATTTCTAGCTTTCCTTTTGGAGACCATAGAGTTTGAAGAAAGAATAGGAAGCTGGATGCCAGAAGCAGGAGCAACTCCCTGGGGTATCAGGGCATGGGGCTGGATTGGGAGACAGCAGGGCAGCCCCAAGCATCGGGAGCCTCCCTGGGGATGGGGCTAGGCTGAGGTTTGGTTTGCTTTCTGAAGATGACCCAGGCTGCGTTATGAAGAGGAGACTGTGGATAAGCTGCATCTTTCTTTTCTTTAAGGTTGTGTGGTATGGTCTGTACTGAAGGCCAGATAATGATTTTCTGTCATAGCATGCTAAACATCACCTGCCTCTTCAGCCAGGGTGTTAAGATGCAGATCTTCTTCACTTTCATCTATTTTGCTTATGACTGTGAGCCAAAATTCAGCATAGTTGGCTCAGAATTACCATGATTACCAAGGTCTGGTGCCCAGGGTCTGAAACTTCAAAATGTGTCTTAGATCATCCCAACTTGTAAAATCTATCTCATCTCAAATACTTGGGTCAAAAGAGTGGGTAAATCCATCACTCAGGTTCAACTCTTTAATATCATGGGGTTTGGTGGAAGTAGGGGATGGGGAGCATCCAGAACGTGAGGACAAAAGTTGGCTGAAACTCAGCCACAAGTGTCAGAGGGGGGAAAGTAGAGAATATCTTGACTCTTGATTTTTCTTGAGGTGCTTAAAACTTGCCAGTCTGCTTGCCTTCATTAGTCCCTTTTGAAGGCTGCCTATTCTTTTGACAACAGGACAACTACAGCCAGGAATGGTTAGCCTGAGAGTTTTATCTCAACATGGAGTACCTGTAGGAGATATTTATGCACAGGCTGTTCACTCTGAACCTTTTGCTCAATTATCTTCTCTGAGAAAGCAAGACTGCCCCCAGTTTGGTTTGTTTAAGCTTTTAGAGTACTTTGGGCAACTCAATCTTTATTTCATACCTTTAAAAGAAGATATGATCAATGGGCCAAAAATAGAATTAATAGTTGCTTGTCTGGATTGACTGTTTGGCTCAGGTGGACTTAAATTAACTTCTATCGTGATCGACCTGGGGACCTAAATACACAATGGAATCACAAACATGATGGTTACTTAAGTTGTCAAATGATATTAGCTTCAACGTCTTTCAACCTGTCATCTTCGAAGCCCAAGAGAGAAACATTTTCAGTCATTCACAGCTAAGAAACAGTATTTTGAGAACATCACTTTGCACAAATGCCTACAATGTTGCTCTATAATATTTAAGATTTCTGTGTTTATTTTACATCCAGATGAGGAAAGGCATAAAGTGAACTTGACACTTTTTCAGTTATAGTGTGGTCTGAGGAAACGTAATGCTAGATATAATTGGAACACGTGGTCAAGTGTTTTTTAATGATTATGAGATGATTGAATTTACTGAACTATCTCAACCCACACTGTTCTGATACTATTAATTTGCCTTAAATGAGTTGAAGCAATGCAATGCACAGCAACTATGTTCGCTGTGTAGCTTTCTGGTCATTAATAGTTCATTGTACTTTTTAACACAGATTATCTGTTAGTATAATTATGGTAAACACTGTCCAAACTCTAAATTCTCTGTGCTGCTGCTGCATAACCTACCATGGTGATATCCACAGGTATATGAACAATAAAATAAATCAAAATAAAATAAAATAAAAGTTCAGAAATATATGATGTAGTACAAAAATATATGATGCAGTAGAAATTTTATGAAATTTATAAAAGTTTTAGGCACAGTGAGGGTATCATCTAGGTGACTATTATACCTGCCAGAGAAGACATGTGTGTTGATACCATTTCATTTTTTTAAAGTAGATTATGAAACAACCAGAATATTAAAACGCCTTAAGCAGTGCTGAAAGGAAATCTGAGACAGAATAACCTTAGAAAGTTTCTCGATGGACAACGGCAGTGACCTCACATTATAGTGTTCCATAGAGGAGAGAATGTTTTTAATAGAGATTTCAGCAATTTTTTACTTTTCTTATCAAGGAGCAGTTGCCAAGTGTTTTGGTTTCAGTGATTTCGTGGGAGCTTACAGGTTGTGACACCTGATGGTGTGGTACACAGTAGTTATCATTGCCCTTAAGGGCAGTATTAGTATGAAGCTTATTGCGAAGTAATTAATGCCTGTCAAATGCTTTGTGTGCATGTGCATACACGTGTTTGTGTGTAACAAAAAGTTAGATTACAAAGTTCTCTCAAGCTCTCATTGTTTAAAGCTGGAAGGCACGACAAAGTGTAACCCAACACAGTGCATATTTAAATAGTCTGACAGATACTTATTCTTGGTGAGAGGTTTGAAATTGAAGCTCTGTAATACTTCTTCAAAAATTCAGAAAAGGAATTGTCAGTACTGCAGATATAAATTAATTATACTCTTGTCTGCTTTTATTTTCATCAGCATTCTAAATTCTTAGGAAGTTGATGGGAGAAAGATGTCACTTGAGATGCATGAGCAGTTATAAGCTTTTACAGGACAACAGGAACTGCAGTCTGTAGAAAAGGAAAAATTCTTAGCATCACCTGCAGTCCTATGTGAATACTTAGTGATTAAATGCAAGGAATGTATAATAATACTGTTTATATAATCTTGCGGTTAAAGGGATAAACCAAAAATAATTTTCCCTTTGATACATCAGAATACAAGGGTTGCCATGCTCATAATGTTTTTAAATGTTTTTTAAGGAGTGCCTTTTACTCAGAATGAAAATCAGAAAGAAGGAATAAGCTCTGTTATAAATAGTGGTTTCTGTGCATTTGCAAAAAAACCCAAAAAACTAAACTCCTGGTTTGCTAAAATCAGAATATACTGATTCTTCTGCTAGCTCTTTAAGAGGTACTGAATGTAGTCAATAGATCTGACAGGTTATTTCTTCCACTGGTTTTACAAAGGTTGCATATTTGATTAGGAGTGATGCATCATACTTCTCTGCTTGACTGGAGCTCCTGATATTAATGGGATGCAGGAATGTGCTTCTGCAAAATAATGAGATGAGAAGCTGAAGGCTTTCCACTTACACCATCTTTCAGATGATTAGATCTGAATGACACTGTTGTAATATTTTTGGCTTAATAACGTCTGTTAGATTTATACTTGTTTGGACAGTTTTGCTCAAATACTTGATTTAACCTTCATAGAAACATAGGGGACAATATATTGTATTTTAGAGAAATTACACGAGACACAAGTACTATGTGTAAGAAATTAACTTGATGTTAACATAATGATTAATTTTATTTTTCAAGAAATTAAAGATGTGAAGAATGATGCTTTTTAGAGTGTTGTTACTTTTGAAATGATAATGGTAATTCAGAACTCACTGAATATTATGAAAGTCTCCCAAGTAGTATGTTAATGCTTTAGAATCTAAAGTGGTTCAAAAGTAGTACTTATAATAAGAATGAAAGGAAATTATGTTCCAGCAGCATTTAACTGCTGAACATGTCGCTGTGGGTAAGGATTTGATGAAGCAGTAATTTTTAATTGTACTGGCTATAAATGGATAATATTTTTGGATGGTAAATAAATATTTAACAACTTGTGACTACACTAATCTAAACTTAACTGTTAGTAAAACTTTCAAGAAATTTATATAAATGTTTTAAAAATTAAATCTTTAAAATTCAGTGGTTTGGTGTTTTTTATGTCTATCACTGTAGATTAAACAAAAGGGTTGTGTCATATCACATGTGAATTGGACATAGTTTCTTACATTTATTATATTCCATTTGCAACAAAGATGCTTTGGAATTCATCTACAATTTCTGTGTTTTTTTACTAAAGTTGACTTTTATTAATGCTATTGATCAAAAATTGGAGACAGTAACAAGACATATACTTTGGTTATCTTCTCTCAAGCAATGCCACTACTGAGGGCTGATCTGTTGCATAATGCTACAGCAAATTGCTTCAAAAGGTGTTTCTAGCAGAGCACTGAATAATGTAAAAGTTTAGGTTCCTATTTAATTGTACACGACCCTTGTGAAATGCCAACTGTTCATTTTTTTTAAAAAAAGCGGTTAATTCGGAATGTATTAACAGGAGGAAATTTTATTAACTCATATGAAAATTCCCATTTATAAGAGAAGGAAGGAGTTAACTTTTGAAATTTGTCTGTTACAGTAAGATTGATTCAGCTGGTTTATTAGATTTATGAAATCTTTTTTAGTCATCTTTCATGTTGGAGGAGATGCAACAAGAATCTTCACTGCTTAGATGTTTCCATTAAAGACTACCAGGGTTATTTTTAATCAGCTTGCTGAAGTTTTTCTTTTCGTGACTTGCAGGTAGTGTTATATCCAACATCCAATAGCCCAAAGTCCCCTGATCTGCATAAAATGATAGTTCCCAAGAACAGCCAGGACAGTGACCTGAAAATTAAACTGGCGGTGAGAATGGATAAACCACCTCACATGAAGCACTGTGGGTAAGTGTCTGTTTCCCGGCTGTCTCTATTTTATTATTTTGTCTCACTGTGCCTGTGTTTTAATGAAGTGTATCTAAAACCATAAAGTTTGTTAAACCTTGTAAATTTGTAAAACGTTCCTATAGTATGGTATTGTGTTATATCTTCATTTTATATATAAAGTTTGGACTAGTCAGGAATAACATTCATTTCAGATGTTCAGTGATGGGTAAAGACAGATGATGAGCTGGGTCTGAAATGAAGAACTAAGAACTACAGTCTCATTTAGATACTGGTTTTGAATGTTACAATTTATGGCACTTTGTTAAAAAAATATTTAGGAGAAACATGTTTTTCCATTAAAATAGGATTAGTCATCTACCTGAATGGAGTGGTATTTGCCACATAGTCTCCCCTTTCTTTCCCTGTCTGCTGTATGGTCTTTCTCTTGAAAAAATGTTATGTGTGAATGCCAGTTTAAGGATGTTTTTCTGTCTAACACTGAAACTATGTGGAATAGATTATTCCTAAAGACATCTCCTTTAATCGACTGCCACCACTATTCCTCAGCCCAGCTGCAAAAACAGGTAGTGTTGCTAAAGCAAGTCTGTATCTTTTGTTACAATGCAATCTCAAAGAATCAAGGTACTGTCCATGCTGTTTAGATTTCTTTTTGGTCTCCTCCTGATTGTGTTATGCTCATTGTATACTTGCAGTAATTGCCAACGTTTCCTATACATGATACTTTCTTTAAAAAAACTACCAAACTGACTAAAGTTTTGTCAAAGTGTTAATTAGTTGGGCTCAGATTTCCCACATGTCAGTCTTATCCTTCGTTTTGGTTTTGTGAAACTTAGATACAAATTATTAGGACTGTGACAATGAGACTTGCTAGATAGAGACTTGTGGCTGGTGACCAGGAGGTGTGAGGAAAGAGAGGGAAACCAGTCATAGAGTCAGGGGGGAACTGGAGCTACTGTGCTTGGAGACTGGAACTGAGACGAGAAGACTTCAAAGCAGGGCAGCAAATACACAAGGGAAATGGGATAATGTAGCAGGAGAGTGCAGGAAGACTCAGCTGACATGAATAAGTGTGAGTGCAGAGGAGCTGGAGAGGAGAGAACAGTGTTTGTCTGTACTAAAGCATGATGCTCTCCTGTGAGTCCCACCTCCTGGCCCGTTCATTTGCACTCACCAAACACTGGTGAAAGGGTTTGGTGATGGTGGCACATCTTTATCTAGATCCAGCCCACTAGCATGGATTCAGTTTCCTGCTGCTGGAAGGTTTTCAGCCCGTTGGCAGTAGTGCAGGATGCAGGGAGGCACGGTGCTGCACGCCCTCTTCAGCAGGCTTGTCAAAAGGCAGCACGGAGGCAGGCTGACTTGAACCACATCAGCAAAGAATGATGTGCAACAGGTTCATCTGCACATGACCTGGTTCAATTGCAAACTTCACCCTACACACATCAGGGGTGTTGTGCTGCCATGCCCCTCTCCTAAGCAATGACTAGGAGAAGTTCCCATTTTTGATCAGGTCACTGATAATGTTGGGATCATGCTCTCTGCACCCCCAATTAGAGTGTAACATGCAACTGGATCCAGCAACAAGGAGAAGGCTCCAATACTTCCTCTCATCATGCTCCTGTGTTTCCTCAGAGGCTGTCTTGGCAAGGAGATGTTCTTCTGGAGTCTTCAGAGGGTCTTCCTAGCACTCCCAATTCAGTTTTCCATGCTGGCTTATATCAGTAGTCTTGTCTGACCATTAAAGAACCCAATCAAATATTGTTGTCAATAATTTAATTTAATCATTATCCCTTTCATCTGCTGCTGATGGTTACTTCTTCAGATTGATTTTGAATACTAATCTCCTGGCACAATTATTTAATTCTACATTTTATTTCAGTGTCACTATTTCACTGAAACAGTTTATCACTGAATAGTGACAGTTTCACTGTCACTATTCTCCAGGCAGGTATTGTAGTTCTTCCCACCAAAAATGCTCTAGGTCAGTCATCATTTCCATTTCCTTATAGCTATTAGCTGTAATGATTATTACCTGCATACTTGTTAAGAAAAGTTAGGGCACCAAGGGATGTATGGACTTCTCCACCATTAATATATGTGAAATGAAATAAAAACTTAATAATTCCTTCAATAACCGTTGAAGAGATTGATGAAGTATTGTAGGAAACACTGGAGTTGCTGTGAGAGGAAGGAAGAGGGTGTTTGTTTGGAGGGAAAAGAACACCTGCTAGTAGAATTCTTGGTATGTACAGTCAGGAACTATTAATGTTACAAAGAGCCATCATCCAGGCACTCTCTTCAGCCTTCTCTTGACTTCCTGGGTGAGTATAAGTATTAAGTGGTCATTTGCTGGTTTTTTTAAGAACGATTCCCACCTGCTTTAGTACACATATTAAAGCTGCTCTGGTTCTGAACTGATAGTGTGTTATCAGGGAAATCTGCATTTGTGAAGAGACTGGAAATATGTGATGGATGATGGACATTATCATCAGAAAGGCAAAGGAATATTTTGCAGTTAAAATAGTTGAGGGTTGCTTGGAAGAAACTGGCTTTTATCCCCATTTGTGCTGCACAGAAGTTTCCTATGAGACTGAAATGCTTCCACCTATAGTAACTGATGTTGTTTCCTGTGTCCAGTTTGATAAACTGGAATCTGATTTCACAGAGGTGCTTGACACTCACAGCTGTTAGCTGAAGTCGGTGGAAATGGGGCTTTGAATATTCATTGTGCTGTACAAGTCCAGGTATCCTAAAAATTAATATCTGAAGCCTAAAATTTTTAGTATTTCAATTGTTCTGTTATCAAGGGACAATAGTACCACCTCCCAGGATCATACACATATGAAGATAAATCTTGGGAAGCATCCAGTAGAAAAGGTTCCCACACTCTGGAGGAGCTGGGGGAGTGAAAGCATCGTCACTTCACTCAGCCAAAGACTTGTGCTCTGCTGGGCAGGGTTACAACAGTGCCAGGCTCTGCAATTCCCCGGAAAACCTGTACAATGCGGAAATGCAAATAGCTCAAGTCTCTCTGTAAAGCAGTGTTTGCATAAAACATAATGAAGGAGGCCATAGGACAAAATAAAGTGCTGAAGAGCTCAAAGGCAGCTGCTGCTGTCCTGAAGAGTGAAAACGACTGTCAGATTTTTGTCTATGTTATTTATTTTATATTTGATTTGATTTGATTTGATTGTTAGAATGTGGTCATATATTTAAGTACAGTGTCATAGAGTACACAAAAGGGATATAAAAGGATGACAGAATGTGATCATCCTTCCTCCTGGAATTTCATCATGTCAGCAAGTTGAATTTTACAACCTTTATAACAGACTTCTAGTGTAGTTAGTGTGTTCAACCCAGCTAAGTTCTAATTCTTCACTGTATTTTTCAGAAGTATCTCATGCTTTATCCTTAACCAATGTTTGAACTAGACAACTTAATGTTTTCTGTGTGTCAGTCTGAGTTAACAAACTAATGTACAAGATTCTTATGTCTCATAGGAAAAGAAGGCAATCTGTTGGTATTACATAATTATTTTCAGTTGAGAGTCTCAAAAGTGATTCAGGGTTGAATTCAAATTTTATCCCACAGCCAATTGCAGAAGGATGGGTTTTAGTAGATTAATACTCTATCGAATTACAGTAAGAGACAGGTTTTTTTAGATATGGGAACCGTGCCCAAATATTTCAGGTTCTGCAGGGCTGGCAAAACCCATGGGCCCAGTCAAATGGTGCATTTTCAATTTTATCTCTTCAGAAAAGTTTCTCCTTTTTAAGACTGACTTTACTTACTGACACAGAGGATGTGCTGGAAGACTTCAAAACTTGCCTTGCATTTATGCTTCAAGAATATTCAATTCTACAAATTATACTGCCTTATACTTCAGTCACAAATAGTATTCTGGACTGCAGCACCTTCAGATCATGTTCTCTTTGATTTCCACAGTCGTAACCAAAAATTATATTTTAAATTAGGTTATAAACTTGGGGTTTTTAATTATGAGTTGTAGCCTTTCTAAAAGCAAGAAATAAAAGCCTTTATGACTCAACACTACTGTGACTCTCAATTGCAGTTCATTTGTACTTCTCCAAAAAAGAGTTTTATGTTTATGTTGCCACATTCATACAGTTAATCTAGTGTTACTCCACTAATATGATTTCAAAAAAACACTTGATCAAGGAAACAATTCATGTTTTTTAATGTATTCTGTTACATGCTTTAAAAAAATTGAACACCATTATACATCTTACAGTAAACATAATCCTGTTACTTATTTTACGTTTTTATTTTTATTCTTGCGTAAAAGGCTCTCAAAGTAGTAATTAACCTGAATGATATATAACTATCCTTTTGTCTCTGAATCCTGTCAGTATATTACAAGGCAAAGCGTACACAGCTAGTCTGAGTAGTGACAAGGTAAATATCACTCATTAAGAAGGATTTGTAGAACAGTTCCAATTATTGACAATTCATGATATTTCAGATTCCTTTCTCATAATTTGTATTGCATTTGTCTTCTCATAGAATGTGGTAACCTTTCCCTTATCTAAAATGAAGAGCACATATAAGATATTTTTTAAATCTCCTTTATTTAGTAAAGCAAACATCCATACAAAAGGAGATTTTTTAGCATTTCTAATATTTTTTTTCTGTTGCAATCTTGAATCTAAAACAAATCATCAAAGGAGTAAAATTTGAGCTAAAAACTGTCTCTATAAAATGGCATGGGGTTTTTTGATGTACCTTTGCACATCTGTATGCATTTAAATCATGTATTATTTGAAAAAGTAGATTGTGTACCTGTTTAGTTGTATCTTAGCATAGCCTAGTGGTTACTAAAGGGTATTATTCTATTGCTTCCAATCTAGAGATAAAAAAGGAATACTGAGATTTTTTTTTTTCAAGCTTGCTTTTAAAGGATTAGTAATGCTCAGTGGTCTTGCAAAAAAAAAAAAAAAAAGAGGAAAATAAATAATAAAATTAAATTAAATTCTTACAAATTGAACAGCCTGAATAGGACAATATTACAAAGTGGTATTATTTGGGTTTGACTTCCAAAGTGCAACATTTCAGCCTAGCTCTTGTCCTGAACTTCTTCCAAGATTTGAAGGGCAAAATTCATTCTTTTATGTTCTGTTCTGCTTTCTGCTATGACATGTTTCATATATAAATAATATATCTTTAATTTCTTAAACTTTTGCATTTGTAATAAACATTCTGCAAGCACTTAGAATTTTCTCTCTGTCTCTGATCTATAAAGAAAGTATTTTGGTGACTTCTTTAAATTTGTGGTCTCCGTAATAGTAAGGAATCTGTGTGAGATCATTTTGCTCTCAAAACTTGATGTTTTGGGTTTTGCTTTGTTTTTGGTTTTGGGGTTTTTTATGGTTGTATTTTGAGAATATGAAGATCACCATTAATTTGCTAACGTTTTAATTTTTTTCTCTTTTGCACTTGCAATTGGCTGAAGTGTTCTTAGGAGAGCATTTATAAACAGTAAATATAGCTACTGATTCCTGAATGTGACTGAAGAATCACATTTCTCCTCCTGCTGCTGTAGTTTCAGAACTAAAGGAAATCTGTGAGACAAATGCTCTGGTTACCAGTCTTCTAAGATGCAGAATTAGAGGATAAGTAACTTTTTCCTCTCATTTTTATGACACTTGTCACCCATCCTTAGAGAGGAAGATGAGTTTGCAGCTGAGTGAAATGAAACACAGGAATAAACAGAGATCACCCAAGGTCACAGGCAATTTGGTGACAAAGCTCAGGATGGCACTGGGGTCTGCTGGCTTCTCAGTGGTAGGGCTGCCATGTGTGCCTGTTGCCTGGATAAACTGCAGTCACTGCTTCTAGTGAGCTCATAGCTCAGCTGAGAAGAGCCACGGGGGCACTGAAGTCAGCCAGAATGAGGCTGGTGCCAGCTCTTACGGGCTGTTTGTCCATGGTCACTTGGCAAAGAAGAGCAGGACAAGAAACAGAATTACCTTTACAACTTGAAGATATGTAATCTGGGTTTGATCTGAAGATGAGATCTGCTCCCACAGTCATTATTTCAGAAGAATATGCAAGGTGAATACATTGGAATTACTCTATTGCAATTCTTGGTTACTTATACAGATAAAGTAAGATGTCAGGAATACAATCACACTTCTCTTAGCAAGCGCTGCAAGCTCTCTGTCACAGATAAGCCTTCATAATTTGAAATGTGTCAGCCCTTAGTCTCTGAGCCAAAACACGCAAATATGTCAGAATAACTCTAAAAAATTTGTTTTACCAACAGATGGTAAAAAAATTTGTTTCATCAAAAAGATGAAATAGAAAGAAATTTTCGGCTCATTTAAACTTCAAGTTTAATTTTTCTTAAATGAATAGGTGTAGAATTGCTTCAAAGTGAAGGAAAGTGTTAGAAACCTACAATAATACCTAAGCTGTTTGCAACATCTTAGAAAATTCTTACTAATGCTTGTTATTATATGTTAAAATGAAGCATAGACTTCTTCAATTAGTACTGCTTTCTGTGAGATAAAACTTTTTATATTACTTTTCAACTATTACTGAAAATATGTTTCTCAATGTTTTTCAAAAGCAAGAGCAGATTATCTTAGAGATTCCTGTTGCTCTTTCATTTCTTACCAACTTAGCATGAACCAAATGTTAAAATACTCAAATACTTACGTAACTACAGCATTTCTTCATCTACGTACGTAAACTCCTCTGGTTCCCTTTGTAGTGTTTGATTTGTCTTTTCAAGTTTGTGTGCTGCCTAGCTGGTTGTAACCATAAAGTCAGCATAGTAGCACCATCTAGCTTTCTGTTTGCTGCTATTGCATTTCTTCTTAGAAAAGGGTAGCGGAGCAATGACTTCAGCTACTGCCTCGAAGAGCAAAGTTCTCCCTGTCCCTTGGTAGAATGTTTATTTTTTGGTTTGTGAATGTCAAGACCAGGAAGCATAGGAGAAGTCAGATGGAAGAAACTGTTGAGTTTGTTTGAATTTTGCAAGCTTTACGTAGCATCAGATAATTTGGAATTCTTTTCTGATCATTTAATCATATGGCCTCACTATAGCAGCCAAAAAATTTAGGTGTTTAGGCTTTGTAAGAGTTCTCTGAGTTTTCTCAAAGCAACTGCTATGTAGGGTGGGATACCTTGTTACGTTGGTTTATCTGAGTGGTTGGCCTAAGACACTGGCAGTTGAAAAACAGAAAAGGTACACTGGAGGTAGTAAGGTAAACTTTTCTCTGTATATATTGCACTCAGAAGTATAGGTCATCTCCTAAATTAAAATAAATGCCCAGTGACCAGACGCAAAGCTTTGAAAAGGTCAATTACCAGAACAAGAGGTGTGCTTCAGGCGTGTCATCTTTTTCTTCTGCCTAGTTCACCGTTTCTCAAATCTAAATTCGGGTAAGAGATAAACTGCATAGCTGCCCAAGTGAAAGTGCCCTGGTCTCCTTTTATTTTAAAGGAAACTCAGGCTAATTTGATAGATAGTAAGACAATTTTTCTACAAGTAACAATACAATTAGGAGAAATATCTTCATTTCTACTGATATTTCTTGGGTTTCCTACTATATTGATCTTTATAGAGTAGTTTCTATTTATATAGTTATGAAGATGAATAAATTCATCCTTATTCAAATCTTATGAAATTCAATAAATATTTTGTATGAAATAAATGTCACTTAAATTAATTCCTGTGAGAATTTTGTGTCTACACTGGTGACAGTTTAGGATTTGTGTTGCCCTCTCACACATACAGCTTGTTCTATTTGGCAGCAGACATGCTTCATTTGTATTTTTAATACGTCCGGATTTGTTCAAAAAATTTTCGTATCCTAAAAACAGTAGTTAATATCTTTGTCATTTCTACTACAATTACTCCTAATTAGTCTCAAATAAGTTTAGAAGGTAAATCTTTCTAAAAATGCCTGAGAGATTGCCCACTGCCAGCATCAGGCCTTCCAGTTTTTTTGAGATGACCAACAGTCCATATACAAATGAGAGACTTTTTTACTAGCTTTGTGCCATTTGAAACTGCTCTGTGAAAAGATAATCCTCAGCCAGTCTTCCTCATGTATGGGTGTCCCAGTTTGGACAAATTTGGAGGAAAATATCCTCTGATAGAAGTTTACAACCACCCCTCCCCCACCAGGTTCGGGGAAAAAAGAAATTTTCCTCGAAGGAAAGTGAAAGAGATAAAAGCTATTTATTTAACAAACACACAGGAAAAGAATAATAATGCTGAATGATAAAATCTCTCGCTGCAGAGAGAAAACCTGGGAAGATTTCAGAGTTCTTCTGTAGGTGTGGTCTCTCTCCTCCTCGGAGCTGGGTGAGCGAGGGCCCACCCCCCTGGGCCTCCGGGAAAAAATTCTCCTGATGTGTTCAGATGTTGTTGAAACAGTCCAGAAGAGAATAAAAAAACAAAATCTCAGGAAAACAAAGTTCAACTCTCCATCTCCCGCCGGGAAAAAAAGAAGAGCCAAAAAAAAGCTGGCTGAAAAGCCTAAGGGTGTTTTTCCCCACCCCCTTTTTGCTCTCACTGCCGACCGAAAAGCTGAAGAGTGTATCTCAGTGTCCTTGAAACAACTGCTTTGAAAAGTTTGTTCAGTTTTTTTTCCTCTGTTCCCTCTCAGGCTCAGTTTAAAGGCACAGAAAAGATTGGTGGGCATAGAGTAACAACAGGGGATACACACCATAAAGTCATCCCACGACAATGGGAGAGGGTTGCCTACCACAAAGTAAAGATTTGTTCTTGATTCACTAACCAAATAACAAAAATACTCCTGATTCCTGTCTGTCACAGTTGTTGCCTTGTGAAATTTTGCTACAACATGTTGAAACACTGTGAGATGCAGCAGTCTGCTGTAAGATGGTCCTATCACAGGAAGTGTGGGTATTCATCTCAGCTGGCTCTAAGTAAAACTTAATCACTCCCTCTCACAATGATTTTAAATTGTGCACAGTTTTTCTTGTCTGTCCTGGCAGATGGGATGCAACAATGTTTGCTCAGTCTAGCTGGCCTCTGTAGTGCCCAAGGTGTCCAAAGAACCTCATTCTCATCTACCCACACAGAGGAACTCTTTTCCAAAGAGCACCTTATAAGCTAATGGGAATGTCTGAAATACAGAAAATGAACAAAAGCATATATCTCTGAAGGGAATTCTCTCATAAATAAACTTACTTATGAAGCAAAAGTGAGTTGGAGATTCCTTTTAGTGTAATTGAAGAGGTCATGGGGCTTGGTAGCAGAGAGAGTGAGACATAATATTTGGCCAAAACCCAACACAAAATCCAAAAATTGACACTGTGATGCCAGCACCTGCACTACAGAACTGTTGGGGTCACTGACACGTTCACAACACTTTTGAGTTAGAGCTGGCTCGTGTTCAGAATTAATGCGTGGACAATGTGACCTTGTATTTGCTTGCCATATACCTTTGAGACACTGGGCGAAAGATTTCATTGTAATTTCTGACAGGAAGGTGTAAAGAAGTACCAGAGTTTCAACTGAGTTTGACTTCAAAGGCAAAAGAGGTGTGAACTACAAAGTTTTGTTTCCCAATCCATGTTCAGTCTAGACCTAGCATGACAATCTCAGGTTTGATCAAGGCAAGCATGGTAGCTGTAGGTGGTTCTGTAGTGCTGAAGCAAACTGTATTCATGCCAGGTCTTTACCACTCATGGAAGATAAGTTGTGTGGCTGATGAAATAGGCTTTGTTTGAATTTCAAACACGGTGGACTGTTGAAATAAAAAAGGTGGGTTGGTAAAAAAATGTGATCAGCACCTGAAGTATACAGCACAGCAAATACCACTCAGGAATTACCATTCAGGAATGCCTGCTCCTTACTGTACATCAGGGTGTGCCAAAGTATCATCTAACATCCAGCACCCCAAATCTGTATGTGTAGAGCATATTTTCTCTACTCAGTGAAAAATCCTGAAGAAGGCTATGTCACAAACTGCTATGAAAAGTATCCTGGCTGCAAACTTCAGAATACTTCATTAAATGTAGTCATTGCTGAACACCTTGTACTGGAAAGGACTGACATGGCTGATCTGTAAGTTAACTACTGCATAAAGTTAACATGATTCCTTTGAAACCATAAGAGCTTTTCAATAAAATTTACAAACAGGATAATATCTGTCTTTTCAAGAGTAAGTCTCAGACAGTTGCCGACTCTGAAGATCCAAGACCCTGAGACCCTGAAGACAAGCGTGTGAGAATCCCTTTCTGCAAGATAAAACTCATAAATCCCAGCACAGAGTAGACCCAAGTATTTCAAAAACTTCCAACACATGGAATGAGACTACTGAGAAAGTAATGGAAAACTAAAAAACTGAAACAGTGGATTTATTTTCTGCAGAAATATTGGTCAATTTTTGGCCCATAATGAATAAGCAGACTTAAATTGGACTCAAAAGCAGTGGTGTATATTTTTTGTTTATTTTGTCTGGAGTCAAAAATGTCATTCATGTAGCTGTAGCTATCTTATCTTGCTAAATTCTGACAAACCTGTCCTCATTTTTACATTTGTAAAGGAACATGTACATGTATATATTAAGGTCAAAATTTCCTATGTACGTTATAAGCTGCACTTTTAGTGATGTATGAAGGTGTTACTATTATTATACCAAGGTGTCTCATGCAAGTATTTTCTGTTATGCGACTTTGTGCTTTATGCTGGTATTTCATTGTGCTAAATGAATGTTAGCATCTTGCCGTGGAGAAAAGTGCTAATGTGATAACTGTGTTCATTTAAATGATTTTACTATTACACACGTTTGCAAAATCAATTTACTATAATCAGTTGCTTTTTAAAACTGAAATTGAACTTCATGAAAAATGACACATTAAAATTGCATTAACGATTGATTGGATAATGATAATGGGTTAATGCAAAATTACTATGGAAGGAAGAAGCAAAAGTGTTTATCCTGCTGCTAGATCCTTAGAGAACAGATTATAGCTATGAGCCTGATTTTCAGTGCTTCACACAGTAATTGCTTCTGAGGAGGCACAGGGAATCTTTGAAGACCTTAATGATATGCCACTGCCACTTTAATTGCTAAAAGAAGCCAAGAGAATCCTAATTGCTGAGAGAAGCATTACTAATTAAGGTGTCATTCTTCATTTATTCCATAGTAATTAATCTGAAATATTTGTAAAAGCTGAGATATAAATTTAGATCCAAACTCACTTAGCTTAATCACAACAGACGTCATGTGAAAAATATCTATGGTTAGGCAAGGTTGATAGTAAAACTTACAATATTTCATTTCTTATGAAAAATTTAGGTTTGCTTTTGCTCATAACTTTTTTAAAAAATTAAGTAAAGGAATTGAGAATAGATTTAAGAATCTGTTGTTATTAATATGTAATTTATATTTAAATTGTGATTCTAATCTCACGTTAAAAAATCATTGCAACTGTTTATATAGGGTGTTTCTTTTTTTGTATTTCACTGTTGGGGTGTCCTGGCAAACCTGCCAGCCCAGGGTTTGGGGGGACAGACCTGCGCCTGGGAAAACCCCCTCGGTTTATGTTATCTCTATACAAATGTGTATTGGTTTCTCCCTTCTCCCCTGCGGTGCCAGGGGTGTTGGGCTGGCCCCGGGTTCTCTCCCTCCCCATTGGCTGTTGCTGTAAGCCCCGCCCCCAGTCCCCGGGACCGGGAGAATCGAGCAGCTCCCAGCCAGACTGCTGCCGGGGACGAGCGAATAAACATCTCC
>VZTI01003143.1:1143772-1205647 GCA_013397865.1 Struthidea cinerea | reverse complement strand
AACCCAAATCCCCGTGGATGTATCTGCTCACCAAGAGGAATCCGTAGCCAGAGAAAGGGAAATTACAGACAGCTTGGCCAGCTTTTAAAGTGTGGTCTAAAATCTGCTATTTTGCTGTGCTAGCTCGGAATCTCACCCCCGAGCTAGCCAGCCACGGCAGACAGACAAAGACACATTTCACCTTAAAGCTCCATGCTTCTGAAATGTTAAGATGGGTTTTCTTGAGCTCTGTGATGGGCAGTAATGCAGGTTCAATCGTATATGTATTGTCTTTTGATCATAACTGTAGCAACACTTGTTCAATATCTTCTTGCCTTCGCTAGGATGGAGTATGCATAATTGTTAGGTATAGAAAATCCCCATGACCAAACATCTCAGTGACCCATAGAACAGCTAGGTAGACTTTTCTAGTCTATACTATCAATTAACTTAACTTTAAAGCTCTTTAAATTTTTAATTTTAAAGCTCTTCCCATCTCAACTTACTGGTCTTTGTGTGCATGTGCGAGGAAAAAGTAAGTGAAAAAATCTCATTGCATTAGAGGAGAGGCCATAAAGATGGTGTTGAGCTGTGCTGCAGCATCACTTAGGACTTGTCATCATATTTTATGTGACTGACTCCTAATTCATATCTTCTCCACTTGGGCAAATTTGAATGCAGCATCACTGCTGAGAGAGCCTGGTCGATGGAGAACCTTCTAGCAACAACCACTTGTTGAAACAGTGGGATGAGATTCAGCCCTGTACCAAGAGGGCTAATTGCATGTGATAATCCTACCGTGCAGAGAGAAGAATTAAAGAACAAATGGTTCAAAGAGCAGTAAACTGGACTTGTCTGAGACACCTATGAAGGATTTTTAGCCACTGATGGCTACCAAAATTGTTACCCAATAGAAAGAGATGGTAATCTGGAAGACCTGAACTCTGTTTGGGATTTATCTCCTTGACTGCAAAGGGAGCCAAGTGAAGTGTGCCCAAACAGATCTGTATAGAGGCTGAGTGATTGCTGAGGATCTGGTAATCGCCTCATATGCATTTCTGCAGATCTAGTTCAGTCTCTGTCGTGTCTTGTCCTAGACTTACAGCACCCTAGTGGCTGGAATATGTGAGGTACACTGGCTGAGCGCCACAGCTGATTTCGTTTAATGTGAGAGGAGCCTTTTTCACCTGCTCTGAATCAATTCTGCGGTGTGAACCAAGTGCTGCAACTTTGGGGCAATGAAGGGATTTTCTTCAAAATCACACTTGTTACTCAGACTAATTTACCAATGTAGATAAATCCTTTTTTCTTTAGGTACTTGATTTAAGTACCTGAGAGTGGTTGGGCCAAACTAGGCAACATCTTCTAATGATGCCCATGTCAAGGGTTCCATTAAGGCTTCAATCCTGAGCATACATGAAATACATGGTATCGTGTGAAATCTTGCATTTGTGCTTGTAAATATTTGCTTTGTTGGATTTTTTAAAAATACAAAGAATGCAGTCTAAACAGTCTTGCTGGTTATTGGATATGCTCAAATCAGAACTTTGGAAAGTTATTAATGTGCAAAAAATTTTTTTTCTGTATTTTCATTAAAAAGAGCAAAGCTGGTGGTAACTTAGAAGGTGAAATGATGCACTAATATTTTACTGAAAACAGACCTTAAATTCATTAAATTTTAGGGGAGGAATTGAGAAAATACTTTGATCTGTAACTGGGGTTCTTTTCTAAAACACCAAGTAATAACTTTTAAGTTTCATTTGTATGTGTTTTTCCTACCAAGTAAGTAGACTAGATGGGCTGACCAGTCAGTGCTATGTGGATTAAAGGTAGTATTAAAAAATTAAATGTTGTCATGCTGCAGCAAAACGCATGCCTTATTAGGGCCTTGCAGGGAAGATCATGATCTGAGTAATTTCATGGACGTGAGGTGAAATACAGGCAGGACATTTTTTTTGACTATACATCATTTGTCTTACTAAAATGAGAGCATGAAGCAGGCTGCTTATTTTAATACAATAAATGATGAAGAAATTTGTCCTATCAGAAGTGTTCTAAAATTTGCAGTAATAAGTTCAGAGTATCGGGAGCTACACAGTAACTCTACAGCGTAGTTGAGGAGACTCTGATTTGACTGGAGAGTTCAGATTGGCTTCTGAAATTTCTCTGTGCTGTCTTTACACAGTTCCCATAGCTTTGGAAAAGCGTAATTCAGAGCAAAATCTGACTTTTAGTTTTGCTTGAATTTGCTGCTCTGTAAATGCACCCAAAATATGCTGACAATATCATTAGAATGAAATTGTGTGCAAGTATTCCTGCTTCTGAGCAGGAATAGCTATTCCAGAGTGATATATGGTAGACTCTATGTGTTATTTTGTATTCTATTTTTATTTATTTCAGATTAAAATGTTTAACTTCTTGCCATCTAAGTTTCTTTTGAAAGTTGTCCAGAAACTTCCCTTACATGCATGAGTCTGTAGTAATGAAGATGTAACTGATTATGATATTCATAAGATTATGCTGTACATAGTCACCTAAGCAATATTATTAATTTCCCAGACTGCAAGACCAAACTTCATTTAAATAATTGTTTTACATTTTGTTTATATTGCTTTATTCTATTACAAATAAGCATGGCACCCATATAATGCAGGTGAAAGATGCAGTTTATTTATTAGCCTTTGTCGTCAGGTGATCTGAGTTGTTTCTTGATAGTGTATGGTAATACACTAATCTGTGACATCAAATTTAAGCGTTATTTTCACCTGATGTACGTTGACAATGCATATGGTCCGGCCTGGCCTGGCATTATTTCAATACCGAGAGTGCCAGTCCTATTAACTGCAAGGATGGGGGCGTGCCACCTACCTCTTATGTCCTTCTGTCTCTTGTGCTGTCCATCTGTTACTCGTAGGAAGGTAAAATTCACCTAATTTTTGTCTTTTGGAATATAAACCTTTGCAAAATCAAAGCTACTTATAGCAGCAAAACGATTTGCAGAAACTAGAAGTATATAACCAATCTAATCCACCCTGTGTGTCAGAATGCTGCCTCAGAAACTGTAGGGTCAGTTGTGCTATCGTAGGTCTGAGGATGGATTTCAATTCATAATACACTATTCTTTGTGGGCAAAAACAATTCTAACACAATACTGAATGTAAAGGCAGAGGTAACTCTTTATAAATTCAATTAAGTGGTTTGTTGGTTTTGTTTTTTCTCCGCAGTAGTATAATTTCAATTATTAAAGTATTGCATTTAATTTTGACATAATAGCAAAGCCCCATGGTCCTGCACTACTCTTGTTTTATTCAGACAGTATGTTTGTCATAGCTGGCTCCCTTTAAGTGTCCATGTCCTGCTAAATGTCAGCACAATTGTGTTGGCAGATCAATACTGTACTGTTTTGTCAGGGGCCTTGAGTATGTCTCATCCCCAAATAGGCATCACCTTGGTAGCCTGGCAGTTTCTGCAATGTCATCAGTGTGGTGATGCTTTCATACAGAGTTCTGCACTATTAGCTCACTTTTATTTAAATAAAAACTATAAAGAAGAGCTCATCCCGCACTACAAATGGTCTTTTTTGTGTGCTTACTGCCACAAACCTGTTTTAATTTAATCCCTTCTTAAATTAACTTTGTGCCTGTTCAGCAATGTAGCTCAAAGCCCCCTCTAACCTGGCCTTGAACATTTCCAGGAATGGGGCATCCACAACTTCTCTGGTCAACCTTTTCCAGTGTCCTACCACCCCCAGAGGAAAGAATTTCTTCTTAATATCTAATCTAAACCTACCGTCCTTTAGCTTAAAGCCCTTCCCCCTTGTCCCATCACTATATGCCATTGCAAAAAGTCCTTCTCCAGTTTTCTTGTGGGTTCCCTTTAAGTTCTGGAAAGCTGCTCTAAGGTCTCCTCAAAGACTTCTCTTGTCCTGGCTGAACACCCCCAACTCTCTCAGCATTTCTTCATAGGAGAGGTGCTCCATACCTCTGAGCATCTTTGTGACCCTCCTCTGGACTCACTCCATCAGGTCCTTGTCCTTATGTTGGCAGCCCCGGGGCTGGAGGCAGTGCTCCGGGTGGGGTCTCAAGAAAAGTTATGTTAATTCCTGCACATGTGTGTTAAATCCTGCGCGTGGTTTGTCTTTGGAGCAGCAGACAGTAAAGACTTCTAAGACTGCCTTTCATGCTGCTGTTTTTGTGGAGTAATCTGGGGACAAATTGGCAGGGGAAGTGTTCTGGTAGGGGTAGGTTTGAGACCCATAGCTAAGTCTCCATCGGGGTCAGACCAGCTTCCCTTTTTTTACCACATGGAGAGCTTCTCTGATAATGTTAGAAGATTGCCAGCCCAAAACTGCTGTCTGCTTTTCTTCATAGTTTTTTCCAGAGATGAAAATCTATATGGTTGCGATCAGAGAAGTGTACCTAATCCTAAATACACAACTAGCTACCTTGCTCAGTTAATCAGTGGCTTAGAAGTTACTGTTTTTATCATGGTTACTCTATTTGTGATTTTAACTGCCAATTTAAATTTTGAGATCGTTTTAAGTTCAAAGTCTTAAGTAGAATGCACCATGTCATAGACCAGGTAAAAGAGAGAAAGAAACTTGGCTCAGTTTTTAGTAGTGCTGGTGTGGATAAGTGTGCCTAAAAATATACTCCCCTCACAGCTGGACAGCTGACAGCAATTCTCTTTTCTAAAACTGAGTATTTGTAGCTCTCTAACCTTTTTCATCTGGTTTAAAGTCTTAGTTTGAAAGCACAAGGTAAGATCTGAAGCAAAGATCTAAAGATTTAAGATTACGGAATGATTCTTTTTATATTAAGGGCAATAGGCTGGGCACGAGATGTCATTTTACAGATCTTTTAGTCAAGCCATTTAGAAACACATTCTGAGTAATGAAAACATCCAAATGAAACTGGAGTTATGCAAGCAACACATCTGGGACAGGTATTCAATATTACAAATACTGCTAGAAGCTGAGAGTATTTGCTAGGCTAAGATCTCTACAAATGGTACAGATATTACAATTGGTTTTTTTTCCATTCACTACTGATGAAAATTAAAAAAGCTTCAGAGGAGGGAAACCAACAACTTCTGTAAATGCAGCTTTACCATTGTTTTGTATATTGAGAAGCAATGGATCCATTTTCAAGCAGAAAATAACTGGGATAAGAATTGGATGGTTAATAAAGTAATCATGTAATGTAAAATTTTATTGTCATTATAGAATGTCAGTGTTCAACTTAATCACAAATGTTACATTCATTTTTAATTGAGCTGTATATAGTCTCCTTAATGGAAGGCTTCTTTTTTTTCCTTGAGCACTCAATATATTTTAATTGAACACCTGATTCTTGCCATCAACACATTAACATCTGGACACTATGTTTTGTGCATATAGATACACTGATTAAAACTCAGCCGAGAATGACAGATAATGGGAAAATAAAAAGACAGCATTATAGAACACTTTCAGCCATATTTTTTATTATATATTGAGAAGCTTTTAATTATCTTATTTCATTTAATTAGTCCCACTACTTAGGTCATTTGTTTTTTATTGATATGGCATGTCAGCAACTTCACTAATTGGCACTAAATGGCATATGACTAAACTAAATGTCTTGTCTAGTTTGGTCCAAAAGAATTTCTTACATTTTTTCGCATTCCTGAGACTTTTTATTTATTTCACAGTCTTTTCAACAATATAAAAAATATTTTGACAGAGCAGCTTGATCTAAAATTTAACATTTCACTTTTCATTTTTGTTTCTGAGTTAAAGACAAAGAAGATTCTAAAGAAAAAGTGTTTGCTTCCTAACATTTTAGCATCAGAAAATAACACTACATTTTTTAACTTTTAAAAATTTTAGTCTTTCTTCAGGGAGAAAAGTATTTAAAACATTTTTTATCAGTAAGACTTTAAGCACAGTTTGTCAGCATTTACAAATTTAGTCTGGAAGAAAACCAACAGTGCTGTGCCTCTCCAGCAGTTGTACTTTAGGGGTGTAGGGATCTGTTTTGCACTGTTCCGTTTTCAACCAGTGATTTCACAAATCAACTTTTGAGTATGGATGAGCTCAAGTTATATAAACATTTTAGTGCATAATATTAATTTCCAGTTGATTATTAACACAGCTTCTGACAACAGAGACTTTATTTAAATGTAATTGATAAAAAAAGAATTCTTTTCTGCATGAGATAATTTCTTTGAATAATTGGTTATAGACCTACCCCTAATTTTAGATTCTTCTGTTCCAAACCATCTTTTATATTTTTCATTAAAGATGTAACATATTTTTTGCTCAATAATTTCTCAAGGTGTGTGTGGTATCTCTGTACCAGGCAAAAAAGATTGCATTTTAACTAATTAACATCATTTGGTTTACCAAATACTGATACTTTTGCAAATTATTTCTATGCTTTTTGAGTTGTTGGATAATCTTTATAATATATGTGTTCAACTGTGTTGGCACTTCAACAGATTAAATAACTCATCATTATGCAATGAATGTTCCCTCCTAATTTGAGAATAAATGTATTTATTAATATGTATGACTCTGTGCTCCCACAGATTCATGGTTTGTGGAACAATAAGAAATTCTACTAATTTAAAATACTTTTTTTAAAACTATTTGAAATATCAGTTTCACAATCCTTGCCCTGAAGTTTAATTTAGCCACTTTTTGTGATTACACGGTGGCATTTTCTTTCCTCCTCAAGTCTGTCACAAACAGGTAACGGATCGATTTGAACCAGATTTTCTTAGTCTGGGCCGTGGCATTATGCATGTCCTGACATCCACAGGAGGGCAGCATGGTCAAATTAAGGGAGAAGATGGGAGTATGATTATAATGCAGCTGAATTAATCTCACTTTTGGTTGTTTATATTGTCTTGTGAAAATGTTTATGATTGAAAAAAGTGCATGTTTTCCTGGCCAATACAGGTAAAGGAACTGCATGTTAATTTTACAAGTTTCAAAGTGTAGCTTCTTAGTACCTATAAACATGAAGTTTTTCTCTGTGTATACACAATCTATTTTGGAAAAAGGTTTTAAAATATTTAGTGTGGGAGTTATTAAAGCCTAGTTGAGAATTAAGCTCTGCAAATTCCAATAAATTCTGTTACAGTATTGTGGTAAATCACATATTTGGAGAGTGGAGTTGGCTATTCTGATATGTTTACAGGACACAGGAACTGCTCTATTCTCTAATGCTTGACTGAGTTATAGCAGGAAATTAGTCCTTTTATATATGTGTATCTAAATATATATATATAAATATATACACAGACATGTAAAGTTCTGTTTGGGGAAAGAGACTAAAAAATCTCAATCTCAGATTTGAACAATAATTAATGAGTAATACTAAAAATATTAATTATAATTTTTTTACATTTAAATTGATCACCCAAACACCCATAGAAGACATTTTATTTCTTTGTGTTATTTACAAATAAATGCCATTTTCAAAAAGGTATTTCTAGAACTTGACGTAAGGAGAAGCTACTTAAACCTCTCCTCGCATCCAATTCATCAGTGATACTGCTGCTATTTTCTCTTAGATTTTATGGATTTTTAAAAATATTTTTATTTAACAGGAATTATACAGCTGAATATCACTGTAGTATTTCAATTTTGGGGAGACAGTTACTTGTCAGATAAGCCTGTGCAGCAGGAATGGACTGACCCCAGTAGATGGCTCTGATGCTCCCTCACAGTTAGTAAATTCTGTATTCCTAAACTCCTACAGCTCCAATCCCAAGTCAGTTCCAGTTTAGTAACTCCAGTGGGGGAACAGCATTTGGATGTTTTATTTTCTACATATTTGTTATGATAAAGAACTTTGACCAAGAGCAAATCTGTGCTGTTTTTATAGGCTTATATCTTTCTTGCACAGCTTTTTTTTCCCCACGACCACCCAAACCAAAACCATCTTAGGAATTTTTTTCCTAATTACATTAATGAATTTTAAAAATCCTGAATGCCATGAAGAAATACATAAGGAACTTTCTCAAAGGGGATATATTTTTCAGTGATGCGTTTCTGTTGTATTCTGGTATAAGTCGTGTGGAATTCAGTTTTAGATTGTCTGCTTCTGTGTGGCATTTCCAAAGATAGACATCCAATCACATTAATGGTTCTGATACAAATTACTCTACACTGAAAGCTCTCTCTTCCAGTGCCACAAGACAATTGCTGAATAATGCTAGTGGGTGCCAGTTTCAGTGTGAAGCATAGGAGCTGCTTTCAGGTACTTGAGATGCGGAACTGTACTGCTTACTGGGTGTAGATTTTAAAAGTTTAAAACGGTTGAGAATACCATTATGGAAATTAATTGAAGCAAAAATCCATTAAAAAGTTGTAAACACAGAGACACCATTTCTAGATAAAGAAATCTAGGGACAGTATTATGAGTATGTGAGGAATCTGTGGGGATGTATACCTGCAAGCTTCCCTCCATGTCCTGTTGAGAACAAGGTAGAGGCCTGAAAGTACTTTTGAGTGGCCACTTCTGCGTTCTTTTGGACAAGTTTCTTCCAAAGTGGCATGGAGTCAAAAGCCTATGTTTCTCTGGCATCTTTAAAATTCTACATGTGTTCTGTATCGGAAAGTTTTTTAAAAATTGGTATTTTTTAATACCGTAAACTGATTTGCTGGGTCATACTATGAAAGCTTTCTTCTTTGTTTTTACCCTTGTATTGTCACCGAAAGATGGCCAGGAGTGTAAAAGTACTTTTTTGAATCTAGTTTTTGATGAAAGCATCACCTACAGGTGTCATTCTTCACCAATAGGTTTTTTGAGGCAGAATGACTCTATTAGAATATTAGATTAGCCTTACTGTCTTGGACCAAATATTCATCTAACCTGTGAAGCACTGTGCCAGCAGCAGATGACTAGGAAAATTTATAAGAGTGATTTCTTATTAATCTTCTTAAAGAGTAATTTTTCACACTCCACCCAACTGCAGACGAAGGACTTTCTGAGCCAGATATGACTCTTTGCATATGCAAGCATTCCTTGCAATTAAATTTCTCTTTCACAGCCTGTCCAGGAATGCCTGAAATGCACAATGAAATGTAACTAATTTGACTTCATGGAAACAAGCCTCAACAGTTGCACTGCTGTGTGAGTGGAAATTAATGTCTGGCACTGTTCCTACATTCCTTAGAGGTGCTCAAGACATGATGGAGACAGTCCGCACCACTGATATACAGGCACCATTGTGTTTTCTTGCTGTTGTGTGTTGGGTGGAAAGAAAAGTGGTATTCATTGGATCCAATGTTTACATGAAGTCTGCTAGATTAAAAGGGACTTCTCCAATGTATGAGAGCATGAAGTGTCAAAATTTTAATCCAGAAGAAAATCATATAGTTCCCAATAAAAAGCTTTTTATTTCTGCAATGTGCGTAGAGACTGCTATTTCAAAGATTCTGTATGAATTCCAAAAAGGTAACTGCATTTTTGCCACTGCTGCTTAAATTGTACTCTAGTGCTTTTCATTCTTGATGGTTCTGTAGTAGCACAGCTAAAAAGAATTGTTTTCTGCCAAGTGTGCCAAACATTTTGAAATCTCTACAGTTGATGTCATCTCTGTTCATTATTAGCTAAGTTCAGCCATTGCATCCACAGAAGTTTTACCTCATAGCATTGGCTGAAAAGAGCAAACAGGTTTATTATTCTGAATTATGCTTTAGAATGAATAATTTTGTCAGACTGCAAATACCAAACATTTTCCATGAATGTCGCATTGTTGACTTTTCATGATTCCTAGGTACAGAAAACCTCCTTCCTATCATCTTTTTTTCAGGCAACTAATTACAACAGCTAAGTTAGGAGTCTTTGCACTGTAGGGATCTGGTAGAGCCCAGGGAGAGAGAAGGATGCTTCCAAAGGGTGACCTGCAAAGTTCTGAAGAGGAAGTATACCCCAAGCACTTTACACTGGATCCATACAAAATACAAGGGAAACAGGCTCACTGAAAGTGGCAGAGTGGAGTTGCAAAGACAAACATATTTAATTTGCTGTTTCCCTTTGGAACATTTTCTTTTCACTTTTTTTTAAATCGTGAGTTGCATGTTTTGACACACAGCTAAAAAGCTGAACAGCTTTGCAAGCTTCTGAAATGTATTTTCCAACTGCTGGAAGATAAGGGCTGTTACGAGGCTTTCCTGAATGTTTCTTTTGGTGCACTAGGACCTCAAGTTCTGAACAGTCTTGCTCTTTTCCTCTTTGGTTTCTCTCCCATAGAAATTAATGTGGAAATACTAACCTCCTGCACTGGACATGTTGTGAGGAGTAATTGCTTGGTTTATAAAGCACTACTCAAGTGTCAAGTAATGCTCCCATTAAGAGAACAATGCTATGTAAGTGAGGACTTGTTAAACTGATTTGTTTCAAGGTTTGGTGATGTTTTTAAGTGGTGGTGTTAATTGAATTCTTTTAGGGGTCTTTTAAAAAATACAGCTATCAAGAATTTTTTAAAATAGTTTTGAACATATTCTGAATAAACATCTTCTGTGTGCACAAATTAAAGTGCTAGACTAATTTGTTATCATAATTTCTGTTCTTCATGTCATATCACAAATAGGGATACCAAGTGTAACATGCCTCCTCATTCCTTTGCTAGTTTAGACATACCACTTTATACTAATTCATAAGTACTTTAAAATACCTACTCGTGATAATGACAACAAATGTTATGAAAATACTTAGAATTTAGTCTTTAGAATGAAATTGTACTTATCTCATTCTTTTAATATGTTTTATTACAAAAAATAATAGCTCTGCTGAGGTCTGTATTCTTTATGAAACTAAAATTTTGTCAATACCAAAGTGGCAGTGAAAAGCACATAACCAGTCAGAGATAATCAAAGCCAAGTATCATGCCTGAAAGAGATCACTTCCCTTACTGGCCTCTACCACCAAAGTTTTCAACACCTTTTGACTATTTCCATCAGTGGATGTGTATGACCGAGAAACAAAAGTAAATGTTTCATGCAAACAGGTTCCCAGCCATTTTGGCTTTCTACATCACAAATCTGATGTTTCACTGCCAGGCTGGAAAAAAGGTCCTCAGGGTTTTTTTGTCTAACTGTAGTGCCGTGTGCTTCCAGTGACATGGAGAGATGTCTAGGCTGGACACCCAGCTGCTTCTGGGTGCTCGAGATGCTTGCAAGTTAATTAAGGTCTGTCTGTTAAGAACTGTTTCCACAGCCAAAATGAATACTCAAGGGAGGGCAGTGCAATTTAAATTTTTTCAACTATTTCAACATCAGAATTTAAATTTAGATTTTCACTTTGAAAACCAGTCTGTTAGCTCCTGCTTTCTGTGCTTTTGTGGTCACTGACTGTTATCCTTTTAGATGAAATTAAACCAAGAGGTGACCTTCAGGGATGTACCCATATATGCTGCAAAACACGGGTAGCTGTTTTGTCCATGGGTTCAGTTTAGAGCTAGTCCAAAGAAAGCTGCATCAAAAAGCACAGAGGGTGGATGTCTGCTCCTCAGCACCGGCTGTTTTGCAGTTGTGCTGCATTACCTGTTTACATTGCAATTAGATTACATGAGAATCAGAGTGCTTCCTACATTTATGTTGGATGAAGGATTTCATTCTTTTATTGCCTGGAATTCTCTCAAGGCTAAAGGGTGTTTTTCTGTCTTGACAAACACTCACACTTACATGCCAAATAGGTTTCGTGATATGACGTAAATTAGATTAATAATTCTTAAGTTGCCACTGTAGTTACTTCACGGGTTCCCTAAGTACTGGCATGCATATTCACAAATGGTGAAGCGCTCTATAGAGTGTTGTAAGATATCACTGTTAAAGAATCTAGGGATATCAGATTGTCCAGCATTCCTATAACCATTTGTACTGTAAGTGAAAAGTGTTTCGCAGGAAGAAAAGCCACACATTTTCCTGTTCATACAATGAGTATCTTGCTTATGGGAATAAATGGAACTGTTTTCTGTGGCTATGATGGTTTTTTTGCTTGACATTCTTCAACATTTCTTTATCCTTAGCAGGCATAATTGCAGTGGTTTAGGCTGATTTTTTTCATTCCAGCTGTTGAAGTCTTATTTAGTTCTCTTTCTCAAGAGCACAGAAAGTACTAAAATGAATCTGAGAATGTTTACAGCTAGGTTTCTTATGACCCGGGTCATATTGTTGTCTTGAATCAGTTTTCTCTCTCGTCCTCAATTGAAAACAAAAAAATTTCTTAATCTTGCAGGGTTAAATAAAAGGAGGAATGCAGTGCAAGGAAGATTCCTTTTATGCAAGGCGCAGGGATGACTGAAAGTGCCTGTGGGCATTTGGTCCCCATTGGCTCTCTCAGCGAATGCAATGATGCCCACGGATAGCCTGTATTGTTGTCAGTTAAATGGGATCATGAGTGTCTGAAAGGTGTTTGAGAATGAACTGAAAATCATTTTCACAAGTGGATGATTACTTCTGCCACATGTTAACCGAACTCTATCAGAGTGGCCCAGATTTTTGAGACTGCATTAATTGCTCTTTCAACCTTGACTGAGGTTTCTCTTTAAGAAAGGCCTTTGCTGGACTAAACTGCTACACGTATTGATTTTTCTTTCTATATTTTTTTCATTGTTTGTGATAAATGAAGCCTTTTACAAGTAGAGAATTTATCATTCAAGATGTAGATAGATTGCTTCATTCCTTAGAATAAAAAGGCTGGTCTAAAAATGATCTCTGTAGAAGGAGTAAGTCCATTCTCATTTCTCCCTCAGTGAATAGCTCCGGTATTCTACACACAATTATGTTTTTCAGCTATTCATTAGTGCTGATTTTTTTCATCAAAAAGTAGAGCCCTGCACTCTCGCAGTGAGGTGTGGACTTAGAGCAAATAAGCTGCTGTCTTCCTTCCTGTGTATGTCATCACATAACTGAAGCTGAACTATAATATTTAGCAATGTGGTTTTGCATTTTCGTAGCACAAGGAAATGCACTTTGAGAGCTATTCAAACTTTATGTAATTACTTTATGTAATTACAACAGGTTTATGCCCAGACTTCTTAAAGATAATGGTTGTTCATTTTATTTGTTCTATTTCTGGAGAAGAAAATTATGCTGACTGAGATGAGATGATATATAAAACATTTTTATCTTGGTGTTTCTGTGCTTTGTAGTGGAAATGTAACTTCTTGTAATTTTATTTGTTTTCCAGGAAAATTAACTATAAATATTAAATGGGAATTTTTTGTATCATGTTGTAAGCATTGTGAGGTATAATCATGTAATTCTGTGACTTCATACAAATCCAATTTTTATTTTTTCATTTGGGAGTGAGTGAAGAGAAAGACAGCAGTATTAAATAGTGTTGAAGAAAAGAAGACTGCAGAACTGTTTTTAAAAGAAAAAGTCTCAGAAAAGTGATTGCATGGTTTGGACATTTGGTTGCATTTTCATATTACTACAAAACATGTTAAAAAATCTTCACATTGGGGTCACATTTAATGACTCAACATATTTGATCATTTTCTGTGTGCTGAATAAAAGCACATGTATTAGTCTTAGGTTACTGGAAATTATGAAAACTGAAGAAGGCAACCACACGTGCATACTAACTATAAATATGCTTTCTAATGTACATTTGTACAGACATAGATGTTACATGTACATATCTCATTTATTATATATTTTTACAGAATAAAAGTCTGTCATCTATACATGTTTCAATGTTCATGAAAACATCAATCTCTTCTTCTTGTCAGAATATTTATTAAACATTCTCAAAACATGGTATTAAAGAGAAGTGAAATAAATCTAAGCAGTTACTATTGCATTGTTCAGATACAGGGAAAGTATTTCAGTGTCTTCCTTCCCTGTATATGGCTGAACTTTAATAATTAAGGAATTATTGTAGATTATCCCAACTTTGGAATCCAAATTAGAGCAAGAAAAATTGAAGCAAGTGGTGTGGTTAGTGTTTAGAAATATGGAACTGGCTACTTCTGAATATCAGTTTCTTGTTAGTATTGCACAAAATCTTTTACCTAAGGAAAGGCACAGTGGTTGAATGAATGGCTGTTCTGTGTTTCTTGTTGCTGCTGAGGATGTTTAAAATAGTCTGAACAGCTGATGCTGTGCATTTTGTGTATATTATTTTGGATGGGGAGAGTGTCCGTAGCTTCTGGGTGAATGCAGATACACTTACAGGTAGAGAAATAGCAAGCTGCTCTGTGAGTTCGTGACTGTGAGGTTCTGTTCTGGTTTGCAGTACTGGCATTTACCTGAGACTCATGAAAAATGATGCAATTGCCCCATCTTAAAAATAAAACATTCTTCAACTTAGCTCTAGGACTTAGCTCACTTCTGAATCTGTTAACCTATTAATTTTCTGCTCCAGTTGTGAAACCCAAGTGTCATTTAATTGTGAAAACTGGCTCTTGTAGACTTTTTCTGTTCTAGACATAAAATGCAGTTTCTACAGATCCTAGATATCACTGTCTAAATATAAGAAGGTTCTGAGGTCCTTTGCTTCCTTTTTTTTTTTTTTCTCTTTTTTTTTTTTTCTTTTCCAAATAGAAAATGAATGAGAAAGAGGAGCTCAAAGAAGACCCTAGAAGCCTAGGAAGTTTGGGTCCTTCCACCTTCCACGTTAGAGTCTTGAGTAAGAATTAATCTCTATCTTTGAGGAGCAGGCACACTTAAGATGAGCACAGGATATACCCTTTGTAAATGGCTGAAACTTTGTACATTAGAAAAAAACTGGTACCATTAGAGATGGCACTGGAAGAGAGATTAATAACATGAGATTATAACCGCATGTTTATAGTAAATTGTAAAACCAGACAGCATTAAGTTTTTGCATTTCTATACCAAATCCCAGCTTTGTGTTATGAATATTATTTTCTTTGTTACCTAGTTCTGTGCAAGACCTGTGAATTTTAAAGTTAGGTAGTTAATGTTCCACTCCTTTGTTTCCCAAGGAAGCTCTTTTTTAGCACCGTAGTTGGAAGTGATTTTTAGGGGGAATAAAAGTGCACATTGCTATTTAATTTCTTTTTGTATGCTTTCTTATTTTATACTTTTGAATTTACTGTGTCTTATATTATTTCTACCTGTACTGCAGAACTATAGGTGGTACATCTTACATGAAAAATAATTTAAAAAGCAGACAAGTAATATAAAAAGGTCACCTTTTCTCTGATAACAAATGTTCTTTTAAGACCTCTTATTTTACAAACACATTTCTACAGCAGGCTTGGTTAATAATGAAAAAGAACTAGCGTAGAGTTTCTAAGGATGGGTTACTCATTTTCTGATAAGCAAGAAGCCTTTGTTAATCTATGGCTTCTTCATGGTCACTAAAAACATGCCAAGAGGGTGGGAACGTGGTCAGGGTGTCTTTGTACTGTAGCTTTGGAGTACTGTGTATTTTCAACTGTATTTTCAACAGTCTGTGGGGCAGTTGCTTTCTGACACATATCACAAAAACCTTCATGATACTCCAAGGGATGCAGGGGAATGCAGTGGCAGAATCACCATGAAGAACAAGGCAATCTTGTTACGATTCAGAGAGACCAAAGGCCACCTGTGGACTGCTTTACTTTTCTCCCTCAGGTCATTAAGCTTCGAGGCTATGTGAAATTCATAATTTATTTCCCCTCCACCCTATGACAATAGTAAAGAGATTAGCATTGCAATAGCAATGTTGTGTGCTTTGGGGAAAGTGAATGCTCTGAAACATGTCTGAAAAGGAAAGCAGTTTGTATTTTGTGGGGGAATGTGTGACCATCAGTCTGTGAGGTAAATTATTCCTTAGTTGCAAATTATAACTTTTTGAATAAACACTAGTAGGCCCTTTTTTTCGTACCCTTTCTGTCATAACCCTTACTCCTTTCTTGTCATTTAATTTATAATAGTCACAGAATTAAGATGTTAAAAAGACTGTGGCAAGATCTGGACTATTTAAAGAAGGCCACATCAACTGGTAATTGTGTACACAGAGCAAATTTTCTTTCCTCTCATACAAATAAAAAGCAGAGTAACCAAATAAGGTAGAGCTTCAATACAGGTGTAGCAGGATTTGAAGAAGGACAAACACTGGTGTCGTAATAATAAGGGAGCCACTACATAATCTGACAAACAACAATTAATAAGCAGTACGCTGAACATTTATTTTAGACATAAATTTGCCCTTTGTGCTGCTTAATATGGTAAAAAATGTGCTTGAGAGTACACCCAGGTATGAAGTATGAAAACACCAAGTACGAAAAGGGTTTTGCCTGTATCTTGCTTACTCATTTCACGTAAGATGTTGGGTCATTGCTCTGTTTTTAGACTGAGTTGCAAACTACTGGGCCGCAAAGCCACGGAAGCGAGGAGAGGGCAGCAGACCATATTCTCTTACCAGAGAGGCCCATGTTCATCTGTCAGTCATCTGACCAACCATCTCCCATCCTAGTTATTATAGCTACTTCATAACATATATACCAGCACGCTCTGGAGAGTGCCCTGTGAAGCCAGCATTCATTGGTCTGAACAATCATTGTTCTGCCTTTGGCCAGCCTAGCTGTACCAGATGTCCTTGACAGAAGCTGGCCAGCCAGAAGGGACATCTCGTGTAATATTTTGCTCTCCTGTCAGGTTTTAAGCAGCAGATCCTTACCACTCATAGGCTCTTGCTTATGATCTCACCGCTCATCCTTTTCTTCTTGCTGTTTTTGTTAACAACTGTGCAACACGACCACAGTGACAGAAAAAATGTCACTATAATGCCAGAAAACTCACTGCAAATTCTTGGGTATTGAGTATTCTCTCTCTGCCACCAAACAGTATCAGCATCTCTGATTTCTCATCTCACTGGTTGATACTCCTGATTATTTCCTCTGATTCAAAGCCTGGAAATTGCTACGGCAACAAGGAGTTTTTGTAATCCAAGAGTCTTTATAGTGAAGTGCTTTTGTTTGGGAAATTAGATTCTAGTTTACTCTGAAAAAAAATTTAATCTTGCGTGTCTGCTGACATTGTGTTATGTGGGCATTTTGTCACACTATCACTGGGACTGACTTCTCACAGACTAAATAAACACTAGAAAATTGGTGGAAACCAAATGGAATAAAATCTGTTGGGGACTTTAACTTTTCTAACATTCAGTATTTCTGTGTAGTCAAAAGTGTTCTACTTTAAGCTACTTTTTCTATTTTTCATATAAAATTGGTGAAATAAAAAGTTGTTTGTTTCTGGATTTTTTCTTATTTTGAGTGAAAAGGGATGTCTCTTTGCATTTTATGGTATGAGTAAATAGAAGAAAAATCACTTTTTACATATGACAACACTGAAGAAGCAGCTCGGTGGACAGAGTAAACGAATACACATATTTTTGTTTGGTCCTCCTAATGTCATACTTCTTAATAATGGAAAACCACTCCCTTTATTATTTCTTTTGCAGATATTTGTATGCTCTAGGACAGAAGGTTTGGAAGCGGTGGAAAAAACGCTACTTTGTGCTTGTTCAGGTTAGTAGCCAGCCAATAAAATAGTTCTTGGACTATAAATTATGCATGATTTCTGGAGCCATTTGTAAATCAATATCTTCAGGCAACATGTGCAGTACTGCTCCAAGCTTCTTGCAGTACAGAGACATCCAGCTTGTTTTTTTTTTTAATTTATATACCTAGTAGACAGAAATGTTACCAAGTTTTACAGATATACATAAATGTTCCCTACACTGAGCAATGTTTCAACTGAAACATAAAAATTTCTGGATGAAATTTTTGTGACCTTGCTTTTTACCAGCACTAATTTAAAATAAAGTCATATTTTACAAAATGGATTGTGCTTACTGTATAATCTATTCTATCTCAACAAATATTTCCTGCCTTTGAAATTAAAGCAACAATAGTTACTACCAAGAACTTTTTCTGATTTTTTTTTAATAATGCCTTTTTTTTTTTCTTCATTGCAACATTAGATTGGGTAAAATTATATCATTATTACAGAAAATGTGGTGTAGCAATTGTTCTTGGCCACAAAAATGTGCTAGGCTCATATTTTATAACTTTTTGTCCAAACCTGGAACTGTTAGTATTTTCACATGCTAGTGAATGGTGATATTCATTTGAGGTTAATAGAATAGTAGATTTTGAGTGGCCAAAACAGAGAAATTAATGATTTGGGGGAGTCTTTGAAAAAAAAAAATCATTGTTTTCTGTTTGTGTTTGTCTTCAGATTACATTTAATGCTCCTCACACTCAGTTGAGAGAATGCTGTTCTGTCTCCTTTGTTTTATTGACAGAAAATTCTTAAACTCTGAGTCTGCATAAGTATCATACAAAGGTTGAAGCCTATTAATGAGGCTTTTTTGAGAACAAAAACTTCTAAAACTACTTTACAGAAAGCCTGATTTCTTTATCACGCTGTCAGTCACACTCACCTGGTCTCCTCCTACTCCTAAGTGATTAAAATCAAAAGGTTGTAAAAAAGAAAATTACTGAACAAGTTCTTTATTAATATTAAAAGCCAAGAGTATTTGAAGGAGATT
This sequence comes from Struthidea cinerea, assembly GCA_013397865.1. Classification (NCBI taxonomy): domain Eukaryota; kingdom Metazoa; phylum Chordata; class Aves; order Passeriformes; family Corcoracidae; genus Struthidea; species Struthidea cinerea. The sequence continues at coordinate 1,187,159 of VZTI01003143.1, read as the reverse complement.
CTGGAAAGTCTACAGAATTCATTCAGGTTCTGAGTTTACCAAAATCCTTTGTGACATTTTGTGACTATTAATATTTGTTGGGAAGACCTCTATATAGGATAGCTGTCAAGGCACGGATGTGAGCAGAAAATAATTTCAAGTTGCAAAGAAAACCAGTAAGACTACAAGCTCCCTTGTTCTTCATGCTTTTCTTTAACACTCACCCTGCTTGTCACTCCTTTCACAAAAAGAATGAATTTTTTCTTTTCCTCTAAGCCACAGGTGTCATCTGATTTTTAAATTGTACATCTAGGAGACACATGGTCTTTATATGCATGCAATATGGAGCCAACATCTGGGAGACCAGTTTATTCCAGTCAAGTTAATTTTAACTATTTTCTACTCTCTATGCTGAAATTGAAATACTGGAGGAGAATATTACAGGAATTTTCCTACTGTGATGGGATTTAGTCATCTATTTCATTTTAAAACAGCTATCAATTCAATAAAGCTATATAAAAAAATACAATGTTAAATCAGTATTTGCTGTCCAGACAGGTCCAGTTCATTTATGTAGTCCTGCTGTGATATGTTCACTGGCAATAAGCTGAAGTCAATACATGTGAAATAAGCATTCAGTAATGAACCAGTCTGTTGTATTGATGTGTTATTGACATATTGACAAGTCTTCCTCTATAGATTAACTTTTAGCTTACAGTGGTAAAATATCAAGGACATGAAATTCAGTGCTAAGACAGAGGCTATCAGTAAGATTTACACATACTTTGAAAACTTAACGCAGTTGTGACATTAGATGAATAATGTTGATTTTTTTGGAGTGTGATGTGAGTAATGTGCACCTTTATTATTGCTGCACATATTACAAGTTGTTAGTGGTTTCTGAAAGAACAGATCAATGTTACAGAAAGGTTACAGTATCTGGAAATTTTATCCTCTTCATTATATTTGGTTTTTATCCTTTACTATCCAGTCACTTCTCTAAAAGGTCATTAATTTAAAACCAGAAAATGACAGGGATGTAACATATTTAGTAAAAAGCCTCAGCCGGACCTGATATGTTTTACTTCATTTACTGTCTGGTATTTTCCTCCAGTAATCAGAATGCAGATGCACTTCTGTCATTTTAATTTCACCTGGTCTAATATTTGAAAAGTCAGTTATTTGTTTCACGGATAGTTTTTTTCTAAACACACCGACCACGCAGCCTAATTCTTGCTGCTGAGCTCCTGGAGTGGGCTGCCTGGTGATGGCCTGGAGCAGACACCCCAGGATCAGCTGCCAGGTGTGCAGTAACACTTCCTCCCAGCACATTAACCAGGGTCTGTGTGCCCCATGGGGACATCCCTTAGTGACACTCCTCATAAGTCACATTCACATTTATTTACCTATCTGTCTGTCATATCTGCATAGGTTGGTTTTCCATCTTGTTACAAAATAGATAGAACAGCTGGTAGTCACATGTTTGGACATCTGGAAAATAACAAAATTCAAGTAAATGCAGTTGTAGGAAGAGGATTGCCTTTTATTCTGTCAAGATAACCATTCAAGAGGATGGCTTGATTCTGTTTTTGTCTGAGAATGTGTTGTACATATTCCTGACTTTTGAGTACCCATTATTCTATGAAGTATTTATGCTAATTTGCTGAATTCTTAGGCAAAGCTAATTACAGCTCCATTAACTACTAATAATACACTTAAAACCAGTCATAGATCTGTATTAAAAAGTGTTATTTCAGACTGTGCTGGTGATTCTCTCTGTAGCAAATGATAGCAGCCACCGATGACCATAAGAAAAAGGGTTTAAGAAGCTGCAAGTATAGATAAATGAGGCAAGTTCTGTATTCCATTATTTTGTTGAGACACTTATCACCCAACAAAGTCTCTGGAGTTTTTTTATCTGTCTCTTTGGTGACGAAACTTTAAAATGTCTCATTTTCAACAAAAAGAAGAAGTCACTGATTGTGACTTATTGTTCCTTTAAAGTAAGAGAATGCGTTTGTAATATGTTTGATACAGTAAAATCAGCAGCATTTTAATGTCTGTCTTGTTATAGAGGTGTCTTAGTTTGGACAAATTTGGAGGAAAAAATCCTCTGATAGAAGTCAGGTTGCAACCACCCCTCCCTCTCAGGCTCAGTTTAAAGGCACAGAAAAGATTGGTGGGCGCAGAGTAGCGATAGGGGATACACATCATTGTTATAGAGGTAATGTTAAAAATTAATAAAGATACATCACCCAGATCTTCCACAAGTTTATCTTAAAAAACATTCAGTGGCTGAAGAAATCTGAAAAATATGGGCATCCTGTGCATTTCCATGATTAGTGTCTGCTAGCTTCCCTTCCGATGGCCCAGATTGCCTATACAGTGTGGTTATGTGGAATTGTTGATGTGAAAATGTGAGAGGTGAATGTGGGTCCTTACCAGGTTATTTCATTCAACCAAATGGAATAAACTGAAAAATGTTTTTACTGCAGTGCAAAGTATCAAAAATTAAAACTGTAGGTTCAGTTTACAAGGAAAAGAAAAGGAGGAAGCACTCATGAAATACAATGCTAATTGCAAAGCATTTAGAGTTGTGTGACTGACCAACAGCTCCCTCCATGCTTGTGCATGATGGCAAACGTGGTTTTGGGACTATAAGCAGTGACAGAGGTGATGCTGCTGCCAGGCCTAGAGCAGAGGGCACAGCGTAGGGATGAGCCCCATGTCAGGCTCCCCTCCCAGAGGTGACCACCAGCCCTGACTGTCCCTGCTCACAGCCCAGACCCCCATTTCAGCCTCCTAGGGCCATCATCCCCAGCCCCAGAGATGCCACGGCAGGGCTGATCTCCAGTTCCCCATATCCCAGCCCATCCTTGGCCTGTGCCCAGGGCTGGGGATGGGGCTGGTTGTCCTTCTCCCAGCAGGACCCTCTGTGCAAGGCCCTGCTTGTCAACCCAGGGATAGCTTAAAATATTTAAACCAAAATATGGTAATTTTCTTATATATGTGAATGAAAGCAAAACTGTGGGCTCAGTGCATAAACAGTGAGGTGAAATTCTGCTGTGTCTGTCATGCTGGAGGATGGGTTGGTTGCTTGTAATAGTCCCTTTCTGGCCTATAAATCTGAATTTCTGTGTGAACTAGATTGTCTTTCGTGTTTATGTACATTTGAGCTGGTCTTGGTGTGCCCCTTAAAGCGTTTGTACCAAATCTAATGTGGAAAGCTGACGCTCAGTTTCAGTCACCTAACAGTGTCTCTCAAATTCTTATCTCCTGTGAAACTGCCTTTGCTTAACTAACGAAATAATTAAACTGGAAGAGCTGTGTTTAGCTTCTCTCCCCTGTAGACTCCTGCTGTGGTTCTGGAGACATCAGTTTGGCATTTGAGCCCCGATGGCCATTTTGCAGAGGGCTGTTACACCTGCTCCTTTTGCTTGTACAGGCTGTGCCAGGGGACGTTCCGTCGCTGTGAGCTGCATGCACACAGCATAGTCCTGTTTCAAAAAAGCCCCAGTATATAAAATAATGAAATGTTTTTAGACCATTACCCTGATAATAAGCATACATTCCATCCTTATTTTCAAACAATATAAATCTTTTACAAAGAGTAAAGGTACAGCACCAGCAAATACATGAATGAAGCTGAAATCAGCTGTCCAAATTTTACTTCATAAAGGATCATTCCTGAAGTTGTAGCCAAAACAATAAATTTAGTTAAATTAGCTGAGCAGTCAGCAATCAAAATAATGATGATCCATCATATATCAGATGAGCTCCTTACCTATCTTGAAATCCTTGCATAATTTTACAGATCTAAGAACCTCTATTATAGTTCAAAACAAGTCTGTTGGTCAGGTATCCTACAGTCCTTGGAGATGAGAGTTTCAGAGGTGCCTATACATTCAGTTCCCTTAAGTTTCAAGTGTTCACAGATTCACATGCTCTTTTTTCTGGTCATCTTTTATAATCTTCCCAGCTCTTCATCTAAGGCTGGGAACGCCTCGGTTTTGTTTCAGTGATTGCTTTTCCCTCCCAGATATTACATTTCTTTCTTTATCATTCTTTGTCTCTCCAGTCAGTTTTTCCTCACCTCTCCTTATAATTTTCTGTTCTGACTACAGAGTCAAAAACCTCCTGGTGACAGATTCTCATCGCTTTATTATTTTTTTGATAATTGTACTTGATGACAAGTAACTAATGTTTTTCTTGCCAGCTGCAAGCAGCTTGGCCTACACAATACTTTATCTAGTGAGTCAAGCGACCCAGGTGTGGGTGGGAACACAGATGCAAAAGGTACCGAAATTAGAATATAAAATCAAACTGAAGGTTCTTATACTTGCCATCATTAGCAAAATTGGCCAGAGATTATATGTTCCTTTTTCCAGTTCCATGATATTTGTGCCACTCCTTCTGCAAGCAGTACTTTTATACATAAAAGTCCTTGTTTTCTCAGTTTCCTTGAATATAGTTCTTTCTCTTACAGTTCTTTTCTCTTACTGAGCAATTTGGTCAGTACCACAGTACCATGTATTTTCCCTACCAGACTCTAAATGGCTTCCCTTCATTTTTTCATAAAGCAACAGCCCAAAATGTATTTCAGGGAACTGCAGAGAGATGTGTTTATGGGTTATTTTGTTTGGAGGTTTTTTCCCTTCATTTTGGCAGAAAGGGGAAAGAATGAGAAGTTTTACACTGTAAATACTTCCAGAAAATAAACAAAAAAAAAAAAGGGGGATTAATTTATTCAGTGCAAATGAAAGCTAATTTAAACCATGGTACATTTGTTATACAGTTCTGAAATGCAATTCAATAATTAAGAAGTCCTTTCTTATTCAGGTTAGCCAATACACATTTGCAATGTGCAGTTACAGAGAAAAGAAGTCTGAGCCTCAGGAACTGATGCAACTGGAAGGATACACTGTGGATTACACAGCTCCTCACACAGGTACTTTTCATGGTTTTGAAGTAGGATACTGAAGCACAATGTATTTGTGTAAAATAGCTGATTCAATTTGCTTGTTTTGATCTAGCAGTAAAAAATACCTAGGTTCTTTGGCAATTGTTGCACTAGGACATTCTGGTGTGAAAAATCATGCTTTTAGAAAGAAGCTCGTTGTACGACTAATGAAAAATCAATTTACGCTAAAGTTTTCTGAAACATTGTAAGACATAAAATACAAGCAAAAATTGTGACTTCTAGTCAGTCTTCCCCTTTCCTCTTTTTGATGGTGGTGGGAAGTGGCAGTATACTGTGAAGTATATTCATAAGTAATTTAGAAAAGAAGGCGAATGATGACAATGCTTCTGAAAGACAAATTACTCATAGTCATCAAAAGTAAGTTTGGAGATATCAGAGAAATGTCCACAACTTAATTTTAAAATGGCAGAGGGAAATCTCATGCAGAGGAAAACAATTCTACCTGTGCAGTGGAGGATTACAAAATTGAGAGACTTCCGAGACATTGACCCAACATTTTCAAAGATTAATCTTCAATGTTTAGAACAGCTGAGAAGGCAAACAGTGCTTAGAAGGCATTTGGAAAACCAAAACAATTCTGTCATAAAGAAATCCCCAGCACAGCCACATTGACTGTTGTGTGCTGTTCTCATTACATGCTCTCAGAAAAAAACACTGGAATGAGAAAAAGGACTAAGGAAGGAAGAGCAGCACTGATAAAGGGTATGGAGCTGTCTCTGCTCAATAAGACATAAAGTTGACAGGAAGTTCCAGCTAATAAAATGATACCAGGAAGGAGAATATGTTAAAAAAATGCAAAATAGCATATGACACAGAGAAAATGAGTAAGAAATAAGTTGGAGCTGAATTGAAAGTGGAGTCATGTAAATATTTTCTCCTGTGACTTCTATATTTATTCTACTTATGTTACTTCCATGTATTACCATTTGATCCTTATAGCTCTAGATTTATCTTATTTCTAGGTCATAAATACCTGTAAAATGTTTTAACACACACCTCCACACACACATACTCAGAGTAAAACCAATAATGTAATAAACATTAATGGCAATTTAGAAGTAACTTGCATTTATCAAGATTACCTTCTTGTTTACTGCTTCAGGTCTTCAGGGTGGTCGAATGTTTTTCAATGCTGTTAAAGAAGGTGATACCGTGATATTTGCCAGTGACGATGAGCAGGATAGAATACTCTGGGTTCAAGCTATGTACAGAGCCACAGGTCAATCTTACAAGCCTGTTCCTGCAAGTCAAGCTCAGAAGATGAATCTTAAAGGAGGCAATGCCAACACAGATATATCCCCACTTTGTAAGTTGGCTTTTGTTTTCTTTTGTGGCTTTGGTTTTGGTTTTAGCTGGTAAAATATGTAGCAGCTCCCTCAGTGAAGTTTAATTAAGCAGAACTTATTCACTAGGCAAATGTGTCTAGCAGTTCATTGTTAGCCAGAAGCTCTTTAACTCAGATTATTAGTAACAACAAGGGAAATCCTGACTTGCAGGTCATTATTTTTATTATAATCCATGAAAATACAGCAATTAGCTTCATATTCCTTACAATTGACCCACATATTACCATGGAGACGGTGTTTGGTTTGCATTACATTTTTCATTAGCCAGCCAGTGTAGTGTTGAATAGAAAAGCATCAATCTATTCTCAGAATTTTTATAGATTTAGGTCAGCTTTATCATACACTGTATGTATTAGTTACCAAAAAATTTCTATGCAGACAGTAAGTTGTGAGTTGAAAGGCAATAGATGGGCTCCTGGATTTTTTTGGCACATAGTGTAATATTAAATTGCATATAAAAAATTCTGAAAATTATTCAGCTTTAAATTTTCATCACCTTTCTTTGAGGAAAGTATCATTTCAGAGAAACCAATGTAGATAGCATATATTAAACATACCTTTAAATCTTCATATTATCTCTTTGAAAGTATTCTGTCATGTAGATATCTGCATGAAGGAAGCATATGTATGATTTTTTTTGATGATACTACAGAGGCTGTGTGCAATCTGAGGATCTTTGTAGTAGCCATCAAATTTCTGGAACATCGTATGATTATTATACAATAATCCTTCTTCATTATCATATAAACATACATGTACAGTGATAGAAGGGAGATACATGTTTTAGACTAAACTTGGTTTAGTGTCTGAAGTCTGTAGCAGGTTGACCCAAACCCATTCTCCTCCCTCAGTCCTGTTATAACTCAGTCTCACGACCTTCTATTCATCCTGTAATCTTATATCAGTTTGCTTTTAGAAAACAGTAAAATGTGCTCATTAAACTTAGTAATATTTATCTAAAATCCTGACTGAGCTGTCAGTGTCATCGAGCTTTTCAATGTCAAGATAATTGAAAAAAGTTTAGTCTCACAAAAGCACTGTCATCTGTTTTTCATCTGAAACAATTTGGAAGGGAATTAATCTGAAACACTTTGTGAAGTAATCTTTCATTTTGGGGCCGTTAAGGTGAAGTAGGATGGAAGTAATGTTGCAAAAGCAAAGGTGGGGCAACAGCCAAGGAGTGCTTCTGCTCACCTCCTCCCAGTTCCCTGGATTTGTGCTGGGTGGTGGGAGTTCACTGTGTTCCCGCCTAATGTCTCTACTTCATGTGCATCAGTTAGAAAGTACAAAAGAAGTGACCACTGTCAGCAGTAGCCAAGGAATTGCTCCTGGTTTTGGACACGGTGTTTACCTGGAAGTGAAAGTAACTAGAAAACTCTGACCACAGGGCAATAAAAATTTTAGAAAGAAAAAGGTACAAAAAACAATCACAAGTTTGGATGTACTGAAATTATGTTTTCAGAGATAAAATTACTGATAATGTTAAAGAATTAAACAGCAAGATTGTCACATCTTGATATTATTTTAGACATTATTTTAGAGGGACTACAGTTTTTGGGTGAAAACCATAGAAGAAGTGAGGATTATTTTAAAGACATTTTAAGGGAAGCTCAAAAGTGTCAAATATCACGTATTTTTCTGTCGTGCTTATGTATCTACTTACACAAACTCATATGACTGAACTGTATATAAATCAAAAATCCGTGTTTAAATTATTATTTGCCTTTGGGTTTAATGTACTTCAATATTGATATTATGTAATAATTCACAAAATAATTCATAGCTTATAATTCATAGATTTCTTTGCAATAGAGTAACTTGTGTAATTTAATTTAATGTGAGATTTCGAACCATTGTTTGACTGATTTCTATAATACCCCAGTTCTCTCTACATGAGGAATTTTTTTTTTACTCTTTCTCTTGCACTTGAGGTAAAAATGGGCATAATCAAATTATTCAGTTTTTAAGAAACTTCAAGAGCTAGGGTTTTCAGATATTAATCTTAAAAAAATATGTAAAACTCCTGCTTCCTGTGCAGAATTTCTTGAGGCATAGTTTCACTCCTAAGAAGAATCTGTAGATGACCTTCTGTCACATTTAAATAGATTCAGTTTCATAAGAAGTTCATTTTCTTTTCCCCTAGAAAAATATTTGCATGAAGCTAAGTTTCTTTTATTTTTAATCAAGATATAACACCAAGTACTTGATAGCTGGCATATATATTAAATGAAATTAATTTCCAATTTTTTCTTCTTTACTATGACGCATTTTTACTATTAGGAAATACAGTTTTGACCAGATAATTTGTCAATTACTATTTTTATGATTTTTATTTTCCTATTAATACATAATGTAAGCATTTCTAGCCAATAGAAGACCACATTGTTTTAGTTTCTACAGTACATCATGCAATGCCATCTCCACTTACAGAAAGCAGAAAACCAGCTTGGGCTTTGCAAAAAAAATGTCAGTTAATGGCATTCAAACCTTGAAAGTTTATCCCCATCTTCTTTATCCTCTAAGATGAAAAATCAACTCACCCTGATAAAAGGATCAAAAAGAATTTTCAATTACTTGGAGAAAATGAAATATCTTTAAACTGCAGCGTGCAGAAAAAAGTCAACTTGAGGAGAAATGTTTCACTGTTTTTCTGTATTGTGTTTATAAAATATCTTCTTTCATCCTGAAATTTTCTTGACAGTTATGAGAAGTATCTGAAAGTGGTCATTTAACAGAATCAAACTGCTGTTGTACCTGTCCAAATTCTAAAATGTAGAAGAATACTAGCCATTTTTTTCATCTCTAAGTAACTTGGCATTGCAGTTTTGTGGTATTAGGTGAGTCCAAAACAAAAGTGAAGACAGGCTAATGTCAGCAACAATCAAGAAAAGGAGAGTGACCTTCAGTTCCGCTGTTCTGCATAAGCATGTCAAATGAAAGAACAGCATGATTGTAGAATAGCCATAAGTTTCCCAAGGACGTTAATGTTTCAGGGAAAGCACCAATGAAAAATAGATCAATCTGAATCACATAAAGGTTCAGGAAGTGATCCCTTTCTTAATGAGCAATGTATTAGGGGGTATAGTCATACAATTGAAAAGGCTGCTGGAGTGCTGAGCACTGCTAATAACTTGTTCATAACACAGTTAAAAGCAGCACATGAGGGGATTGTCACGTCTTAATGAAGAAATACAAAGCCAAACATCATTCTGAACCTATACCCTCATGAGTTCTGAGACAATCTCTTTCAATTAATTACATTTTTAGAAACAAACAAGTAAAAGATATTTTTTCATTTGGCGTTGTTTTCTCGGCAGGTTTTGCACTTTTATGTCCACCATACTCTTCTGCCATTTGGAAGACTGGACTAACTCCACTCTCCCTGCATGTTTCCCCATTCCCCTTTATGTCCATTTCCTGCTTGCCTCCAACCACCCCTGTCTCCGTTTTAGAATGAAAATGTTTACACCGGCCTCCACCACCTTAGGCAGTCAGTAAGTCACCTGTGTGCTCTCTTCTGTACTAGTCAGGAACATGTAAAAACTATCTGCTATCCTCTTCAAATTTGCCCTTCAACAAAATACTGGCAATCAGTCAGTGTGGTATCCCCAGCCTGACAGTCGGGCCATATGGGCCAGCAGCTTTCTCATTGTCTGCCACTTTCTCTGCAGAAGTTATTTCATGGCCTGATACCTAAATTATAAAGTTCTGGGGTCATAGATTGTCTCTTTGGCCTGTGTTTCTAAGCATGGAGCACTTTGGAGTCCTGGTCAATGATTGGGAGTCAAAATGTTCCCAATGTGAGCTGTCACCATCTGTCTGGAGTGGCACTTGAAGGAATGTAATGCATGTCTTGGCACTGTCTTCTCCGACCAGTTCCAGCCCCTTCTGTAACAGAGTCATAGTTCTTACCCTACTAGTCTTAGTCTTTAAATCTTTTTAATCCCTACAATACTATATTGCTTGCCTCTACCTGCTCTTCTTTCCTGTTTGCCTGAGCTAGTTCAGATTGCTTTCATGATGCTTAAACACAAGCGGAGATGTCACTGAGAGCCACAAAAAGGAGTAGGTCACCGCTCAGCAAGGCCAGTACCTGTAGTTCACCCTAGCACAGAGTAGATGATGCAGGAAGTGTGTATTTGCTTCTGGGCTGGAACAAGGCAGAGATGCTGTGTAGGGATGCTAGAACCCCTTGAGAATGTGCCATAAACATGAAATTCTTGATAGTCTTAATTCAGTCAACTCTGCTGAGTCGTTGAGGATGTGATGATTTTTATAGCCTTTACAGCTGAACTAAAATTTAAAGTTTCTTGCAAAGATGGCAAAAAGCATACTTAGAATGCTATTCTACCAAAACTAATGTCTTTGTCTAAAAGAACACCCAAAGAATATGCTAAAGCTCCTGCAATAGCTTTTGTTAGTTTTTAACATCGTTTGAAAATATATTTGTTTGTCCTATCTTGATCAAAAATAAATGAATCATTTTTTGGGTAACTGTTTCCAAAAGATGAAATACGCAACCTGAAACAGGCAGTGATACATGGAAATAGCAGCCAGTGATTTTGAGTTAAAGGCAACATGGAGAGCATGGCATCAAATTCTATTAAGAAGGGAAGAAAAACCATTTGTGAAAAAGCAAGAGAAATATTACTGCTTCAAAGCTCTCCCCAAATGTCTTCCCAATATTTTCCAAGATTGAGAAATGGTAGAGATAGATGGATTAGTACTTTTTTCTTAACTATATAGCAATGTAGCACATTATATGCCTTTTGCATTTGCATGTTGTTTGAACAGGACAGCTAAAGCTCATTTGTGTAAGAATTTGAAAAAATCAATCTCTCTAACAATTTTTAAAAGTAGGGTCTTGAGTAATTTTTTTTAGTCACAGTCATACACCATTTATGAATTCCTCATAATCTTTGCTCAAGTTCTTAAATTTTTTAATTTCTTTTCATTTCAAAATATTTACCAGCTATCTTGTATGTATATCACAGCAATAAACAAAAATGTAATGTATTACACTAGATCTATTTTTCTGTTATTTCCTGCTTGCCTACAGCTGGCAAAGGTAAGTTTTTAGTTGTTTTTCTGTAGCTAAAATGTATTTGGTAACAAATCTTCTGTTACTGTTTGAGAATGTTATTTGTACTACTTGATTCACTCAAAAAGATGATTGGTCATGGATCTTTCTTTTAGAATTAAATCTAGCAAATATTTATACACTAAAATCTGTACTTTTGCTTATTTTGCCCGAATTATGTAACGGCAAATTCTGCTTTCACAAGCTGTATTGTGTTCAATAGGTCACCTTACTCATTGTGATCATGTGGATATCATCATTATGATCATTTGTATGCTGGATCTGTTTCATTTGCAACATCCAGTCTCCTGATTTCAAAATACTTAAATTACTTGTCGGTACTTACACTTTCTCTCTTAAAAAAGGGGCATCTTTTATATTGGCATGGTTAACCAGAGAAAAAAACCAAGAGGTTAGTTTAAGAATGATACAGCGCTGTATAATTTTCAACATGATAGCAAAAAGAAATATTAATACTTTTTCTTTTTTGTCATCTGTCTTACTATAAATAATGTTTATAGTATATGATAAACCTGATATTCTTACAAGAAGGTTTCTTGGGGTGACAAAACTTACAAGAAATGTTGAAATCAGTGACTTGTACATTAAATATAATGGGTTTGGAAGAATTTTATCTGTGTTTGGACGTTTTGGAAGCTATAGATAACTTCATATGTTGTTCAGTACTTTTGGTAATGTAGTTGTGTTGATATCAGTTGTTTGTCTTTGAATTAATGTGTTTAGATACAGTTAAATTGCCGTAATAAAGAGAGAACATTTCCTGTACCTGTGTCAAAAATATGAGCTAGGTTTATCATTAATGATAGGCTAGCCAAATGCTCACTGAAATATTGCTAATCTATGTAATCACATATGCTACAGATCATTCAATCATTTAAAATACATGCTGCTGTTTCTCTGGGATGATGGTCTCATACCTTACACCATCGACATATTGTCATACTGTTTATTTTCTACATCCACCTTGGTGAAATCTGTCACATGGATGTGACTCTTGCTTTGACAATGCAAAGCCAAGTGATATGAATTAGTTTCTGCATCTTTCTAGGATTTGATGTTGCAAATCCTTCAGCTTGAATTAAATAATTCTCCCATCCACAAATACAGCTGAAAGTTGGACTTGACATGGATCAATATGATCTGGGGCTAAATTTCTAAATGTGACTGATTATGTTAGCATCATGCCCACAGATCAATATTGAGTTTTATTATGAACCTGACTCTATAATTGGGTTTAATCAATAAACTTTTGTCTCCTTTCTTTAGAAATTTTAGATTTCTACTATGCAGGTTTTCAAAATTGCATTTAGGATACACTTAGATCTACACTTTTCTGGTAACGAATATAAAAAGACCTAGGTTTGAATTTAAGGGAACAAAGAGCTAAGACCCTATTGAAAGGGGAAGTCAATTTTTAAGTTGATAGGACTGTTCACCCCAATACAGTCTATAGAATCTAAGACAGCTAATGTGCTAATACATAACTAGTCCTTTTGGGCACTGTAAGGCTTTTTCTGTCCATACTAGATAGATAATTCACATTGAAGACTTTGACAAAACATAGCATTAATGAAAGCAATCACTAGAGCTTCTCTTTTGATAAACCCGCGGGGTTTAAAGGCGTTGAAAGATGCAATCTGTGAAGAACAATAAATTTGGGCCTTTGATTGAAGTGCCATTTGGGATGGTATGTTTTCTCAATTTATTTACACAAAAATGCTGCTCCCTTTTTCAGTACACTTTGCTGGAAGGTTGAAGGAGCTCTTTGCCATTACTACATTAAGGTTTGTCTCATTAAAAGCCGAGTACAAAAAGAAGGCTGGAAATGACCTAGCTCAAGCCAGTGTGTTCATTTCTGCTCCAGTTTGCCATTTGAGAAGTAGGCTTCAAGCCATGATGAATATTTCTATTAAGTGGTACTTTGAACTGCAATAAAGATGCTCTTTCATTTTGGAAGAAATAAATGCATAAATCTGTTGGGTTTTTTTTTTAGTTTTTTCTTTTTTTTTTCCTAATATTTTGTGGTTATTTTGCTAAAATTAGAAAGAGAGCCATACTAAATCAGGAAATTACAGAATATTTTTCTTTTCTACTTATAGCATTCTTTTTAAGTTGAAACATTTGCAGAGCCCACTAGAAAACAATGCTTTAAGACTTTTTTAATGTACTATGTTGTGTTTTCTGGCAACCTTTCTAAATTTTGGTTTATCTGTCAGTGAGTAGCGATTTTTTTTTCCACTGGTACACTCTGTAGATTGGTATGATAGAAAAATAATTCAGTAATAATATTTTCAGATTAAAAGATCAAGATTCTATAATAATTCACCTGCAGGCATCTCTCTATATGAGTTATTTCTTTGAGATACTTTCAAGAAAGCTTAGATACTAGACTCATATGCCATGCGTATACTGGTGTTTGTAAGTCTGAACACACACTCACATGTATTGCTCTGTACATTTTTCCTTTGTATAACAGATACAGACCGTGGCCAGAAACATGGCATGGATGAGTTTATTTCTGCTAATCCCTGCAAATTTGACCATGCTTCCCTCTTTAGACTGCTTCAGAGACAGACCTTGGATCACAGATTGAATGACTCCTATTCTTGTTTGGTGAGTACTGGCTGGAACATAGATATAAAGAAGTGAGAAACAGTTGTGACGAAGTAGTCCTTTCTTCCTTGTTCATTCAACAGCTGCAGTTGTAGGTGGAATAAAGGGTCCAATCGATTGGTTTTAAATTTGAAAATTATATACTTGCAAGCGGCTGCTGTGCCACTCAATAGAAAGCAAAGAGACACAAACCGTCTTCAATTTTGTCAGCTGAAATTTATCATGTCCTCTGGGGAGGTTAGGATAAAAACAGAAGGTTTTGACAATGGTAAGAACTCCTGTGGTAGGATTTACTGACACCTGTACAGACATTTTAAGGTCCAAATGTAGTTGCCTCATCTCAGACATTTTCACCTGTCTTGAAATGCTTCATTCCACTCCGGTGTGAAGGAGGAATACCAAAGAAGGGAGGCAGATCCGTAAGAAATATAGATATATGGGCTTATATGTATTACCTGAATTGCAAGTAACAAAGGGGAGTATAATTATTAAACAAAAGCGAATAGAATGTGATCTCTGTATCAAAATGAATGTTTTCCACATTCAAATACCATCATTACCATCATAAAAGGTAAGATGTTGGCTGCAGTTTCCTTTTCCTACAATCATTTTCTATTCTATGCTTTGTGAACTAGTTAAGGATGGAGCTGGTTCAGGTTTTGTTTTCATTAGGAAAGAAAACCAGCAACAATCTTGTGGAAGTTCATCAGATTATATACACTCGTTAAACAGGTTTGTGTGGGTCAAACCTCATAACTTCCTGAGGCTTTATTTTTCACTTGATACCATGTCTGAAAGAGTGATCTCTCACTAAGGATCTAAAATGCCTCATAGCACATAATTTTTTTCACTTTACTGTCCCAACAGCAACAAAAAAGATAATAGGGATTTATACTTCTTTTTTCCATTTTTCTGACTAGTCTTGTAATACAAAGATAATAATTGGAGTTTTTAGGTTTGTTTGCAGTTGTTAAAAAGGGGAAAAATAATAATTTGATGACAGTTGTCTCCCTTTTAAAATACTGCCAGATACGTATGTATAGAAAAGTTAAAAGACTCATTTTCTGTCTGTGGGTTGCACGCTGAATCAAAGAGGCCTGAAGGTACATCTGTACAAAGTAATTGGCACTCAAAGAGAAAATGGTTAGCTTTCTACCAGTGCATTGGGGTCAAAATCTTTTTTTATAATAATAATATAGTAAGACACTTAATATAACCTTGAAATCAGGAACTTTTAGAAGAGGTTAGGTGAAATGCACAGTGCTATAGCAACCATAAAGCAGATGTATTTCTTACCATTCTTTTTGAAATTCAGCTTTTAATAAGTGGAATGGGTGATAATTCTTTTTAATTGCATATTTAACTATATTTTTTTATTTTTTAAATATTGGAAATGTCAAGGTAACAATAAAATACATGGACGTATGAGTGTGATTTTTCTTTTCTCTAACAGCTCATTTCCCATAATTTTTTATAAACAATTCATCCCTTTATTTCAGCAAATACAGTGTAACCACACATACAACTTGTAAAAAAAAATGTAACGTGTAGGAATTCATATTATGCAAAGTTCTGTATTAAATTATTATATAACCTCAATTTCTTCAATTCTACATTCTTCTTGGTATAGGGAGAGTATTGAGGAGGTTGGGGGTTTGGGGGGTTTTGTCAATTATAAAATAAAAAATATGTGGTTATCTAATACCAATACTCTGTAGGATATAGTTGTTATGTGTTTGAGAGTCTTGTGTATGATATGGACAAGGGCAAGGAAAGCACACATTTATATGAAAAATGACCACACAAACAGATCTTTTAAGAGAGACTAAAGTTAAATAAATGAGTTCTTCAAAATTTTGTATTATTGTCACAATTATATCCGATGACAATGAGCAGAAATATTAATAGTTTGCTTTTGTACTGCTAGGAAATTATATGCAACGTTTTGTTAAGTTTTCCATAAAAATATAGGGAGAGATCTGTGACAATGACAACATATTGGGAGAATATCAATCACAATAACCACTGTTGATTATATCTAGGGCTAGGATACATATTATTGCAGAAATGCAGTTAAAATCCCTTTTCTTTCTTCTTTCAATAGAATACCATATTTTCTATCAAACACTGTGTAAGCTACATGAGGCTTTGCAACATGATCACATACTAGATTAAAATGCTGAGTACTGCTCTGGGTCCTGTAATAAAGCTAAGTATTCTCTAGAAACAGATGAAGCTCCTTAAAGGCAGGAGAAAGATTGACTTCAAAGAAATTAATTAGGAGCAAACAATTTATTAAATATGAAATACCTCTGAGGTGTTCTTGTTTGCAGATAATATGTTAAATTTAAGAGTTTGGGGAGGATGTGAAGCTTAAATTCCTGTCTCATTCTAGTCTTTTAGTAAAGTTAAAACACATTTTTTAAAACTGATGTGAATGTATTTTTAAGTATTGCTTAATAGTATTTTTGCTGACATTTTGTACAAATATTAAACATCTGATTTTGCAGAAGTATTCACAAGCATTAGGTAAATATCGGTCTTCAGCTGCTATATTGATGTTATAAATTCATGACTTTGCAAAATCATTTTGCTTATCCAAGTTATTTGTATATTTGAGTTCAGGTATTGCTCAATCTCTCTTAACCATTTGATGAGATGGAATAATGAGAGATGATGAGAGGTAAATATCACCACAATCGAAACAAGAACAAAGGAAAATGCTTATGTAGAACAGCTATGCAGTAGTTGTAGTTTTCTGAGGTTTATGTTTTTCTCCATGCTGCTTTTTGGAAGCTCACTGTGCTACTTTTGATCATATTTCTGCATCAAGACTCAATTATATTTTTTACACTATGGAGTCATTCAAGAACTATTTTTGTGGTGTGAAGGAGTCTGTACTTTGCTCATGTCTGTGTCAGGGATAAGCTGTTCTGGTCTCATCAAGACTCTTGACCAAGAAAGCTGTCAGTAAGCCTGAGAATGTCTAATTACTATTTAAGGTCAAATCTTACTCGTCTTCCTCAGGTGGCTTTTCACAAACTACCTAGCTTTGTATCTCTTTCCTAGTAAAAGTTGTTTAAAACTTGTTAAAAGTGCATGCATGTTACATGGGTAAAGGGTTGAATTGTGGTCAAAATATTAATGTTGCAGCCACAGAGACCTGAACATCCAGAAACTGTGTTTTAATGTCCGTTTTAATGTCCCTCAGCATTACCCAAATGTTAGTTTGTATCTTGCAATTGATTACTAAAACAAAATTAATCGTTTTAAAGTGTTAGTTTATATTAGGTTTTGATATATAACTTAATCTGTACCAGACTTTGGATGTATTAGCATGTTTTTTGTAAACTATGTGTTTCGTAGCAGTGGTAACTCATAACTGCACATAGTTTCCTGACATTTAATCCTTTCAGTAAGAGGGCTATTGTGGGATCTAGTTTCCAGTGCTGTCAGTCAGCCTTAGTCAGATGTAAATCACTCTAATATAACAAGTTTATGTAATGGACATAAAAATCTATGTTTCTATTCTTTGTTTGACTTAAAGCTGAGAGTGGGAAGGTAAATCTCAAAATGTTGTGTGGTTTTTTTGCCTTTCAGGGCTGGTTTAGCCCAGGTCAGGTCTTCGTATTGGATGAATACTGTGCTCGCTACGGAGTGCGAGGCTGTCACCGCCATCTCTGCTATCTCGATGAACTGATTGAATATTCAGAAAATGGTTCTGTCATTGATCCAACCTTGCTCCACTACAGCTTTGCATTTTGTGCTTCTCATGTTCATGGTAACAGGTAATTTGACGATATATTTTTTAATCCGTAGTATTTAAATGCATAGTCTGAGTAAAAGTATTTATAGGCTCTTGCGTTCACCAGGTAGGGAACTACACACAACAGAAATCAGTTCATGAAAGTTTCTGCTGGGGCACTGGAGGTTCCATACTTATTACTGTTTAAAAAAATCTCCTTTCAGTGTGTACTGTCTTAATGCAATGTGTTTTCAAGATGAAAGGATCTCATCCTGTTAAAAGGGTAGTTTCCTTCATTCTGCATTTATGTTGTGGTACTAAATGGTGTTTCCAGTAAACATTTTGAACAATTTTGCAGTTTAAGGGAAATTATGACTCTTTTTCTGCAGTCTGTAGCTTGGCAACTAATCATACTATACTGAGTTCTGTCTGTGCTATCACGGATTGAAATAACATATATTGGGAATTAGGTGTAACCCCCAGCCAGGAAGAGCTAGGACACTTCTGGAATCCTTTCCACTAGACAGGTAGACTACTTCAGGAGCTTTTGGCCACAGTGATTGTCTTGGGATGATATCTTCATTCCACTTGCAAGTGAAAGACTTAGAAAGAAATTAAGTTGTTGCTTTGCTATTTTTGCACATTCTTTAAAAGAAGCTCTGCTTCATCTCTGTCTTATTCCAGACTGTGAGAGGACTAGCTCTGCTGTTGGAGAGCAGCTATTGCAGATCAGATCATTGGATAGCTCAGGTCAGGAGGGACCACAGGAGGTCTCTAGGGAAACCTCCTGCATGAAGCAGGGTCAGTTACAAGGTCAGACCAGGTTGCTCAGGGCTTTTTCCAGTCGGGGCTTTACCCAGTTTGAGCCTGTCTAATATCAGTGTAGTTATATCTTTTGCGTCTTGTCTACCACCCTGTACACCTGGAGGGCTGTCATTCAGTCCACCTCAACACCTCCTTATTCTCCAGGCTGAGCAAGCCCAGCTCCCTCAGCCTCACCTCAGAGCACGTGCTCTGGTCTCTGACTATCACAGTGACAATTCAGTGAACTTGCTCCCTGTCTTCCTTGTATGTGAGTGGGAAGTGGGGCAGGCAATCTATCAAATTATAGGAGAACATGCATTTATACCTGTTTCGTGCACTAGAGTTGTAGACTGCTATATGGAATATGTTTAAGAAGTCCCAAAATAGCAAGGAGAAACCCAATAGATCCTCCCAACTGATCCAATCCTGCCACTAGGGAAAAACATCACAGTCCCAAGAAGAAATTACTGTGTTGCTGTCAGTACATCCCCAAACTGAATCTTGGTAGGGATTGGAAGAGAGAAAGATTTTCTGCCCAAGATGTATGCTTATGTTGCTTTGCAGCCAGTCAGCAATAGAGGCTGTTTTATTTGTCCTCAGGCCAGAGAAGAAGAGGCAACCCTTAGGAAGGATATTGTTTCCTTCACTGGCTCAGTCAAAGCCTCAGCTGGAGCTGGGCATTTGTGACCTGAGTGATTTCACAGTGGTAGATTAACAATATATAATACATGATAATGATATCCAAAATTGAAATGTTTTTGAATGTGCTTGAAATGCTGTCAAGAATCTTAACATTCATACTGGTGAGGTAGGAGAATTCTGGCTTTTGTTTGGTAACCTATTCTCTGTAAAAGCGTGCTTCTTTGTCAATTCCTCAAGAAGCTGACACATTCGTATTTCCTATTGAGTCTAAGTCTTTGTTGTTTCTTGCCTTTTTATTATTGGTTTCAACCTAAGAAGACAAACATATGTGATAATTGCTCAAACTTACTTCAAGAATTCAAAAGAAAGGTAGATACATTTCTTTTTATTTCATAATTTGAGTGAAGGACAACCGTGCACGCAGTGCATGAAAATATCTCAGGGAGCACATCATTTACACGGTGGTAAGCACTCTGTATTCTGTCTATTCCTACTGTACAGGTATTCTCTGAATAGCATTATGAGTGTTTTAGGAATAAAAGAATTGTTCAACAGAGAGGGTCTGACTAGAACTGAGATATTGTAAAAAGGAAGAAAAAGAAACATGAAGAAAGAAAAAAAGTAAGTCAAGGACGGAGGCAGATACACTCACTCAGAATGACAGACACACATCTACGGGCACATAATATACCCACTCATTCATTTACTGCAGCACTAAGAAACAGTAAGAGGTAAAAGAGAATTTCACAGACAATGCATGACAGGCCAAAGTTCTAGGCTGGTCCCTGGCGTTATACATCTTTGTTTTGTAAGTCAGGCTGGGAATCAGAAAGACCACAGAACAAAGGGCTTTATACTCTGGGCATGATGTATTTAATTTATATGTCACCTTTGCTTCACAGAGGGATGTTAGACCCTCCCCTAGCCTGAGAAAGATCATCAGAATTGATCTTGAAGTCAGGTGGTGGAGGAGCATGTAGAAATGCAGCCACATCTGTAGTTCATACTGTCCATTTCTTTTATGTATGAATTTTAAAATAACAGGCAAGCTAGTGACATCAGTCAAACGATCAGATACAAGTGTCTCTCACCTTCATTTCTGGTGAGGAGAAACTCAGTCTGAATCAGCTTTGGCTCTTTCCACCCCCCATATGTTTTCAGAACTCTTCCAACATGTTTTTGAACCTTCAGGTATTCTCTGTGCTGTTTTGCTGCACCCTAGGACTTGAAACATGTTTCATGCAGCAGTCTGTAGTGCTCTTGCAGACTTTAACATGTTACCGTGGGTTTATTTCAAAACGCCTGGAATAAACATGTAGAAGTTTTGTTGTCATAGAGCTTCAGGGACATTTGGAGCACAGAGGAGACCTGAGCTGTGCTCCAGTGTAGGCTGTATGCAGCAGCCCTTGTCTCCTGATCTTAGGACCAGAGAACAATCCCCAGCTTCTTTTCTTTCTTTCCTGAGATGAAGGTATAGGCAACAACTTCTGCTAGATTTATCAAGTGTACTGGTACTTTGTGTGTTTTATGCCAGTGGTGTTTGTTTGGGAACAGAAATGTTTGCTCAAACACAATGTGCTGAGTCCTAGATTGAGAAATTCAAAGCTTATTTTTCCTTTTCCTTTCCCGTTCATAAGTTAGTCTATTACAACTGGGCTAACAAACTGTTTATGTAGTAAAAGGTATATCTGCTTTTGTAGATGACAGTCTTAAGACATTCTCTTCCTAAATAGCCAAAAAGGAAAATATTTCACTAAAAGAATAGCTGTGCTGTGTTTAAACAAATATACATCCTTGGGTTTCAGTCAATTGTTTTCTTTTCTTCTTTTCTCCATAAATAAAGTCATCTTTCATTGTCTGTGCTTCTGGTGCTATGTGGCTTTACAGTAGCATCTCCTTTGGCTTCTCATCACAATGGTTTTCTTTTGAAATATTCCATGGTCATTTATATGACATATTCTATATAGTCCTCATCAATATAGTTAGTTCACAAGTAAACTTTTGCTCTGCACTTATGCATAAACTTATTGCTGGTGAAAGTGAAATGGGCAGAACAGGGAATTATAGGACATTCCTGAATGCTGACATTTCAGTTTAAACAGTCCAGGTAGGAGCTATTGTTTTCTTCCTCATCATGTTCACTCTTGTCTACTTTTCATGCTGTGACTTCTATTCAGTCCCTCTTGTCTGAAATGAATGCTGGTGGGTATCACATGAAGTGTGAAGTGACTTCTTTCCACCTGCTGAGTTACAGACTGAATTGAAAAATTCAAAATTTGAGCATATTCTCTTGTTATACCCTTTTGTATTCAGAAAGATATCTGATGTGTTGGAAATTCAGATACAAGAAGTGAATGTGAAAGTAATGCTACAAAAATCAGTATATAACTGAAGATGAATGTGGGGAGTGGAGGGGCTGTCTTTATTTTAAAAGCTTCAGCACGTGTGTTTCCATAGAAGAACAGTCATATTGAGTCAGGGTTCTTCTAAGCCAGTCAATCATCTCTCTCCAGCATTGACCTGCTTGGAGTAAAAGAAGGGCGAGCATGTGCAATATTTCCTCTTTCCGACTCCCGACTCTTTGCAGCTCAGAATATGCCCTATTTGGTAACCTGGAGTGAGTCTTTATTTCAGGTACTTGTCTATTGCAGCCCTGAACCTCTGTAAGCCCTTTTCACCCTCAACACCTCTGGCAGCAAGTTCCACAACTCAGCCTCCTCTTGCTTGAAGAACTCTTGCTTTGAACTTGACTCCTACACATCTCATTTCATGCTCTGCTGCTGTTGGAGAGACAAAGAAGAAAAAAGAAAAATACTATTCTGTCTCTGCTATTTAAGATTCAAGAATTAGAATTGAACAATGCAATGGTTGCACTGGACGGAAGTTTTCTGCTAGTTCCTTATCCTTTTCTGCTGTTTCCCAGTGTTGATTCGCTCCTTTGGCTTCTACTGAACAGGGATATTTTCGTGGAATTAACCATCATAAAACCGGGATCTTCATTCTGAATAACAACTGTGTTTTCCTTGCATTTATCTATGTTTATCATTGTTTGCTGTTGTGTTGCTGCCTGATTTCATGAGGTCTTTCTGGAATTCCACACTATGCCACATAACTATCATTAAAATTACATTTACTATCACCTCAGTTCGCATCTGTTAGCCAAGTCGTTTATGAATACTGTAAAATAACACAAGTCTTGGCCCAGATCTCTGCAGAACTCTACTGATAACATACCTTCACAACAGGTACTCACCACTCTAATTTTAAATGTAAATGTAGGGACTTTTAATCAGACACTGCTTAATTGCCTTAAAAGCTTTTGATTAGGGACTCTTTGACAAAAGACCTTTGGAAATCCAGGTACCTCATATGAGTCAGGTCACACTCATCCACCTGTTTTCAATCCTTTTAGAGAACTTCAAGATCACAAGGTAAGATTTCTATGTCTCATGGCTTCAAAGCCATACACACTTGACAATAGGTAATACTTACCCAAATTTCCTTACTTTTATCCTTAAATATCCTTATATTATAGTTCCTTCTGATTTTCTGGGATGTATGTAATACTTATTGGCCTGTAGCTCCCTCGGCTCCTTGGAGACTTTTTCTGACATTTTCCTCCTATTCTGATTCTGATCTCCCATGGCCCAGGAGGATGGCAGTTCTCGATGAGAACTTTCACATAACCACAGATAATTCAGGTTGCCAGGTGGTCCTAGCATCTTTCTGCTCTCTGTTTTTCTAATTTGTTCCATAAGGGTTTTTTTAAGTTACTTTCTTTCTTAAAACATTCTGTGCTGAAAATTAAGAATTCTTTTGCTATGAACAAAGAAGGGTTCCAGCACAGAAGTTTTCTTCATAATAATTTGCTTCATAATAATACACCAGTACAAAAAAATAATTTTCTATCTCTGTAATAGCCTTGCCCTCTCTGAGAGCTACTTTTAGGTCCTTGCCATTATTTGGCAATGTAGACTCTCTGACAGGCTTCTTGCTTTGGTTATGCTTGGAGGAAATATCTTAGAGTAGAATAAAGGGACACACAAGAGAAGTGAAACTCTGGAAACTTTGGAGAGTGCTATGCATTCATATATTTCTTTTCAGTTTTCAGTGTTTTGTGATAAGAAACGTTTATTGCAATTTTACACTTTGTGTCAAGTCATGAAAGAATTTTCCGAGAAATCATCCCTTTTAAATCTGGGACAAGGAACTACATAAAAATAAAGAAAATAATATCATTACATTGCTCTGTCTCTTCTGAATTTTTTTCTGGAACTTCTGAATAGGTGTTTTCTTCTCCGACTAACTTAACTTTAAAGTAAGGTTGTCTATATCTTGATGGTTTCTCCTTCATTTTGTGTCTTTCATAAACAATATTTAATAAGACTTGAACTGCTTATGAGCATCACAGCCCCACGCCTCTGATGGGAGACCTTTCTAAGTAGTTACGTTTGGAGTAACTGGTTTCATTTATATATTTTTTTTAATATATGTCATTCAACTACTGGCACAGTTTTCTATATATTACTCTTGTAAGTAGCTAGAAAAAAGTTGTCAGTGGGGTTTTCTTGTATTCAAAGCTAGAAGCAAAACACTTCACCTTGTTGCGGGTGCCAACTGAAGCCATGTTGACTTCACCTTTGTTTAAAGGAAGGCTACTGTCCTGTGTTGGAAAGTATTCCTAGCTATTAAAGTGTTGTAACAAAACGTGTCCTCACTACATTATTAACAGAGGCACATTTTTCAATGTCTCAAAACAAATCTGCTTCTGAAAAGCCTCGGAGAAAATGTCAATAGAAAATTAAACATACTTCAACCATTATTAAGAAATATCAGAAAAAAGTTCTGCATGTTTAAGGTTATACTTGCCATCTTAGGCAATGAAGGAATGCTATTACATACACTTACCATCCCTAAACATTATACAGTATTTTGTCATTAATTTCAGCTGATTACTGCCTTTACATACCCTTATAGATTGGGTAAAATGATATGATATTATTACATGTTTTGCTTCTCAGTAGAAGGGCATTAATAAATCCCACCTAAAATATAGCTACATAAAAGATTATTAAAATTAACCCAATTTATGATCTTAATCTGTTTTAGTGACTTTCAGAATTGGTATTTTTCATTCAGTTGTGACAAAAGGGCATGACCTGTAAGCAGATGTCGGAGCAGCCTGAGAACTGCATACAGCAGAAGGCTCTATTGTGCCAGTTTTATGTCAGAATATTTGAAGAATAGTTAATATAAACAACAAAATGCTCAGTCTTCAAGTGTCTGCTGGTTAAAGCTGTGTTTGAATGCCACGTGGTAATGCACTGTCTTCACTTTCTGTAATAAAAGAACGTCTGCTCTGTCTGCTTCTAAGCTGATAGTGGAAATCATCGTTCTTAGATTTCTGTAACATAAACCATGGACTCTGCAAAAGCCTTAATACAGTTGCATTTTAAAGGAAAATTTGGATATTTAAGTTCTTGAATATTAAGTCCTATAAATAGATAATAAAAATTCTACATCAAAGTCTAAAAAATTTAATCTTTGGTTTTCTAAGAAACAAGCAGTCGAATTTTTATCCTGCTAATTTGAAACTTGTCACTGTTCTTTCATTTGATAGTACATCCTGCTGAATATAAAAACAAGTGCTTTTAGAAAGCACTGAAGTCTTCTAAAACACTTTGTTTCTAGGAGAAAGGATGCCATTTATGTTTGGTTTTGTTTTTTCTATGTCTTTGAAATGTAGTTTATTGCAGAAATGTCTTAAAGACCATAGCTGGAGTATTTTTTCTTTCATTTTGTTTTTCATAATAATTTCTCATCTTGCTCTGGCAAGTTCTTTTTGGTCAGCCTTACTTTTCATACCCGTGTGTATGTTAGAATACCACTCTGTGCATTACTCTCCTCATACTCTTTGTTTTCATGACAGACCAAAGTGATGGTCAATGTTTTTGATGAGGAAAGCTCATTAAAAAGACTTTTAACATTTTTAAAATATTTAAAGATGCAAAAAAGCGCCAGTATCAATGCTGCTCCAGAGGGAAAAAGTCAGGCATATTCAGTTAGTATTTCCAAGGCTGTCTTAAGAAAAGCAGTCTTGCTTAAAGTAACAATTCACTCTCCGAGAGGCCACTAGGAGAAGCTGTTTCCAAAGTTGAGGGCTAGAAACGATCTACAGTCAACCCAGTGTCCATCATACCTAATTCCTGTTGGAACTGGAATACAATTTTATCTTCTGTGCTGTAGGTATTCACAATAATCTTAATCCTACAATTCATCAAGTGATCTCTGCAAATTATTGCAGGTTTTAAGACGTCTAGAGATCAAAATAATTCTGGAGGGTACCCCAAGCCTTAAAGGATTATATCAAGTGAGGAAAAACAGTCCATTGCAACAGGAAAACTGAAATCCACCACCTAATCAGTCAGCTTCTCTGGAGTAACTGCTGTCAGGCCAACGAGCTTGCAAGATTTTTGCAGTAAAAATAAGCTTTAAAATTCTGGTCAACCTTTATTTTTGGCTCATTATTTAAGTGGTTTATGGTCCAACAGCTACTTTTTTGCTTGAATTTACCAGCTCTAGTTCGTGAGGTATTTATTTCAAATCTTTTTTGATATTTAAGTCTGAGTGAATTAAACAATTTGACTTGTGACCAGAGATAACATTACATCTGTGCCAGTTAGACTGTGATCTAAGCAGATAAGACAGGCCAATCCAAATCCAATCGACAGAGTTCTCAAAAAATGGAAAAGTAATATAAGTGAGAGAGAGAAGGCTACTCAGGTTTTGAGTGTTCACTGTTTCACCTAGTTCTCTAATTCTAAAAAATGTTGTGAACAATGAGGAGGAAAAAGAGCGTGGAGGAAAGGAAAATTCACTCTCCACCACCTTCTTGAGAAGATGGTGTCAAAATGAAAACTCTTCTTAAGACAGTCCATCACTTTTCTCGGCCGAGTTCTTGTAAGAGAGGTCCCAGGCTGCAATAACAAAGCTTAGTACTGATTTTGAATTGAAAAAATCAAGTCCAAACCACATAATATTTGAGACAGTAGGAAGGACACATTTGTTGTTGCTTTTATTTGCAAAATAGTTCTTGCATAGTTTATTTATGACCTGAACCTTTGAAAACTAAATGACTGTGTGAGTCTGATTTTCTTTGCAGGCA
The DNA here is from genome assembly GCA_013397865.1 of Struthidea cinerea. NCBI lineage: Eukaryota > Metazoa > Chordata > Aves > Passeriformes > Corcoracidae > Struthidea > Struthidea cinerea. The sequence continues at coordinate 1,160,783 of VZTI01003143.1, read as the reverse complement.
CAGTAATTCATAAATAAAAATAACAAGCTCAAAACAGTGCTATTTATTTTATTCAATCTTCAAAGTAAAAAAAGAAAAAATATCTAGAAGATTAAATGAGTGGGAATTTTGAAGTATTTATCTATTTTTAATATTTCAGCTCATCTCAGGGTCAGATTCTTTTTTCCATGGATTCTTTTCTCATCAGTAGTAGGTATATATTCCCATAAGTGGAAGAATTATCACCAGCACAATATGTCTCAGAATTGAGTTGCAAAAATGCATCTTTATATTCTTGTTGCAATAAGGTTTGCAACAAGAAGAAACAAAATTGTGATTCAGACTGCATGCTATTTTCTAAAAGCGTGTTTTCAAGAGATGAGTTTTTCTGTGCTATAGATGGTACTTTTCCAACACCTTTTTGTGCACTCCTTCTTCTGGGACATCTCTTCTATGCAAGCATGTATTTTGCAGTTCTGAAAATTTTAGTTGTTGTCAACAAGGTTCCTTATGACAGCAAACTCCGTGAAGTGACAGGTCCCTGGTACGTAGTGATCCTAGCCTTAGTGCAGGATGACAGATATGACATCCTGCTGGCTCACCTTTTTCACTTACTGTTATCTGGACCCCTAGGTCTTTTCTGACATATATATGACATGCCTCAGCGAGGCCTAATATGACAGAACTATTTACTTTATCAGTCCAGAGCGCAATCTCTCCTGACAATGAAATCAGACAGTGCAATTTACTTAAATTTGAGCTCATTCCATGTGTCAGAAGGCTGAGGTAAAGTATCCTGGCATCTATCAAAAGAGAGAAGATAAGTTTTTTGCTCTTTCACATCAAATTTATATAATGGTATGTTGATGTGCCTGACTACTACTATACCCACCACATCTGATTTTTTATTGTTGTCTTCACAATAATTTAAGGAATTCAGGCATTCTTTCCATCTTGACTTGACAGGTCACAAATATAAGTGGTTTAAAGGGTGAGAGAATTGTTTATGTCATGACCAGGTAGCAATTTATCCCTCCTAGATTTAAGTATAGTGCAGAAACTTAAAGTAACAATTTAGGAAAAAGATATTCGTAGAATCCTAGAACGATTCTTGGAACAATCAGAATGTTCCAGGAAAGAATGTTGTCTTTCTTCATGTCATTGTACTACAATTTTCTCAGTTCTAGAAACACAGAGATAGTTTTGGAGGCTCTGGAGAAGATACAGGGCAGATTCACACATAGTATCAGGTTCAGAAACTCAGGTGAGAAGCAATAGCTGATTTGTTACCTTGGAGCTAGAAGTTAAGAAAGTAACAGGAAGTTTTCAGATACTTCCTTTTAAAGTATGCTGTATGTGGGGATGTTATGACTGCATGACAAAAATAATATTTGGGAACTGTGTACTTAATTTTTTTTTTTACTTTTCTCACCATTTTAATATAAATACATTAATAACACATTTAGGCTAAGACTTTATTCTAAGTGTATGTTTAATGTAATAAATACAAGCTTATTTTTTTAATTATTGTGACTTAAATTTGATGTTCAAAAAAATGCGAGTGCTTTTGTTTTTTAAAGACTTTTTTGTTGCTTCTTTGATGCTGTGCCTGTGTGGAAGTCTTGATCACGTGATGCTATTTGTCAGTATAGGATGGGGAATCAAACTATCCTCACTATGCAGGATTCCTAGGTGTTGCCTGCTGTGGCTTTTCTCACTGTAGTTTCCCTCCCACCTTTACTTTAAAATCACTTTCAGCTGTATTGTGCCTCTAGGAAAATAAACAGAAGATTCAAGGAGTTGAAATTTAACAAGATTTGAGTAGGCCTCTCTACTGTGACAATAGTACTAATTTTCTTGAGAAAAGATATTGTCTTTTGGAAGGATTTGCGAGAGTTATGTGCTACCTTGTGTTTATATAGAGATGACATAGAGACTTAGGACTTGAATTCAGAAGTTCAGCTCAAAAGTTAAATTCATTGTCCAGTTGCAGCCTGTTCTTTAACTATATTCACAAGTAACTGTTTATCCTTTGAGACAATGAGAAAGGGGAAAGGGGAGTTAACACTCACGTTAAATGAAAACTTTAGAAATAAAGGTCATTGTCCAAAGACAAATCCACATGAAGACATATCAACAGTTATTAAATATTTAATATTACAGGCCAGATGGAATTGGAACAGTATCTGTGGAAGAGAAAGAAAGGTTTGAGGAAATTAAGGACAGACTTTCCTCCCTTTTAGAAAACCAAATAAGCCATTTCAGGTAAGTGTATCATTTATTCAATGAATGCTACATTTTTTTCTGGAAGAATTTTCTTGTGGTATTTCATTTTGGTCTTGAACAAGTGGAGTGAAAATAAATTAGTCTACCTGCAAAGGAATAGCTTAAATACGGAATAATTTATTTACACTAGTAGTTGTACTTGAAATTTATTTGTGTAATATGTGAGTTGTATTTTTCTATGATAGAAAAGATTGTGCAAGGATATAGGCCTTGGTTTTGTTTATTTTTTAAAGTTTGAACTTTATATAACTCTAACCAAGAAATTTTTCTGAATGAAAGTGACTGCGCCGTAACTACTTCTGGATTACTATGGGTCAGTAAAATCAAATGAGTAGAGAACATCTTTGATAGATGGCAGCTAAAACTTTTCTTGATGTCTAATGTAATTTTCTTGGCTTCATGATTTACTTATCTTTCCTAAGTTAAGGATCATCATGCTCAGTAAAGACTTTGTCGTATTAAGGACTGTCAATACCAGCAGAAGATGTTTAGAGGAGTGCAAGAAACAGAGGAAACGTGGGATTTCCTGCAATTTTGTGGCAATTGATGGTTTATGAAACTTAGTATAAAAATTGCATGTAGACCACCAAGCCTGTTACTTTGTCACACTAAGCCAACCTATCTGCCGCTATTCTGTCAATCTAATCCTTTTAGACTGTATTTATAGAATTTTTTTGTCTCTGTATCACATCATAACAGCCAGTTCCACAGTTTAAATAGTTATTTGTGAAACAGAACTTTTGTTTGGCAGGGTTGACTATGAGTTTGTTGAATTCCTCTCTGGTTTGATGAGGTAAATATCTAGTATTCACTGGCATCATAGTCATTGGGGATTTTTTTGAGCATAGAGGACATAGCAGCCTTCACTTGGGACTTCATATCTATGTTTAACTAAAGAGAGCTACGGTTCTCCTTGGAGAGTGTTCCTTTCGGGGAAAAACAATGATCCTTCCTTCTTCCTTTCCTTTAAAGAATCTTCTCTAACACATTTCCTCTTCCCTCCCTTCTATGGGAATAAAGAGCTCTTAAAAGAGAAATGATGCAGAACAGTATAGGACAGAGAGCTCCGTACCTTCAGGCCTTCACGTGCATGAGACTAATTACAAAATGTATAGTAAAGTCTTGTATAAATGTATAAATAATCTTTTGAGGTGCAACAAATAAAAATCCCCATCACGTCTGCTAACCTACACATTAGAGTTATGTCAGTGAGCTTGGGCTACATCACTGACCACAGAATCTTTCTGCCTCAGTCTTGGTGGATTTTGAGCAAATTTACACAGCATTAGAAATTCCTCCTTGAGAGCAATTAAATGTGTCATTCAAACATAAATTACTTCATCCTTTAGAGGACTCTAAGGTTTGCCTTAAAATCCTATTTAATCAATACAAGCAAACTGTGCTCTGCCAGGTGAGGAGTAGTTACTATTTCTTACTGTGAACAAATACTAGAAATAAAAAATAATTAGGAGAAATATCTGGATGAAGGCAAGAATACTGGCATAATACTGGAAGAAATAAAAATGATAGTGCCTTAGAATCTGAATTTATAAAGCATATAAAGTCACAATGTAGGACATACTGACAAAGCATGGGAAGTAACATTTTAAATAAAACCTTGACTCAAGACATGTATAAAGATCACCACTAGCAATTAACAAAGAATAACCTTGGCTGTCAGATTGCTTTCTTAGGAAAACATGTTATTAAAGCAACTCCATTTTTCACTCCTTCAAAATTGTTATGATAACTGTGAAATGCAGAATATTTCGAAAAATACATTCAACAGTAAAGACTTATGCAGAGTATGCACTGAATGTCTCTGCTTTGGCCTTACTGTCCTTGAATGCCCTGTGTTCCCTGTCATCAGGCATTGCCACCATCTCCCAGGCTGGTTTCCTGCTTCCACTGTCCTTTCTATTGTCAGTCTGGGTATCCATGCTATTTATTTGTAATATTTCCTAGAATATTTCAGAGACTTTCATGTCCTCCATGTATTAGATAACTTTTATCATTTTTAAATGCCAGATTCTCTACAGTAACCTCTTTATCTTCCTCATGGAATCACAGAGAGGGTGTTTGATTGTTAGTTACCACTTTGGTTTCTTAATTGTGGCATGCATTTGGCTCCTACTTTTTTGAATTTTACCTCCTGCTGCTTGTAGGTTTCTTGCTTTTTTTGATTGCATCTTTAAGGTTTTTGCTTTCATTTTTCAAGTTCTTCGTTTTTTCATAGATCCCATTTTTGAAATTGTATATACATGTACTAAATGTACATGTACTGAATTTTCTTGGCCTGCTCTCTTTTGCTACATTATTGAATTGTATTGCCTTATGATTATTACTACAGAGCACCTCTTCTGCTCTGCACCTCTCAAGCTATGTCCTCTTCACATTTGAGACCAAATCCAGAATAGCATCTTTTTTTGTGGGTCCTAAATCAGCTGTTCAAGGAAGCAATTCAAACCTGCGTCTCAAAATACTGGCATTATGTGTTGTCCTAATGAGATATCAGTCGAGTGTATGTGTCTAGAGTCGAAATCTTGAATTTGCAGCTCCTCTAATCTCACCTAACATTTTGTAATTACGCTGATCATTATAACTGGGGGATCAGTGGTACAGACTTTCAAGAATCATCAGCACCTTTTTTCCCCTGCAATATGTTGGTACTTTTCTAAGCTTTGCCCTCTCTCCATTGCTTAGTGTTGTGTGCGCTGGGCAGCTGTCATGGGCAGTTTAAGTGAAGAGTGCATGTCTCTTCCTGCCTTTTCACAGCAGCTCTGAACATTCGCTGTGTCCACCTAAGTCACTAGGTCACACCCATGTGAAAAAGACACTCTCCCTTGCCTGTCAACTGACCTGCAGCTTCCAGTTTTAGTACTCCCCTATGGCCTTTTTAATTTCATTTTCACTGCTATCAGCCTGGTTCCATTATGATTAAGATGCAGTCAGCCTGTCCCGTGCTAGTGGCTGTCATCTAAAGTAGTTCTTAAGGTACTTACACCTTTCCTCTCCATCACCTTGTCCACCCACTGAGACTTCAGATCTCTGCCTGCCTCTCAGGCATCAAATGTGGAAGAGACAATATTTCTGAGAAAGCTATCATGAAAGTCTTGGACTTCAACCTCTTGCCTGGCTGTGTGAATTTTATGTCTGGAGTCTTTCCAGAGATAAAAGCAAATACTGGAATCCTCACTGCAGGAAATCCTGTTTTGACCTCATTTATAAGGCTTTATTTTGGCTGACCAAAATGTAGATCTAAAATTCACTGGTCTGAATCCTTTTATCATTAGAAAAGATTTGACTAGTGGAAAACATTAGAATAGGAGTCTACCATTCTCAGTGAGTAATAATAAGAAAAAAATAATCTCAGCAAAGTAAAAAATCCTTTTTCCAATTGGGGATATCCCAATAAGATTTTATAGACAGGATTAAAAGAGGTTACTGTCACTTAAGCATTGTACTCTTATTGACCTGCTATGTTGCATCATTCAGCAGACAAAAATAAAAAACAAAGCTGTGAAGGCAATCACTTTTTAATATGCATAATTTTAGAAGCGGCTATGTTTTAAGTTGGAGCTGAAAAAATTTAAGGTAAGTGCTTTTCCAAGGTATTTTTAATATAATAGAAAAAATATGGAATATCTGCCAGCATTTATATCTCTAGAAATTAAAATATCTGACATTTTATCCTTGTCTTAATCCAATTTTAAAATAAAATACAATATACAGAATGCTGCTTCACAGGTCCAACAGCAGTCATGGCTACATGAGAAATAGTACTTCTTTCCAGGAAGATGACAATTAAACTCATCAGAGACCTTTAAATATCCTTCATGGTTGATAAATTGGAAGTTATGCTTTCTGCTTTTTAGGGTTTTTTCTACATTTAGGCCTAAAATGCTGGTAGGCTAATAACTGCTGTGATATGAGTGTACTCCATGGTACACTACTGAAGAGGCTTTCTGCTTTTATTAGTACTCCAGGTATGGGAGTCTTCTGCTAACATAATTTAATGCAAGTTGTATGCAGATACATCTTGAAGTAAATTCATAAAGCAGCTTTTATAATTCTGATAATTTTATATTCCTCTTTTTTTTCTTTCTCTTTTTTTTATTTTTTTTTTTTAATTTTTACTTTTACTTTTTAAGATACTGTTTCCCTTTTGGACGTCCTGAAGGAGCTTTAAAAGCCACACTTTCATTACTTGAAAGGGTAAGTTTGAGAACATACTTTAAATTCTGCGTGACTACTGAGCTTGCATTTTTCTTTTGCCTTCAGGCTGCTGAAAGCAGACTCATGTCTTCTCAGGTATTTTACTACTGGTTTTAACTGCTCACTGGAAAGTTGGTTATTTTTTGTTTTTCTCTCATTGTCTTCCACAGAGGCAAACAACTGTTTTCTGTAGGGCTTATTTACTTCCACTTCAAGCCACTGAACTGTAGTCAGGGACTATGCTCCTTTTTAGTTTAACACTTATGCAGCATTACCTCTGAAGTAGTACAAGTCTGCTCTACAGCCTCTCTTTCCTGCTGTTTATGCTTTCTGTGCTGTGGATATTGTCTATACTCATATGTAATATTAAAAGCCTTCTACATAATTCAAATAAATATTCCTTAAATGCATGATCTGAGTGAATTTAAGAAGCAAAAGCTATATGCAGCAAATCTGATATGGGCAGCTTTAAATGTAAACTCCTGCCCAGCAAATCCTCTTGAATTGGCTGGAAAGGAGAATACCTTATATTGATAAAAGCATCTCAGTCATCTCTGTGGAAGGAGGACTTTAAATTCCAGCAGAGATTCCCAGGGAATTGTATCAGCAGGAGTCTGATGAAGGTATGAATTCAAAAAAAGCTTAGATCTCAGGCTGTGTTGCTTTGCCAAAATCTGAGAGGTTTGGTCCTGGCAAATATTAGTTATTCTGCACTGCAGAACACTTCATGGATAGATATTCTCTCTTAGGAAACCTCTGCAATGTTCAGAAAACACATAGGGAGTCTGAGTATATGTGTTTTGTTTCACTTACCATCTCAGTGATTGTAGTGCTGCGTAGGTTCCTTTGTGCTTTATGAAACATCCATTTCCTCTCCCTGTTCCTGCTGTTTCAAATGGCGATGGTGCTCTAACTGGTGCTCAAGCAACACTGCTGTCAGTCTTGACTGGGAATAAATATGCATTCCTACGTTTGTGGATGCAGAATGGGTTAGAAACATTTTATTTTACCTGTCTTTGAAAAATCTGAAAAAAAAATTCAGAGCAAGAACAAAAGGTTTTGAATGCTGAATATTCACTTGTTTATAACCCAGAAGTTATTAATTAAAAAAAGCAAGGTAACACAGGTAGGTAAGTCGTATTTGTGTGCAAGTATTCTAGAAGTCTGCTTTGCAGCAATGTCTTCCTAACAGCTCCTCTGTTGCTGAATCTGTTTCTTTTCTGCCACATCCTTCCCCAGACAGTATCTCTTGCTTCCTCCTTTTAACAGTAATTTTTAGATATATAAGGGTGTAGCTTGTCTGAGGATCCACTTGAGAAGCATTTTTTAAAGGTTATGTTTTATCTGAAATTTTATTATTTACATGAAAATGTGATTAAAAACATACTGAGTTTTGTTTACACCTACCTGTTGAAAGTTAATGGAGTGCACAATTAAAGTAAAAATGCAAGTGAATTATCAACAATTTTTTCTTTTTATATAGTAATCCAGAGTATGCTATGTTGCATTCATATAAAGAGGTATGGATTCTTGGTTTACCTCACTTGCAGTAGGTGAGGTAACAGCTCGCATGTTTTGAAAGCCTTCACATGGACTGTTCTTCTGCTTGTCCGTAATAAAATATTCTGCTGGAAGTCCAAGGTTTTCCCTGCCCACTATAGGCGACATTTTTTTCACAGCAAGGACATGTCGAATTTGAATAACTTTATCCTGTTGAAGAGTCCATGGTTATGCAATGGTGGAAGCTTTTCCACAGGTGAGAACCAAGCAAATTTCCACAACCACATCTTTGGTGGTAACCATGATCCAGCCCATCCACAGAACGCTCTTGTTCTACTGACATCACACAAAGACTGACTGGCAGGCTGCAAGATGCCAAACAGGAGGGATAAATACCATATAGGCACTCAAACCAGGGTTGAACAGAAACCTTCAAAGATGAAAATCCAGCTCCACCACCTGAAATAGTTCCTTTTGGACTTCTGCCTTCAATCATTATCAGATCTGTAGTAACTTCAGGATACTTTTGTCCTTTTCCTGTGGGGTTTGGGTAATAATTGTAATGAAGTGGTATAATTGTCTCTGACACAGGTTTTAATGAAAGATATTGCCACTCCCATACCAGCAGAAGAGGTGAAGAAAGTGGTTAGAAAATGTCTGGAGAAGGCTGCCTTGATCAATTACACTCGACTTACAGAATATGCCAAAATAGAAGGTTAGTACAGCAATCAACTGCCAAAGTGGCTGTAAAAGCCAACAATGCCTATTAATTGCATATTCCATGAGCAGCCTTTTCCCTTTCCAGAACAAACCCCTTCCACAGCAAGGGGAAATGTCTCATTAAAATCTCAGCTGGTGAACTGTGGAGCTTTTTCCTATTCATTGCTTTAATATGCCTCCTGGGACCCTGTTTGAATGAAAGACTAGGACTTCCTAATTTAAGTTGCCCTTTGTTCTTACTTTTGAGTTCTTCATAAATCTAAGAGGTTGTTTATGGGTTATTTTTTGTTTCTCTAGCTATTTCTAGTGCTTAAACTGCTGACAGAAAATTCTTTCCTTAACAGCAGTGTCACTGCCTTGAAATTTGAAAACTCTGTGTATAGATTCTTTTCTGAAGTATTTATAAGGCAGACAAATAGATAAATGCTATTTATTTTTGCTGCTGTGTTATCAGATGTATAATAATAATCTGACGATTAAACCTTAATTACATTCTGGTTGAATGAATTAATGGGACAAAATACTAGGCTTGAAGGTAATAGGGATTTTTTCTGAAAGTTTGGCATGTTCTATAAAGTATATCATGAAATTAAGGAAAATTTTGCTAAAAATAATGGCCAGGATGCACGTCATTTTACTATTTGTAAACCTTATGTAGAACAAAAAGGAAGACATAATAGTCAAATTCCTTGTCAAGACAGACTTTTATTCTCCCTGAAGTATGAAAAGCTTGAGATACTTCTGTCCAGATATATTCAAGAGCATAAAGCTGTGTGCTCTGGATTTTTGGAGCTAGAGTTAATTGCAGTGAAATATTGAAGGATGAATTCTGTTTTTAAAAAATACAAATTTTATGCATATTAATTTTTTTATAGCATGTATTTCTAGCAATACACCGGGAGAAACAGAGTTAGCAGAGGAGCAAATAGAAGCTTCATATATTTAGCAATATTATAAAGCCAACTTTTTTCCCATCTTTTATCTCTGCTCAAATTCTCTGAAAAACATGAGTTAACTGATCTCACAAGTGATTAACAAAAGATCCATCTCATCACTATAGAAACCAGTATTATATCGTGGAAGTAACAACATGAAACCCTCCTAGTAACCAGTTTATCATAATTAATTATGATAGCATGTTGTGTTAAAGAAAAAAAAAGGATGAATATTAAATCTATTCTGGAAAATGGAAAGGAAAAAATGAACTTCTTTCCTTAGTTTTTATCTTTCTGTATTCATAAAGGGAAATTTTAATGTTCAGTATTTAAATCGTGTATCAAACCTGTTGAAGCAATGAGTATAAAAATAGAAACATTTTTATCATATGACAAAAGCTTGCAAAAGATCTCTAAACTCACTGACAATAAAATGGATTGGAAAATTTTTTGTCGTGATGTAAATACATCTTTTCCCAAGATTTTTGATCATATCCTGGAGAATTGTGGGACTTCCCCTGAAGCAGCAAAGTTTGCACTTTAGAATATTCACACTGTTAACACTGAGTAGGCTGGAACAGCACATGAAACTGACTCCCGTATTTCGACTTGCAGATTTCTTTTTGGATTTACTGCCTTTTGGTTGGAACACAACTACATTTATTCAAATAGTTTTACACTCATGTAGTTGTAAACTCAAAGCACAATAGATTATTGCATATATAAAGAGAAATAGGTGAAGTACTTTTCTGAGAATAAAGTACTGTTTGAAAGTGAAGGACTCTAGCATCATAACATCAGAAAATCCAACGCCCTGGATTTCAGTAGCAGTGAGTCCTGTATTGGTCTGTTTTGATACTCTGGTCATTACAAACTTCCTACTATTGTACCAATATAAATGTAATATTTTTCAGCAATAGGTTCCATTCTGCTTCTTTAGGTTTATAGGAGCATTATTGTATCTGTGCATTAAATTATATTCTTCTCTTGAAAGTAATTTGTTAGTGTTTGCATTAAGTGCTTACTCCTCAAATTGCGTACAGAAAGCATATAGTCCTTATCTTTATAATATTTATGATGTCCTCAAATATGGCTGGCATTCATTTTGGAGATTGTTGTCCTTTGAATATTTCTTCAGTGAACAGCATCATATCAGTTGGCCAAAATGTAACTATTACAAGATAATATCAGCTATGGACCAATAGCAAATGCCTAAAAAGTAGAGATACAAAGAAGGTTCTTATACAAATAATATTCTCATATTCTTACTTTCTTATATTCTTTTAATATCATATATGTTTCTACATTCCCAGGCACAATATGGCTGCAAGCTCAGTGGCTGAGTTTGAAATAAAGACTATTTAGGACTAGTAAATGCAAATATATTACTCAAAACATGCACCATTTCTCCCTCACATGACAAAACCCATCACTTGTGGGATGTACTCAAGATTTTAAGACTATTTTAACTCCTTATGTGATGTTTATTTTTCCCTAATTATATGAGTTTTATTTCTGTATTGATCTTTCCCTATTTTTTTTTTTAATTTAGCAACAGCAGAAAAGGACTCAGGTGATTACTATTTGTGTGCATGTCTGCATGTATTACAGGTGTAGTGTGTTGTGTCTGTTGTTATTATTTTTCTTGATTTGAACAATACCAAGATATTGACTAGAACATTTGTGAACATTAAAATTAATTTTGGTGTAGTATAGACCATGTAATTACACTGATATTTAATTATGATGTACATATTTATTTGCAGTTTAGCTAACTTTGTGTTTTGGAATATGATGAAATTGTATTTTCTGTGGAAGTGTAACTAAATGATGCAGAAAAGTTTAATTTTGTTAAATTCAAAATCAGTTTGTGTATTTAGAGAAATGTAATTACATAGTCCTCTGCAAAAATTGTATCTGTTTCATAACGGCATTGCTCAATTTATTAGTGAAGGTCTTTATAGGAAAAAAATCTTGTAAAACTCGTTTCACATTTCTCTGATATGGCTTTCTTTAGTGATAAGTTTCTTTTTCTAAGTTTCTAAGTTTCTGTTTCTTTACAGCTGAGGGTTACAAGGATGGTAGTTCTTTGTGTTCCTAATTTCATGAAGATGATATGGTGTACATTCTCCTATAGTACAGGGAGCAGATTTTGAGTTCTTATACCCCAATATTTAAAAATCATCATACAAAGAGCACAGCTGAAGTAGTATTTGCAGCTGAGTAGTGCTGGCTGCGTAGAAGTATGAGGGATTGTGCATATCTATTCTGTGAAATAGAGCTGTGCACTGCTTTGTCTTACCTGACATACTTACCCAAAGGAGGATGGATTGTGGTGCTTTGTGGGGTTTCACAAGTAATATCAACCACAGTTATGGGAAGGGGCATTGAGCTGGTGATGAACTAATTTTCCATCTGGAAGGACAGACTGGCCTGATGACTACAAAGTTGCATGAATGTAGTTCAAAGAGGAGCTCCTTGCCAATGGGGGGCTTGAAAATTACCAGCAAATTATTAAAACTACTTTTTTTAACAACTGTGTCCAAAACTGAAGAGTCAAAAAATTCCACTGATTTCCAAGACTTCCACTGTTTTTTGTTTAAAAGCTTTAAATGCCCTGTAAATAGGATATCTATTTGTAATTTTTAAGAAAGAGAGCAGGGAATGCACTAGTGGGATGGATATTTGTGCCACAGTCTGTTAGGATGAGTTGATGGGAGCTCACGTTGCTGAGACGATCTGATGACCCCTCCAATCAACAGGGAGAGGTTCCTGAGGCAGGGGACTCAGAGTGCTCTGAGGGTCCTTCAACAATTTCTCTGTGAAAGGACCTATCTCACACCATCGCATACAAAACACCCTAAAGACAGTTTCCCTTCTAGGTAAGATACCTAAAGCTAGATAGCACAAATATCCCATTTAAAATTTTTACGCCTGTAGATATTAAAGAAAATATCTCTTCAAATTAGAAATTCAGAAACAATTAATTGAAAATAATTCGTGAAATGAGAAAATTTTAGAATTGTTTCCTTTCACCTTTGCGCGCTAAAACCTCGCCTGTGCACTTTTATACAATGTATACACTTTTATACAATGTATATCACCTCAAGTACAAATGTTCCTTGTGCCATGCACTTGCTAATCTTAGTGTTTCTCAGGCTCTTTATGTCAGAAATCCAGACCATTAAGCACAGCTGACATAGCTACAGACACAGAAAAAAAAATTAGAAGAAAAAGAAAAAGGACTGTACCTGATTTTAGTCATTTTACATTGGGTTTCTCCATGCTTTGAAGGAAACCATTGCCCATCTTAAGACAGGATAGCGAAGTTGTCCCTTAAGTGACTTGGCAAATAACTAGATTAGAGAATGGATGAGAGGAAAGCCTATCACATACAGTGAGTAAATGGAAATTCACTGTGTGAGTTAGCTGGAGCTAGAGGTTTATAGGCTGTGTTTATAACTTAGTTGCTTAGTTAAATACCGGTTGTGACTAAAAGTGCAGAAACTCAGAAACTGGGGAAAAAATCATTTTATTGAAAGGGGCAGATAGACTGTGTCCACTGGAATTTTTTGTAGCACTGAACACTTTTCTCTAATGCAAAAGACAAAGCCACTGAGAGGAATCCCAATAAAATGACATTTTAGGGCCAAATCCTGCTCCTGTTAGTGTCTCTAGCTGGACTCCTACAGATTTCATAATGAACTTGATGTACAATATGCTTAGCCCTAATACTATATATTGTACTTTTGTGGAAAATGAGGAAAAACTATTTCTAGATAACTATTATTTGCACTTTAACTTGTGCACTAGATACTGATAATGAATCTTGAATTGCAGGAGTGTCCTTGTTAGGTAATACAGAGGTGAATATGCAAATTTTTTTTTGCTGTGAGAATCCTTTATCAGCAGTGTGGTTTCCAGGTTCCCAGGTCTATTCCCCAAGTGCTCTCATTTTCACAGTCTCCATTGAAAAAGACTCTGAATGTTTCCCAAAAACAGTGGTTACTTTCTTAATGGCAAACATAGTGGTGTAAGCAGCACTTCCATCAACAGTATTTGTTTACAGTCAGGATGACATTTTATTTAGCATCCCCCCGTCGTTGTCCTGTTATGAATATCAAACAGATTTTTTAAATAAAGTTACATTTGCCGTGGCAATTATACAGGGTTCAGTGTGTCATTCCTTATTACATGTACAGCTGAATTTCTCATGGAGTATCTAATCTGCTCAGTGAGTGCAATTACCATTATAAAGAGAATAACAGGAAACCTACTATTATAATTTTGAACTATATCTAAGAACTCTCATATAATGCCCTGGTAGTTTGCAGCAAGGGTTTATAATTTGTCAAGGATATGAATCACAGCATCAATATATGAAAACCTCTTTTTAAGTATGACCCATTTTCATTTCAGCATATGCTGCCTTTGAGACTTCACTAGCTGAAAGTACTTTTTAAATCACTTTGTGTATGGCATGTATTCCTGTCTTATTCAGTATTTAACTTACATTAACTCTTCCTATAGATAATGTTGAACATAAATGGACCTGCCAGATTCTGAGCCCAGAGACAAACACCATTCTTCATATGCATTTTGCACACTTCCTATGAAGAGCCTATAGAAATTTGCATGGCTCCCTCACCTGTTTTCTCTCCTTCAAAAAAGATAGCCTTCCTTATACAGAGTTCTTATTTTTTACTTATATTTTATACACATCCATACACACAGAGTACTCAAATGCAGTATTTATTCCTTCTCAGAAATTAATATTTTGCCCCATTTAAATTTATTTGAAATCCAAATGGCTGGGGACTAATTAACTCTGCTATTACTGCTGTTATTGCCTGAGAAAAGACAGAAACTTACACATAAATGCATTTTTCAGCACAGGGGCATTACCTTGCTGTGCAGATATAAAAGGATGGGTTAGGGATTAAAGTGGTAAATGTCTGTAAAGCAAACAGGGCAGTATCTGTCATTGTCCATAGATATTAATTTCTGAGGCAACAGACAGATTATAAAGATTTGAATTACAGGGCAGTTGTCTTATAAGTCATTATTTTTAAAAGACTGTGGTAACTCAGTATAATGGGCTCTTTCTGCCAAATAGGTTGAATAAAAGGAATAAGAATAAATTCCATTAAAATTGGAGCAAATAGTTACTGTGTAGTGTACAATTGCGCAAAGACAAATCAGTTGTCATCCCAAAATTTGTTTCTATCAGAAAGACTGCGGAAGGCTGAATAAATGTTAACTCCATACAAGGGAAGGTCAGGAGGAACTCAAAAGTTTGCTGGATTTTAAGACAAGGACGGCTAATGTGCTCATTACATACAAGTTTCTAAATGAAGGGTTGTATGTAAATGCCCTCAAGGCTCAGAAGGATCTGTCTGGCTTAAAAAGAAGAACACTACAAACATTATTGAAGCTGAGAAGGCAAGTGGAGAGAGTCATTGTACCTGGAGAGGACTTGATTAAAGCTCTCCATGCATGTTCATTTCACTGAACAAAGTAAAGTGGACGACTTGCACAGCAGCATAGAACCGTCTTGGTCTCTGTTGTGCAACTAAATGGATATGAGGATGTGCATAAACATCCCTGATTTCAGTTCTGGAGCAGAGATCTATAAAAAATCTCTGGTTTGTTAGGTCCGTATCCCGGTACTCCTTTGTAAATGTACCTACATCCTCCTTTAACAGTAGGGCTGAACCGGTCTTTGTCCCTGTGCTTCTCCTTTCCAGTCCCCTGTTTCACCCACATGAAGGTCAAGTCCTATTTGCTCTACAGGTGTATCATCACATTAATGGTAAAATTAGTTCCCAAAATTTAGCATGCTAACCTTGTCCTGTATCCCAAATGAGGGAGGGATATTTCCACCTTTCATTAGCATTTCATCATCTCCAGTTCCTCCACACACTATGATACATTTTTATAGGGAGTTTTATGCTCATGCAACTTAGGCTTTCACCACCTTATCTCTAAGCAGCCTCCTGTTCTTCATTTTTATCATTTCAGGGTTCCTTCTGTATTAAAGTTTGAATTCCCCCTTCGTGAACATTGGTGACAAGAACTGTGCAAAGTCATCCCCGTGAGATGCCTTGCACAGTACTAGCAGTACTGTTATACCAGAAACATTTTATCTGGTATAGTCAAGGAACATGAGTTCTGATGTCTGTATCATGCTTGTGTCACACAGCCCTTCCGTAAAAATTAATTCAACCCAGTCTTCAGAGTTTTGATCATTTTGGGCTGACATATTCCCAGTTTATAGAAAATGTTTATTGCTGTTCATGTGTCAAAATGTATTGCTCCTTCTTAAAGTATTTCAATATGTTTTCCTTTAGCTCTTGAAGGTATTTTAATATGTTTCTCTCTTCCATTCCTTGGAATTATCCAGTTCCTGTTACTGCATCTATTTCCCATATCTTACACATTTGTGTTGTCATTGTGCTCCTAATATTTACTCTACAGTCCCTGGTGAAAATATTAAGGTAGCTAAGATGAATCTTTAAGGAATCTCTCAAGAATCCTTTTTTTGCTCTTTCTCAGCACTGCCTACTGCCTTTCACGTGAGGCATCTTCTTTATCCCACACACAGTTTCTTTTTTAATCCTCATTTTCTTCAGCTTAACTGGTAGTTTTCCCATGAGGCACAGTATCAAATGCTTTATTAAAGTCAGAATAGATGAGATCTACTGAATTTCTTTTATACAAAAATATCCTATCTAGAAAAGCTACGCCACAAGTCTAGTTCAACCTACCTTTGCAAATCTGTGTTGCACTTTATTCTATTTTCTGTTCATTTTATGTCCTCAATTAGTAATTTCTTCAGTTTTTGTTTCAGTTAATAATTTTCAACATCTCTTTTCCCTTCCCCTTACCTGCCAGCATTAGATTTCTTGTTGTCATTTTTCAGTAAGTCTCTAAAATCTAGTCTTAGAATATTCTGTTTTTTTAAAAATACTGTTTACTAAGTCTGCATTTTCAAGTGCCTGTTTTCTCTCCATCTAATAGGTGAGTTATTCACCTATTCAGTTATCGTTATTCATGAAGCCTTGCAGTTTGCCATGTTTGTTATCTCTGAGTTTTATTCTACAGTATCAGGAAGTGCTGAGAATATTAGTTCTTTCCCCCTTTGGAGTGAAATTAGATGTGAGGAAAACAAGGAGGATACCAGCTGCTTGTGTCTGTGTTGTCAAAATCAGAATACAAAGAATCATATATTATGTGCTTTGATGATCAGCTGTAAAAAATGAGATTTTTCTTCTGCTTTTACCTTTTAAATTTTCTTATTTCTATGTTTCTCCATGAGCAAAGATTCCCTTTCTTGAAAAAAAGGGAAAAAAAAACAAAAACAAAAACAAAAAACC
>VZTI01003143.1:1107760-1143702 GCA_013397865.1 Struthidea cinerea | reverse complement strand
AAAAAAAAAAAAAAAAAAAAAAACACCAAAAAACCACCAAACCAAACAAAACTAAGCCTGTGATTGCCCCATGAAGGTAATTCCATTGAATACTATGATAAATTTTAAAAACCTGAAAATATTGTAGTGTGACTCAATAAAATGGTAGATTGTCGACCAGGAGATGTAAACTCTAACTTTTTACAAGTGTCATAATCTTTCTGCACTTAGCTAATAATGGTAATTCTATTTTTTTTTCCCTAGAATTTAAAATGCTATTGAAATCATAGAAAGCAATTATGGAAAGATTCGTTTCAGCTTCATAATTAAAGCTAAATTCCACTATTCGTATAAGGTCAGATTTTTTTTTTAATCAGAAAAATATGGAATGTCCTTCCAGATCTACCTCCTTACTTTTTCATGCAGAATTAATTCAGGGAGAAATTGCACAAAAATTCAGCACAGTCAAATCTAAATTATCTGTGGGTAGATTATAGCAGTTTTGGGTTAACTCTTCAGAGCGAGTATCTTGCAGGTTTCACGTGTTAAAAAGACCAAATGAATGGGCCCTGCTGGAGCAGAGTTGGATCCATAAAGCTCAAATTATGATGTGTCTGTATTATCAATTACACTATGTCCTGCTTTACTGTAAGACCACTGAGGCTGTGAACTTGGGAGTTTCTCAGCATACTTGCCTTTTTTCCAATACCTCTGACTGGAGACAGGTTGGCTTTCCTGAGTGTCTTGTTCTGGACATGCTTGTTTGAAGAAAAGTGGGAAAAATTAAATACGAGGCAGGGATAACAAGTAAGGGATATATGCTGTGTCACTGAAGGGGAAACTGGCAGGCCAGAGACAGGAGTCTCCTAGTTCCACTCTGTTCGTAACCAAGAAAAAAATGCCTCTTTAATCAGCAGATTCCTGTGCTCAGCACATGTCAATGAGAAATTAATCACACATGTTCAACAGCTTACATGCTGGGGAGAAAACAAAAGAGGCATTTCTCTTCAAGGATAAACTCTCTTGTGGAAAGCAAGCTTAAGTTAGGTTTTAGACACACTGTTGTCAGGTTTTAGACATCTTGATTGTCTCGAGAAAGGAGGACTGGGGAGAAGTTCCCTGGCCTGTGTGACACAGGAGATGAGACTGGATGATCTGACAGTCCCTTGTGGCCCGAGGCTCCGTTGGTTCATGAAGCAGTCACTTTTTCATTTCAGTAGCAGTTCACTCAGTTAACTTAGCTCATTTAACAATATTTTGTCGGTACCTATGTGACTCACTGGTAATGCATACTTCAGAAAGCATCCATTATTTGCAAAGCCTGGTTTGCTTTTTCGTTTTGGCGGAACGTGAAGCTGAAAACAGATGATTGATGGCTTTTTCTGTTTATTTTCTAAAAGATGTCAAGCAGCATATGTACTGACTCGACTCCTGCTGCAACTTGTAAGTTTGAGCAGTGTAAACACATCTTAACAACCTTTAGTAATTGTGGGAAGAAAGGCATCATGAATATAATGAAAACTGACAGCACTGATTTCCATTCCTGTAATTCTCTTATGCTTACAAAGACAAGCACAGTGTTCTGCTCAGGTGTTTTGAACATTCTAAAATTTCCAAATAGGAATTTATTGCTACTCATATTTCATATACACTACTTACTTGGTAAAAAAATAAAAAAGTTAATATTTCATTCTTTATTTCTCAAATTACTTCATAGCCCCTTGTGTATATACACATGTAAATGGTGGATATCCATAAGACATATTCCCTAGAATGTGAAAGGTCTTTAGTTACAGAGAAAAATGGCTAGCTGATGTGGTAACTTACAGATGGGAAAGGGAGCTTTAGATGAAGCTTAAGTGAAATGTAGGGAAGTCTATATCGTGCAAAAGAAATTGCATGTACTGATTTATTCTGTGAATAAGTAAAAAAAAAAATTAGAGAGATTTGTCCAGGAATGCAGACTGAGTGCAATTCTCTGCCAACTTTTCTTATGAACAAGTCTTCTACGAAAATAATGATTTTTAAAATATTGTGAAAAGCTAGAAACATTAAGAGTAATTTGCATGTTTTTAGCTAGTAATGAATAGCTTCAATGTAAACTAGTAAATAACATGGTGAGTTTCATGGAAATCTGAAATTGGAGTTCATTCAGACTAATACGTCCCTCATTCCTGCCATGAAACATCAATTAGAAACCTGCCATACTCAACTTAAAGCTGTATTTACAGTTTTCATGCTATTTTTCCTCCTAAACATGATAATCCTATTGAAAAGAAAGTGTTCCTGAGCATCAGTCCCACAATGACTGAAAACTTAAAAATGTCTAGTTTAAATCATTTATCACGACTGATTTATTCTTCTGCCAGCATCATCCCTGATCATAGGTAGGTCGTCTTCTTCCCAAGTGTCTCCACTTCGGGAACACTGTATTCCCACATTGCCTGCGTGGGAACATTTCTGATCCTCTCTTTCATCCTTCATTTTATTAGGCTTATGATGCCTTTCAGATGAACACAACAAAAAAAACTCGTTTCCTTTCCATTCCTGATCAAAATCCATCACTTCAGCACAGATGACCAGAACTGCATTTCCTTAATGCCTTGTTCAATGTAATTGGTACTTGCCTGAGACCATATTTCTCTTCATTGTGATCTTATCACAGTGGTGGAGCAGGATAATCTCACAGGTGGTAAATCTTTTTTCTCCTGCTCTCCCTAGTGATAATGATACCTGTTCTGTAGCCATTTTTAGGCCATCTTGAGCTAATTGCAGATGTGGAATAAGTGAATTTATTCCAGTGCAAAAATGCAACATGAGATTCAATATAATTATTAGAATTACTTTCTTAATAATTTAGAGGAGCCCTTCTAGGATATAATTTTTGAATATTTTACAGCTTATTTAGTTTCATTAGGAATATATGCAATTATGAATGCAATTATTTTGTTTGCTTGGTTAGTGGTGAGGTAAAGAAGATCAGCTGAGTTTGTAATAAAATGAGTTGTTTATGCTGAAATCAGATGTTCCAGTCATGCTCTGTATTAATATCACTGGTTTATTCCTTAGACTCATTAGCATCATTGACACTGCTAGTGATGTATGTTATCTGTATGAATCGTACTTGCTGTGTGTTCAGGGAGGGGAGGACACTGACCACTGGAAGAAAGAGTTATTTCAGTCCAGGATAAGTGTAGAAACCACTGGTTTAGTCTGAATCCAATAGTAGTCTTTATAATATAACCTAAATAATAGGTACTTGGCCGATCCTTTCTAATCTCACTTGATTCAGTATGGTTGTTGTTGTATTCTTATAATCATTGTACAGTACAAAAATTGTAAATGCAATACAGTACAGTATTGATAACAGTGATCTTGGCATTATGAATGTAGTTTTGTGTCTGGTGTGTGCTTTGTGCTTGACCCATGTTCCTACACTAACTCTTTCTTGAGATAAATTCTGGTTTTGGAAAAGAAAATATTCCAACAGATTTGGTTATGTGGTCTCTTTTAATAAGATTTTAAAAAATTCTTAGTAGTTGCTTCAGTAACTAATTTGCCTGCTTGGTTTTTGCGTGAAAACGATGCGGGGGTTTTAGTCACTTTGAAGTAGATGTTTGCTGGAGATTCTAATCCAGTGTTTCTTCAAAAATTGCATCAAAGCTATATATTTCATCACTGTAATATGCATTAGTGTGTTAATGCTGGAGAACTGGACAAGTTCTGGAATGTTGCTTTGACTTGCTGGAAATGTTAAGTGTTAAAAATATTTGTTGCATGCAGATTGATATTTTTACTAACACCAAGGAGATTATGTAAATTGTTTCATTAATCTGATAATGTTCTTTGTCATGATGAATGCAGAGTGGGAAAGAAATGTCAGCAGAATTTTCTGCCTATGAAGATGTGTTTTCACATGACTTGCTAGCCACGTGATCTAGAAAAATGCACAAAAAATGAGAAAATAGAATTCCTGAAACCCTCACTGACATTGTTATCAGCTTTATAAGTTCTCTGCAAACCTGGTTAATGTGATACTTTATATCTGATTATATTGTACATCATTTCCATCATCTCATGATTTATGCTTAGCAACAAGAGCTTTTTTAGGTAAACAAGCTCTAATAGCTAATGCTGAAGTTATCCCTAACAATTCAAATGTATTCAATATGTAGTTTGACAAATTACTTTTACTGATTAAAATATGTTTGTAAAAGCATTCTGTTGAACTCTTCCCTTTTCTCCTGTGATTCTTTCTGAAATCTACTGCTATGTTGTTGTTGGTCTTTTTTTATTTCAAACTTAATGGTTGTTTAATTTCCCTGTAAGTATTTTAGTTACATTTGGTTTACCTTTCTTGTGTCCTTTCTTTTTGAAGTCTACTGGGTAGAATGAGTGAGCCTCATGTCATTTGTAACTTTTGCATTTGTGCTTCTTTTAGGTGGAATTTTTAGTAGGCTTGGGTTAATTCTGTTGTAAGATCCTTATTTCATAATGCTACTTTTCACTATGGTACTGAAAAGAATGCAGATTCACCGTTACTGATGAACAGCAGGTAGAAAATTAGTTATTTGAATAATTAGTTACTAGAAATTAGTTGTATGAATTATTGTGGTTTTCACTTTTCTTATTTTTAAATATGCCTAAAATTGAATGTCTTCTTTTGCTGAAACATTTGGAATTTGTGACTGCTGCAAAAGGTATGAATATTGCTGATGACAGTAATGAGTCATCTGGTGAGAATGACATTGTACTGACAATAACAAAAAACGTCTCCACTATCTGCTGTCTTTGTATATATGGCCTTGGAGAGAAAAAGAACTTCCTTATTGCAAAAGTTGAGCATCTAATACACTGATGCACCTGTTATTTCTCTCATATAAAATCAGATAATGTTTACAATGACCAGTGATGCTTTTGTGAATTATTTTCTCTTTTTAGTTATCTGTATATTCAGCTGTTTATGTGCATTAAATGATTATCCTTAACATTTGATATTTCTTATACTTCAGAAACTTGTCAGTTTGCACTATTCCCATTAGTTTCTGACATCGTTTTCTCTTACTGTAAATCATATTTGTAACTAAAGCAATTTTGCTTTATATTTTATATTCATGTAGAGACCATGAATCAAGCAACACCTGCTAGAAAACTGGAAGAGGTTCTTCACCTTGCAGAACTCTGTATCGAAGTATTGCAGCAAAATGAAGAGCATCATTCAGAGGTGAGGCTGTAATTGCATTTGCTGTAGAGAATGGTTTGTTCCTAGATTTTCTCTCCCCTGATGCGAAGCAAGTCTGTCATGAAACATTTTAGTTTTACTGTCTGACATATGTTTAAGGCAGTTCACATTTACAGAGGAATAAGACACTTGAAGCTTATGAAAAGTGAAGTAAAACTCTACTTGAATTCGCTTGAATGAACTGTGGGTTTAGAAATGAAAATTAAAGAGCATAAAAAAGAGAAAGCATCTTTGTGCTGGAGGTGGTGAAATGGTATGGAAAACATTCATAGCCTTATACAGTTGTTCCTTCCAACTTTTCACCTCTCGTTCAAAATAGAAAGAAAATACAACTGAATGTTGGTTTTTGTCATGCTGTATAGATCTAGATTATAGATACAAAAATAATTATAGTTATCATAATCTCATTCCCATTGCTCTTCTGCTGATTGAAAAGTATGCTTTTAAACTTGTGCTTTTAAAAATGTCATTGTAAGGTAGAAGAAATGAAATAGAACAGTTTTATGTTTCTTACTTTCACATCTTTTGCTTCATGATACAGAAACCATAATAGCTAGAATTCTGGCACTTCTTATATCAAGAAAATACAAAATTTAACTTGCTCAGATACACTTGTATATATTATTGAAATTTAATTAATAAATACAGTTTTCTAAGGTTCAGGAAATTGTTTTTTAAATGTTCTCAAAAAACTCAATAAATATTTTTTGGAAAACATGCAAAGGGATAAACATTATTTCGTATATTTAGCTATGAAATATGATCATTCAAAACATCTGGTTTTATATCACACTGTGGAATCTGGTTTTTAGCTTACATCTGTCATGTGTGAACTTGTTATAGATATTTTATCTTATACTGAAGTAACAGCTGTTTTGATGATTTGAAATTAATTCCCTGGAGGTCCTGTTCTATACTACTGTTGCCACTGTGTTACAGTGTAATGAGTACTTAATAAAATGTATATATTGTGGTCTTTGTCTTTTGAGGACCTGCATGACTGTAAGAATACTGGACTTCTGTGGAAAAGAACATAGAAACAAAACCCAGATCAAATCATACACATATGGTTAAATATCTCTGTTCAAAGATTGCTTTCTGTACTACTTATTTGCAGTCAGAGATGTGGTGTTTTTCAGAAGGGTAAATAGATTGCATGTGCCTTCAGAAAAATTTATTCAGCAAAAGTTTGCAATCTTATCTAAGGTACCTTGAAAAGAATAAATATAATGCTAAGATTATTTTCCCCTTCCTTCATTCATGTAATAAGTGTTCAATTTCGCTGAAATTTATAGAGCATACATTTCAATATTAAAATATATCTGAGAAAAAGATCACCAAATTATACATTCCCTACTCAAAACTGAATATTAAGTGTGGTGACTTCACATCATAATGTTATGGGAATGCTCAGTGTTTGATGCTACAGCTGACGAAATGGATCAGTAATCTGTAAAATAATATATCACATTTTTTAATACTAGATTCTTTTCTTTTTTTTTAATTCATAATATTTACAAATTTCGGGGATTCCCAAAGGGAAGAGAGGTATGTGATTCCTGATGAACTAAGCATTGTTTTTCTCTACTTATAGCATGGAACTGTGCATTGAACATGTAGCATAAACTGTTTTGATGTTTTCTGGTGTTGTATAGTCACATTTGTGTGTCTTTCTAGAATCTAAGACCTCCATTCTTCCTTTAATCCAGTCAATGTTTTTGTTCTAGAATGTGTGTCACCGATTGCTAATTGCTTTTAGCCTGTTATTATCTGAAACAACTGTGCTGTTACATTTATCTGTAACTTTTTTTTCTATTCTTCTTTCTTGCTGCCTGAGTAATGATGCATAGCTCTTGAGAGAGTCAGAAGAATGTCTGTCTGGGTTCAAAGTGTTGTTTACAAAGAGGAAGGAAATGGAGGGGAAATGTGCTAATTTTATAGTTTTGGTTTTGCTTTGTTTTGAAATTTTGGCAATATTTGCTTGCTTAGAAGGGTCACCTGCCAGTGCCTATATTCATTTTTTATTTTCATATAGTTATTTTCTAGAATAAGGAGTCTGTTCCTTTAATGAACTCCTATTTAAAGAGGGTTTATTAATAAGAAATTTCTACCAGTTTGATGAAAAAGACTCCATTTCAAACTCTTGCCACAGTTTTTGAAGCCTCGTCTGTCCTTCTTAGTATGCTACCAGTTGTCATCCTTCCGTCCTGTCACTGCAACACACTAAGTACTTTTCAGTAATAGCACAGGATGCTCAGCATTTCTTTAAAACCTTTTGTCAATTCATCATTTCTCCTTTTGCCCTATGTCAAAAAGAACTACAGGCAGTTGTCAGAAAGTCCACAATGCAAAAATACGTTTGTAGACCACTTTACAAAAGCTGTCTTTTATTTGATGCCTTTCAAACCTGAGTACATAATTCTACACTACCCAGGGCCTACATTTCATAAATGCAAGTGAAAATTTCTGGGAATTTTTTTGAAGTTATAGGGACTCAGCTCTTGTGTAGATCAAGCTACATATGTTCCATGCTGGCAACTCAAAAATATTCAAAATTATATATTCAAAATGAGTGGAAAAAGTTTGAAAGCAATTACATCTTCCTATGTTGCATGTGTGGGTATTTCTCACTGTCAGACGCTTTTATAAACTCTGAGCAAAACTCTCTCAGCAGGATTTGATATTCATCCTATTTCATAAACTCCTTTCATCTTCATCTTTAACTCCAGGATCACAGAGCTCCCCCTGATCCAATGCTCAGCTCCAATACTGGCCTTTAAAAGCCTAGATTTATGTGATGGTGAAAAGGTACAATAGTTATTTGTCTTTAATGCAGAGCTGGATTTACTTGCTGACAATATTTTTCACGGATTTTTTCTCTTCTTTAAGGCTAGGATTACCTAAGAATATAAATTTTTGCCAGCGAAAACTGTTCCAATGTGTTAAGTTACTGAAAATGAGTATAGACATTAGTGAACTTCTAAAGATTTATAGCATTTGCAGAAGGAAAACTGGATGTCTTCCTCAGAAGAAGCCAACATCTTTAAGGCAAAAATAGGAATTAACATCAATCTCTAGCTGTTAAAAAAACCCCTCAGACTTCAAGCACTAAAATTTCACACTGAAACCATCCTTTGTAGTTACCAAATGGATGCAAAATGTATTCATAAAGATTTATTTTAAAAATAAATTGATCCACTTTAGAATTTAATCAAATCAAAAGAAACATGTACAGTCATTTTTTCAAGGATGAGGCCTTCATGCTTTTCTTTGCTCTCTCACAAAAAGTTGCAGGTATTTATACTCCCTTTTTTGATTTTTATTTTTGGTTTTATGTATTTATTCTGATCATATCACCTTTTTCAGAATAATCTGCTTGATTTCTTACATTTTTCAATGCAAATTTTTATAAAATATTTTCACATTTTTCACTTGGCCCATTCTTCCTCCCCAAATGAGACAGGACATGACGTGACAGACCCAGATGTATTCTGCCATAGATAGAACACATCTCTTTGCTTTGACTCATGTTTAGTAATTTTATTTTGTCATGTTTGCAGGCATTTGCTTGGTGGCCGGAATTGTTGGCTGAGCATGCAGAGAAGTTTTTGTCTCTGTATTCTGTTGATATGGATTCAGCACTTGAGGCACAGCCACAGGACTCCTGGGACAGCTTCCCACTTTTCCAGCTGCTGAATAATGCCCTCAGAAATGACAGTAAGATCTTATTTTTTTTTTACATACTCCTTGCATAAAATTTTTCAATGCACCAACACCTTAGAAATGTGTTTCTATATAATATAATGCTCAAAATAAAAGTGACAATGCCTGTTTTATGATACATATCCTGGTGCTCCATTGCCTGCAAGCTGAGCAGTTTATCTTTGCACCATTTCAGTCCTTATTCTGGCAACGCATTAACCATTTGGTCTTCACTAATTACTCAGTTTGGAATCAACAATGTACAAGTAGTATAAGAGGTGTTGATAGTTTGCATTTAATCTATACTGCTGAAATAAAGTTGTAGTTTATATTTCCTTCTAAGCCTTCTAAACTACTTTCAGACTAGCTATGTCTATTAAAGGTATAGTAGTCTTAGCCTGAATGGAATAGAATACACAGAACAAATGTTCTGTTTGGATCCTTTGTTGGGCCAACTGCAACTTCAGAAACTTGTTAAAATTGCCATGATGGCAATTCAGAAGGTTGCTGAAAAGGGTGTAGGAATTGTTCAATCTTAATGCAGATCTCAGAAGAGCTAGACTCCTGAAAGGTGGACTGTGCACTACTTTAAGTGGTGTCTGAACATCTAAAATCCAGATTAGCAATGTGAAGCCTATATTCAGATGTGATATTCAGCCTATTTTCCTACCGTCATACATTTTCAGTTTAGGAAGCACATCTCTAGTTGTGATGTTACATGCACTTAAGACAATTCTTTGGTTTCTGAAAGCTGTGTAGGCATTTTACAGTAGTCTTACAAGAAGGATTTGTGACACCAGTTTTAACTTTATTGTTGTGTCATTTGTGTTCCTTTGAGCTTTTGTTCCATCCTGAGAGAAGTGTTAGAAACAAACAAGGGTAGTCCTCTCATGCAAAAGATTGCTGATAGGCTACTGATTTTTCTTTCCTTAAAAGATTAAATGGATAATAATGCTAATTACTAGAATAGGCTTATGAAAGACATTTGATGAAAACTTTCATGTTAAAGCAATTATTACAAATATTGTAAAACTTTAACTGAAGGATATGAAACAACTGTTGTATGAAATATCACACCTATATACCAATTTTAGTAATTCCCTAATGGTAATAGATATATTAAATGACAGTTTCTGGCAAGTGAAAGCCATCTGGAAAATTACACACTTTTTCTTTTCCCAGAACTACTGGAAAGCAACCATGGAAATTAGTCACCTATTAATCAGTGGACATGTTAGCAAGTGGCAAGTGACCGTTCTACCAAGAACTGATTCCCAGGTGGAACATACCTCAGTGCTTATTCTTTAATTAACAGCCTTTTCACCTTGTAACTGCATTAAAAGCATTAGCAAGAGCTTCCCATGCTTATATAATAAATTTTACAGTCTTCCAATGTAACATCTATAATTCTGACTTTACCCTGAGTGAAAATCCTTTCCTGAAAACTATCACCTTCATAATATATTTAGAAAGATATATTTAGAAAAAAAAAGTCTAAAAAGGGAAAAACTGGAATGTGGTCTCATGGGGATAAAAAGGCTAGTGTTAATAATTAACAAGGAGAGCGAAGTAGAGTAAATTAGCCATAATAGAGCCCACAGTGACTGGCAAAGTCACCTCTCATTATCAAAAAACTCATTAGGAAATGAAGAGGTGGAAATCCCACTGGGTTATTCTCACTCTCTGGCTATATCAGAGATTACTTTTCAGACTTCTTTCAAATGAAGAACTGTTAGGTCACCATGTTGCATATTAGGTTAATCTTCACTGAAATTTGGAGGACTGACACCTGCATGTTATTCTATATCAAGAGCATTAAATGAGCTCTAAATCTTTGGTGCATGAATCAGTTTTCACATAAACCTGACATGAGAGAACTCCTAACAATAAAGAAACAATCTTATATTTACAGCATTAAAGAAAACTTACATGTAAAACTATTTTTGTAACTATGTCACTAGAGTATAATATTAGAAAAACTCTGAGAATGAAAATTGATATTCGTGGCTATTCAAATAGTAGTGAATGTGCTATTTTACACAGTGTAAAAAACATTGTGCAAGATTCAAGGTGAATACTTCAAAGTCAATATTCAATTAACAATGAGAAAAAAAATGCATTTTCCAGTATGGTGTATAATTTTTCGTGAAGAGAGGGGAGAATGGGGAAGTCCTGACTGAAGCTTCTCCTTTCTTTCATGAAGGACTCCATTTTGTGTCACCTTAAGAGTCTCCATTTTTTTCTGACCTTATTCCACAAGGAAGAGTTATGTCAGTGATTGCATTCCCATTTAGTCTAACTGAAGAACTTTAAGAAATGGAGGGAGGGAGGGAGGAGGATGATCTTCCCATCTTGTAAAATATTTCAGCTGTTCTCATGAGACCTAACTACAAAAAGTGATTTTAAAAATTACATTCGCTGTGGAGATGAATAATAGATTGAAGATAAATTTGTTGTGATTTTTCAGATTGTAAATATTTGAAAAAATTATTGTAGCTGCTTTTATAATACACATTTTCATGATCTCCAGAGTTGCTATTGTTCATACTCAATTATGCCTGATTCTGTAAAGCTTTACAGATTGTACAGTGATAGCGAAATTATTTTTCCAGAATTAGATATTCATAGAGAGAAGAAGAACATAGTTGTCCCAGGATTGTGTCTCATTTTCTGTAGTGACCATGTTACTTTTTGTCCGTAGAGCCTATAAATTGTGTCGTGAAGGGGCCTGCTTTAGAGGGCAGTTTACTTTCTGTAGTTGTTTAATTATTCAGATTTATCTGGTTTTTAGTGCCAAAAGAGAGACACGTATTAATTCCTCTTCATTTAACATGGTGTGAGAGAGATCTTTCAATGTTACATGAAGTGTCTATATATTTTGCTTATTTTAGAGGTCTTCCAACTCTGTATTCAGTATTCTGATCCTTTCCTTGCCAAGTTTTCTCTCCAAGTGTTACTTACTGACACTATGTGCTGTGCTGTTTCTCAGCACTATTGCATTGCTACCTTGGCACGAACCAGTCAGAACTAGGATTATTATAAAGTTAAGTCATAATCTTCATTCTCCATCAAGTATTACGCAGTGGAATGTCTGTGCACCTGCTCTAGCTCTGCCACAGTCTGCTCTAATGGGCAGGCAGTCTGATGAAGCTGATTTAGGAAAAACAGCATGTTGAGTGTTAGCCTTTTGAAAGCCATTGCCATAATTATGGTTATTGGCTTCAAACAGGAATTCTCTGATACGTTTTTTCCACTATTGCTGTTGGTAGTAGCTGAGTGGCGAACACCACCAAAGACAGAATCATCACCTTCCTGCTTTGTTACAGACTGTGCACCACTTTTGTACTAGAATTTATGTATGACATTGTACCCTATCTTAAACTACAGGGTAGAGTTGGAAAACAACTTGGATTTAAGGTAATCAGAGCAAACTTTATTCCCACACCGATATCTCACCTCAAACCCTACACTTCTCATTCACTGGAGTGGGAATCTTTTCTTAGATCAGGGACTCAGTCCTATTAGGAGCTGCTTTGAAATCATAATCTGCCTTCAGATAAGAGCTACATGTCTCAGTTACTGATACTGAGAGTTACCTCAAGGTGTGTTATTCCTTACCAGAATATCCAATAATCTTTTTTTCCTAATGAGACTTCTATACAAAGGTAAACTGTGCAATAATAACCTGTTTATGTCACTCTATCTTGTAAAGATTAAATAAATTTTAACCTTGCTTTCACAAAATAAACCTCTAAAATTCACTTTTCAAATGTGTCTTATATGTAAAAATACAAGATAATTTCTATATAAATTGGGACGCTTGCAATTTTCACTGCAATTTAACCAGCAGATTACGAAACTCTCTGTGGAGGCAGAATATAATATAAACAGCAAATGAATGGGAATAGAAACTTTCTTTTCACCTGTCATTGTTTAAGTTTTAATTGCTGCAAATATAATCTGGACCCTCAAGGATATATCCTTCTCAAAATTTACTCTTTCTTATTTTGCATTTAAAATATGCCAGAAATTTCGAGTGATGTTTTCCAGAGAATCCTATGAAAAGCAGGATAATTATAGACTGTCTGACAGAGTGCTAATTTTGTCAGGGAAAAAGACACTCATGTTAATCTATATCATTGCTCCTTGCCTTTGATTCTGCAGAAGCTCTTGAGCACAGCATAACATGCTGACTCCGGGACAGCTCCTGAGATGTGCCTGTATAAGTAAAAGCAATAGAAGCCTCACAGCTTCTGTTGTACACAGGCACAGTAGATGTGTTTCCTACTGTTAGAGATGAAACCTCATTCCAATACCGGATAACTAGACTTTAGTTTTCATGTCTAATATGTTCTTGTCATATTTTAATATCTTTCAGCTACTGTATTTCCTAATATGGAAAAAAATTAATAATTTTCTTCTTCAACTTCAATATTTCAAGAATATCTGCTTTGGGGTTCTGTTTCTGTTCCCGTAATGTGTTTTCCTTTAATGTTCCCTATGCATTACCTTGCTCTGGCATAGGCTTTCATTTTATTGTCACTTGTGTGAATATGAGATGGCTCATATGAAGAGGGTGTGGGGTGTCTATATTGAAAAGACAATGGAGAATTAAGCTACATAGCTTTGAAGACAAGTGGTAGTTAAGGGATTTGAAGTGTGGCATTTTCCTGAAGGATCTCTTGTTTCCCATCTGCTTTGATGCACAGGTGGTACCTTTTGGCAAGATCAATTTTAATCAGAGGGTAGAGTGCCATGAGTCTGATGATGATACTCAGCTATATCACTTATCCCCGTGCTCTGAGTTCTTTCCCTGCCCTGAATTAATCCTTGATGGAGATCTCCAGATGGGTAAATCAGAGCTGCCATGTCCTGAACCCTGGGAAAACAGAATGCTCACAGAGTTGTTGATCCAAGACAGTTCTCTTGTGAGTGTACCCACATACAGAGGGATTTCTGTAGAGGTGAAATAACAGTAAGTCTTGGCATAGTTTTAGAAAATTTCACTTCCCTGTGAAGACTGGTGTCGAGATGTTAGGAAAATGATTCAGCTTTTTAAGTTGAACACCTTTATTGCCTGTGACTTCTTAAAATTTCATGCTGACTTTGGAATAACAAGAGCCACCCTCCTGCCCATGAGGCTTCATTACTGTAATTGCCAGAGCAGGGCTTGTAGCAGAGCATTTCTGTGGTGTGCTCAGAAAACACTAAACTACAAGCTTATCCCTTCAAGTAACTGACTGCCTGATTAGTTACAGTCCTTCACTGGTTCACTATAAAGCAGCAAGATTGTTTTAATTGGCACAGTTGTATTCTTGTTGCTATTGTTCAGCTCAAATTTGCCTTGAAAACTCAGCCTAATATGCAAATGGAAACCAGCAACCTTTTGTTTCTCAAAGGCAATGCTCATCAGCTATTTACTGTGCAACCTTTGTACTAATATCCAAATCCTCCTCAGTCCTTTGTTGCTGGTAAAAGGTGTTTTAAGATAGAGAAGATAATTATAAATAGAGAAAAATAGCACTGTTTTGAATTCCTGATATATAAATAATAAGCCAGAACTAACTAGTTAACAGCTATTTTGAGGAGCAGTGTAAATAATGGATCATGTTTGTAATGGACTCACTGGTGCTCTCAAGGGTGGATTCTCAAGTGTTTAATAAAGAGATGATCCTACACCTCTGCCTTTTTCTCAGTGGAAACCCTAATAATCTCTGCCTGCTACCTAGCTGCCTGTTTTTATAAAACTTCATGTATCTGATATCTCTATGTCTCTAAAGTGGTTCAAATTAGCTGAAAGTTTCAAAATTCTTTGCAAGAAAGGCAGATACACAAAGCAGAGAGAGTTGATCACATAATAATTGTTTCCTTAGGTAAAGGTGATTGATACAAAATTTCCTATTACTCTACAAGGATGTTTTCAAGAAAATAATTTTTGCTTCCAGATCATTGTATTCAAGAAAAAAAGTAACGTAGTGTCCAGACATTCAGCAACCAGGGCACTTCCTTGCAATACAAGTAGAATTAGGGAACTGAAACTTGGTGGCACAATTTCCCCATAGTCGTCCTCTCGCCTGGGTTCAGTTTGGGCTGAACGTCATTCAGGAATGGAAGGCAAAATAGTTTCTGGAAGTTATAGAAACTATTTTGACGTGTTAGACATGGAGTGGCATTGGTGGTAGAGCAAAAGCGATTGTAATTTTAAAGGATGGTGTCCGGGGTGAGCCCTGTGACCCAGGCTTTTCTTCTTAGGAAGAGGAGGAAGCCTCCTCAAGATGCGATTTTGATGCCCATCCAGTCATACAAGAAGCCTGTATGCCAGAATAGGTGGGAGGAGAAACCCAGAAAAGAATTTAAAACAACAGAATATGGACAAGAGAAAACGAGGGTTGCCAAGGTCGTGAAAATTTCTCTCTGTGGCTGAGCTTCTATGATTTCCATATGCACATTGGTATATTCTTATAGGTCCTAGGAACAGTGCTAGATTAATGGGTGAGCACAGACACATTCAAAACATGAAACATATATTCCCTTGGTGGGACAGGACATTAGTGTGCTAAGAGTTAGCATTTGCTGGGAGAACACTTCAGGGAATACAGGGACAAGCAGTGCTGGTGGCAAACTAATTTTCATGTTTTGAGCATGTTCAGTTTGCATGTGTATACAGTTTTTCATGTCGTCTCATCTGTGAAGTAGGTAATGTTCTACTGTTTATGAATGACATTCAAATACTTTTTTTTTGCTTTGGGTATTTTTTGTCCTGTCTTGGTGTAGAAGTAATGAACAAAATTGCTACTGCATAGATTCAGCAAAGCATATTGTTAATTTTAAGAAGATGCAAAAAGGTTCTGGTTCAGTAAAGAACTTCAGTAAGTACCTAGTTTTCATTACACTGACAGTTTGAAATGTACTGCACTGTCCTGATGGAACACTTCATGTATCTTTTCTGAACTGTATTTCCTACACAAGCTGGATTTTATTCTTATAATGCTTTTGTGTACTAAAACATTTTAAGATATACTTCTTCCTATAATAAAAGGTCTGACATTTTTATTTGTCTTTTGTTTGTTTTTTAAAGCACTTTTGTGCAATGGAAAGTTTCACAAGCACTTGCAAGAAATTTTTGTTCCCATGGTCGTCCGCTACATTGATCTCATGGAATCGTCAATTGCCCAGTCCATTCACAGAGGTCTTGAACAAGAGTCATGGCGACCTGTCAAGTAAGTCCTTTCTACAAAATCTGAACAAAGCACCTGCCTATAGCTTTCTGTCTAATAAGGGGTTCTCCCCTGTTGTCCTCTAAATATTCTATTTTTTATTGTATTCCTACATTGTTTATTTCTTCACAGGAGCATCACCAACAGTCTTCCTAATGTAGCTCTTCCAAAAGTTCCAAGTTTGCCTCTTAATCTTCCACAAATACCTAGCTTTACTACACCAACCTGGATGACTTCTTTGTATGACTCCACGTGTGTATTCTTCAATAACTTTCTGACTGTATGTCAGCTCTGCATGGCCTTGCTAGTGTTCTGTGCAGCTGTATTTGGATTGCATGGTGTTTATCATCTCTTAGTTGGAAACTGTTGTTTCTTGGGAGTGAGCCAAGCATGGACTGTTAGTGAGTTACGCTTTCTAGTGCATTAAAATGTAGCAGTCTTAAACCTGATAACTTAGAAAATCAACTTGGCAAAGGTCTGTCATAGCAGGAGTGATGTTTAATACTCTAAACATCCTAATGACTCTTCTGAATTAATAAGCAATGGGGAACATTTAGGATAATTGATTTTAGATTGTGGTTTTGTAAAATAAGGCAGCCCATTATATTTTTGCATGGGTTGGATTAACTCGTTTTATATTGGTTCTGAAAATCATTGATTGCAAATGTTGTCATTAGATTAAGTATCCATGGTACAGGAAGATGGTAAAATGTTAGTAAGTACCGAGAATAAAAGTACATCCATTTCTTTGTCTGCTTGGGAAAAAAAAGTATTTCTTTCTGATTTTTGCCCAATATTTCAGTGCTCTTTTCTTTGAAAAAAAAATAGAGTATATGTACCCTGCTCTGTGGAAATATTCCCATAGTTACAGGTCAGATTCCTGTGTGAGGACACAGTAATATATGTTAGGGAAAGGCTCAAGAAGAACCTTATTTTAGCAAAAGTTATGTTGGAAAGCATGAAAGTGAAAGACTTCAAAAAACACACATTCAAAACACATAGGTTGATAATGCTATTTCAAGACAAGTGTTGTCTTTTCAAGTTTTATGGCAGACTCCTAAATAGCATTAGATCTATTTCTGCAAGAGTTCATACAATCATAGAATACCATGTTAAAAGGGACCTCAAGGATCATCTCATCCAACTTTTCCTGGAAAAAGCATGGTCTAGGATGGCCCAGCACCCTGTCCAGACAAATT
This sequence comes from Struthidea cinerea, assembly GCA_013397865.1. Taxonomy (NCBI): domain Eukaryota; kingdom Metazoa; phylum Chordata; class Aves; order Passeriformes; family Corcoracidae; genus Struthidea; species Struthidea cinerea. The sequence goes on along the minus strand of VZTI01003143.1, from coordinate 1,126,363 downwards.
TTTTAAATGTCCAGTGTTGGGAATCCACCATTTCCTCTGGGGGAGATTATTGCAATGGCTGATTGTCCTCATTGTGAAAAATTTCCTCTTCTTTCTCATCAGAAACTCCCCAGAAGTAACTTGAACCCATTATCTCTTGTCTTTTCCGTGTGAATCCTCGTAAAAAGGGAGTATTATGATATTCTGCTGTTAATTCCCCTAAAAAGTGACAGAATTCCTCTTAATCCTTGGCTTTGGTACCTTTTGTGTTTACTATAGTAATGCTAGGTTTCTCCTGATGTGCTTATGTTAGTCATTTCAGCTTTGAACACAAACTAATTGGCATTCTACAACTCAAATTCCTTTCTGTTATCCCCAGGTTTTCAAAGGTCACTTTTTGTTTAAAGAGTAGCTTTCAGAGTTAAGATTTGCTAATCTTGGATGTGCTCTTCTTGCAGTCTGTTTTCTAGCAGCCTCATCCAGTAAAAATAACTTGTGTAAAGGAAAATTCATGTATTTTGAATATTGAATTTATAATTAATACAGATTCTGGTAGGAGGATTATAGTAGTAGATCTTTCCAAAATGAAGGGTTTGGTCAAGCAATATATTCTTAGACTGTGTTGTTAAAACACGTACAAGTACAGTGAAATTCAGCCATGGGCTCATCCCCCTTGCACATGTTCTTGTATTTAGTTTCATGGTATGTATGACACAGTATGCATAAAGTCCTAAACTAACCAGGGAGGTTTTCCTGGAATTTGGTGAGCAGTGAGGTTGACATGCTGTAAACACTCGCCAGAAGTAGCTGTCATTCTGCTGCTTTTCAAGAGAAGTGGGGATGAGCAGTGTCTCCACTGCAGTTGTGACCTTTGTAAGGCCATCATCCCTTTTCAGCCACCCCACACAGCATTCAAAAAGAGGTCTGCCATGGTGCTGGCTCTGATGGAGGCACCTCTTCATGTTCTTTCCCCAAAACATAGAGCTTTGAGGTTATATTGTATAAAATGTGTATGAATTTACAGTCTCAATTGCAGGTAGCATTAAATTAGCTTTGTAACATCTGGTATTCAGGCACTATTTTAAGAATCAGCCTATCTGCATTCTATGGAAGAGCCAAGCAAGTTCTCAGAGTGGTCAAGTATTTGGGTAAAAAAAAAAAAAACAAGCAAAAGCACTGCAAGCCACTTGTTCCTCCTCTCATGCTAAGAAGTTTCCTTTTTCCTGCTGGAACTGTGGCTCAGTTTCTGGCAGAGGAAGTGATTTACTTTCACTATTACGTGAAAGAAAGGAGGAGGGTTTTATTTTCTCCCTCTTCTCCCACCCCATCTTTTTCAGGGAGAACACACTTACTAGTTCAGTTCTTCAACAGGGAGTAACCCAATACCTATACTCTAATACCTGCTAAGCAAAACCCAGAGCTTCCTGACAGTTTTCCCTGTCAATGTGATGAACACCCCAGCTTAGATGGACTAGAGGGGTACACTGAGTTACACATATAGTCAGCAGAGGCATCTAAATTCAGGAGCCCAGGTAGACTCCTTCTCTTCACTGATTCTCCCAAGTCTTTCTTTCCCGTTTCACTGTGCTCCCTCCTCCTGGCCACAAAACTGATGATTTGGCAAGAAGATGACGATGTGTATCACAGAGTTCTGCTGGACTTTCCTCTTTGTCTTTGAAAGTGATGATTTTGGCCAATTAATCATTATCAATTTGAATTACACAATGAAGAATCTAAGCTCAAAAAGAATGAGAATGAGCAGTTTCTGAGCCAACTGCATTAAAGGTTTGCTGAAGTCATGTGTCTCTTTTATCTGTAATAGAAAGAGATTTAATATTCTCCAAACTTTACTAATGTTTGTGTCCATGCTCTCAAGTTCATGTTTAAGAACCTTCATATTCAATAGAGCTGTTATGTGCCTACCTAAGAACTTTTTGCTGAAGAGGAAGAAATGAAAATATATTCACATCTGGGCATCCCTTTTTGTGCTTTATTGATGAAAATAGATTTTCCCCATTTTCGCTTTAATGTTGCTACAATTCTCTTGAACATTACTGGTAAAGATTATTTATATTTTTAATTAATTGTTTCATTTTTTTCTCCTTCATCATATGTTTTGGAGCAGTAAATACAAGCTACTTATAACAGCATTTAGAAAGATCATTACCTTTTCTCCAGTTCTTTTTGGGCATTGGAAAGTGAGATATGAAAAGGAAAAATTGTTATGAGGAGTAGTCTGTTTTTCTTGATTGGTCTCTGGAGAAGACAACTCAGAGGACACATTGGCTAGAGATGCAGAGCACTGTGAATTGCTCTTCCATTTGGCTGAAGATAATCTTAAGGAGCAAAAATGTTTGAATATTCTGTAATGGCTTTCAATCAGCAACAATGAGTTTTTCCTTACTTATTCATTAATTCAAATACGCTATTTTTAATTGCTCCTCGTATTTTAAATATCATTTTTCTGCCTCTTCTGAACCTGGCTTTTAAGTCAGATTTGTGGGTGATTTTAATTGTTTATGGTTTAATTTATAGATTATTATTTTCAGTCCAGACATGACATAGTGTCTCTGACCAGAAATATTGTAGATACAGACCTGAGGTTGTCTGTTGCTATCTGGTGCCAGTCTAAAACATCAGCTTCAGGAAAGCTCAAGGCTGGGGAAGCCTGAAATAAGATATATGCTTATAGCAGAATAGTCCTGTCTTGTCTTCCACCCAGAAGAGGCAACATCAAAGGAAATGTGTCATCTATATTGTTCCTGCTCTGGCTCAGCTATAATGAGTGATGAGAGAGACGAGGCTGGAGCAGTCACAGTGCTCCAACAGTGATATAGAGAGAGCTGGTGTGAATGTGTCTGAGCTCCCATGCTGGACCTCTCTGTGTGTTTGTGAGTGCTGAATGAGTCAGGAGACTGTGTTTCATCTCGGTTCTGAGGGGCTGTGTCTGCAGTGCCACATACATTCCTGGCATAGAGCTTACCTCCAGTAAAGTGGTAGGAGGCCATGGCCTGCATTTTTAAGGATGGGTATTTAAAAGTATAGCCATAGGACTGATGGCATAGTGAAATCTGGCTGATCTGCTTTCTATGGAATAAGGAGTTTTGAATATAGCTTGGTCCTGTTGAGCATTCTGGAAGACAAATGTGTATTGTGGGGCAAATTTCTTTCCTTCCAAACATACTAGTATGCAGTAAGAACAAAGACAGTAAGAACAAAAACTTGTTTTTTGTTGCTTGATCCTTAGGTTGCCTCACTCCTGAACTAAGAGAAATCATGGGGTAGCTCTTTCCCCAATATCTTTGAGGGACTTTATCTAATACTTGAAAAAGTTCTGCTCCATCCTTCCCTCTCATCTGCTGGTGAAAAGTAGAGAGATGGGGCTAAGTGCAACTGACACTGGAATTATTGAAAATCCTGTTCGGTTGAAGAAAATCTCAATTAACCTTCTGAGCCCTGAACATATATATCTTGAGGCAGCATAAAGAATGTAAAGCTGGAGTTCACAAGCTGGGGGCTCACAAGGGATGTAGAGCTTGTGCTATGTTTTGTAAGTGATCCTCACGAAATGCTAGTGGGTAGTATCTCAGTAGTAACTTAAAAAAAAAAATAATTGCAGTAATTTGTAAAATGACCATCACTGCCCTTTGTAAATTATAGAAGAAATGAAGCCAGCTGCTTTTGAATCTTTTGGTTGATTGATAATATTCTTAGATATTTAATATTTATATTTTCCTATCCCAAGCCACCCTATGGAGTTTCATATGTAGGCAGGAAATTATTTATTCTGCATCTGTTCTGGAGTCATGTGTGGGTGTATCTTACAACCAGTGTACTTTATTAGTGGACTGTTTGACTAATTGCTACTTCTTAGGTACCGGGCAAGCCCAGTGGGAAGCTGCCTCTTTCAGCTGTCAGTGGATAAGAAGTGAATTAAGGCTGCATGCCTAGGAGGCTGCATGCAACTCCTAAATTTGATATGCTGCAGGTTCTTGGAGAAACATTGTCTTGGATCTTTTTTTGCTGTGTTTGGTATGACGCAAGGCATAAAGCCATAAAATAATTTAAAAGGGACCTCTGGAGATACCTGGTCCACTCTCCCAGTCCAAGTGTGACCAAATGCAAAGTTAAATTCCCATTAGAAAAAATGGGAATTAACAGGATGTGCATAATATTTGCCTCTTTTACTCGCTGGTAACCTTCTCTTACTGCCATGACCTGATTAATAAGAATGGACAACTAGACAGCACCTGAAAGGTTAAGTTTTGGCCAGCAAAGCAGTAGAGTTTGTGCTTAATTTTAACACTATAGAAACTATTAAATATAGTTTTTAAAGAAAGAATGTCACTTCAGTTTCCTGGTAGAGCAATTTATTCCCTTCTTTAGACTGAAGTAGCTTTACCATACACATGAAAATGAAAACTTTTCAATAGCCAAGAATGTGTCATGTCCCTTCACAAAAAAAAAAAAAAACGGTTCTGAAGTTATGGATATAGATTCAGGCTTGATTTGAATGTAGGAATTACTCTTGTGCCAGGAGGAGGTAAAATCTGAGTTAAGCCCTTCTTTTGCAGCATTTAGCAAATAAATTAGACATTTGTGTTTGGATGTGTGAACCAGGAACAAACAATTCCTGTTGTAGCACTTTATTTTCTTTCCTTGTCTTATTAGTATAATATGTTAATGAAATTCAAGTGTCATTGGACAATGCTGAATCAATAATTGAAGAATGAAAGCACAAAATTATAGGAAAAGAGAACAAATGAATTAGTGTTTCTCACAGAATTAATTCTTCCATGAACTTGTGCCTGTTATTACATTTATTATTGTTGCAAAACTTTATTTGGTAGTCTAATTAAACAAAATTAAGTGGCTACTACAATTTAGTAGTAAACAAAGTAGTTAATGTGTATAAGAATACATTTATGTTATTATGAATACATTAGTCGTCCTGAGTCCTAAAGAATTTCCTTTGAAATTCCATCAGACGAAAAAGAAACAACTATGGGAGAATAAAAAATTGGTTAAATTGTATAATCTGATAATGGAAATGGTTAGTTTTGTTTCTTGAGAAAGTTTGGTTTTTTTTCTAGAAAATATGTGTTTTTATCAACAGTTATATAAATACTGAGATTGTCCCATTTCTGTCCCCATATGACTTGTCTTACTCATTTACCCCAATCATCTCAAAAATTGATTTAGTTGCTTTTGAGTCAGATAAGGTCTATAACAAAGCATCTACAGCTTCACGCACTGCCAGCGTACACAGCAGATGCAATGATAATTTCAATATTTGCTTGTCACGTAACTTGAAAACCATTCTAACAGGATTATAAATTTTCCAGAAGTTTTGTTTGTTTTTCCTTTCTATTCCTTACTTAAACTTAGTGATGTATGAAAGTGGCTCTGGTAGCATTAAGGCAGCGCAGCAAAAGGCACATGGGTGTGTCTGGAAGGTGGTGGATGCAGGTGTGAGACTGAAGCAGTGCTCCTGCTGCATCGCTGCTACCGCTTCAGAGCCCTGAACATGAGCTGTGCTTTAATTCACCTCACTGCCCACCGCCCAGCTAACCCGGTGGGAGCCAGTGGTGGTGCTGCTGTCTGAGGGGTGCATTAGCTGGTCGGATATTAGAGGTCCTTTCTGGTTGTTTCCTTTGGTTTTGAATCTGACCCTGCTCTGTCCTGAGCACAATCAGTGTTCACTGATTCCTTCTTTGAGAGCTGGGGGTCACTTAACACTTTGATAATTCTGTTCTTTTGTCATGATGCAGAAGAAACAAAATGATAGTAGTGACGTATTTAAACTATTTGGATCTGAATTGGGACTGTCAGGCTGATTTTTGGTTGGTTGTGTCACATCCTGGAATTCAATGTTGCGTAGTATGCACTAACCTTAAACAGTAACTCAGGCATTGCAGTACAACACATCAGGAAAATGTAATTAATCTGCATTGACAGGGGAAGTGTTAATGAACTTAACTGCTAAGTTTAGCTTTAAGTTGTATTTTATCGCAAACAAATGTATTTAAATTTAGCAATCAATTCAAGAAGCACTTTAAAACATTACGGACAATCTGAGATGGCATAGAGCATATTAATCCCCTGGTTTTGTTTGTACACGAATTTCTTTAAAGAGTTTCTCTTCTCCTTTTTTTTCCACCCAGATCTGATGCTATTCCCTCAGAATTCATGAGCATTTATCAAGGGACTATTTGTCTGGTTATCTCTTTTACAGTACTACTACTAGCATCCTCATTTATTTGGTAGACTTATCTACCAGAGTTATGAAGGCAAGAAAATATATGCTCAAAGTCTTCAGTATATTGAAAAGATCCTTACTATTCCTGTACCCTATATTTTTCCTATCTTGATCTGAAACTTGAGCTACTTCATTTTCCATGCTCCCAAACATTCCATCTACCTGTCTAGCCTGCTATATTTCTCAGCTACCAACCAAGAAATACTTTACTTTTTTCACCCTAAGGGGAATTATTTTTAGTTTCCCACTACCATTTTCTCATTTTTGAAATAAGAGCAACTGTGCTGAAAGGTACAGGGAAATGAAGGAGGTGTGATAAGGAAATCTTATTGCCTTAATTATGTGGCAACTGTGATAGACATCCATACATTTATCTTCTGTTTCTGGGGGGGCTTTGTTTTGTTTTGTTTCTTATAGCAATGGATCAGCTACATCAGAAGATCTTTTCTGGAAACTGGTTGCTCTGCAGATGTTTGTTTTTGATCTTCACTGGCCAGAACCAGAATTTGCCCACCATTTAGAGCAGAGACTTAAACTCATGGCCACTGACATGATAGAAGCCTGCGTTAAAAGGTACAGTTGAAATGACCACTTAAAAATTGGGAGAGATTTGAAAATTAACACAAGAGGGGTCATGCTGGCTTGCAAAGGTTTATCTATACCAGAGTTCTGTCACAGGAATCAGGGCAACTCTAAAAGAGATCATGACTTGTGTTTCTTTCCCAGCATCTGGCAATCAGCAATTTGACAACATCTAGGAAATACCAAGGAGAATTTCTGTATCTGTTGTGAATAGACCCCTGGAAGTGAATTAAACCAAGTTGGCTTTTTTTTCTATTCCATATTTGTGGCAAATATTAACAGAACTCAGAATTCTGAGAAGAAATAATTTTATTTTTGTACATTTCCCTCCCCCTTTACTACATTATTCTTCATGTTCAGTTAATAATATTATTTAATTTGTCAATTTTAGAGTACTGTCTCTACAAAATATATTTCAAACTATAGAATGTACAGTATTTCTGCATTTATGCAGCAAACAAAAGAAGGCTGGCTGATAATCATCCAACTGAAACTAAGTTTTATAGTGCTAAGCTTCTGGAAATTACAGAAAATGCCGTGCTGTTTTTTCTTGAGCTGTATCTTAGCATTATTGGTATATTCTTTTAAATTAACTATAGGTGATCGGAAAAGACCTCTGCTATAGCTTTCAGTAAATATCACTGACTTTAGAAAAATATCTGTATGTCTAGAAAATTTACGGAGATCTACAATTAGATGCTTCAGAAAGCTTAATCTAAATGTATAAAAACACAGATTTTTAAAAAATAATAGAATAGGGGAAACTAAATTTTGTAGATAATTTCATTGTGTTAATCATAAAATGTACAATATTGATAAGTAAGTCTAAAGAAACAGAGAATCTTTATAGATGGCATAGTGTTGCTTTATTTTCTCTAAACACAGTAGGAAAGAGGACAATCTCAGGCTTACAGTATGAGCCTGTTGCTAGAGCTGCAGTAATGAAATCATGATTAAAAAACCAGAAACATTTAAAAGAACATTTCTATTTGATTATGAAAGGGGAATGATACAGGGAATGGAATAAAAGTTAAGGCTCCAACAAAGAAAGGTAGGAAACAGTAACATTAAAGCAGTCCATCTGTTCTAAAGAATTTGGCATAGAAGCTCAGTCACTTATGGTTATCTGAGAAATCTTAGAAAAATGGTGAAATCTTAAAGGGTGGAAGATTATTAGTATAATCTTAGTCTAAAAAACATAGAGTAACAAAGAGATTCAGTGTTCATAATACATGGATTATATTGATTTTGAGCCTAAAAAAAAATCTTTACAGTCTTATCAGCAGGACTATAAAATATATTAATATTTTAGACTTAATATATAACATACCAGTCTTAATACACTAATGATGTTTTAGTGTGGTCAAAGATACTGTATGTCAGGTAATAAAGATTAGAGTAGCAACTCAGAAAAAAATGATGGAATTCTTCTGTTATAACTCCTCTTGTGATATTAATATGATCTTAAGAATTTTTAAAATGGAAATAGGATTCTTCTGTTCCCATCTTCTAAAAATACTGTGTGAATTTCTGGTACCCACATTTAAAAATAAGGATGGAAATAAAACATTTTTATATTTAGGTATGCTGAATTATAGTTTATTTCAGTGACATTGCTCATTATTTACACTGATGTGAGAAGAAAATAGGGTGTTTTTATTATGTATCTCCTGATATGTCTTAATTTTCAATATAAATATTAATATTTTCTTAATAGTAAACTCATTTTCTTTGTTAAAATTCTCTTTCCATTAAAGCCAGAAGAGGAATTTTTCATTATATTTCTTAGAAGTAAGCATTTTGTACAATAAGCTGCATTTTAGCATAAAAAAGCTGAAAAATTAGGGATATTTTCATTGCTTTGAATTGTTCTCAGTCTTCACACAAGGAAACATATTGTTATCTAGAAGCAATCAGATAATACTTTTATTGTTCAACCGAATTCGCTGAAGAAGTGCAGAACCTTGAAACCATCAATGCAATTGTTTGTTGAAAGGTTGATATTCTGAATTTACAGAATTTTAATTCTAAAATGTTCTCATGCATACGAACATTGTTAAGCCAACGTGTTCAGTAAGATTCATACTTGTTTACAGTGGTTGTTCAGAATTATCAGAGACACTCATGTTACAAATTGTGTCTTAATAAACAGAACAAGAATTGCATTTGAAGTGAAGCTGCAAAAGACAAACAAATCAACAGACTTGCGTATCCCTTCTTCTCTGTGTACAATGTTTAATGTCTTAGTTGATGCCAAAAAGCAGACAGCTAAACTCTGCATACTGGATGGGGGGCAAGAGGTAAGTGGAATTTAGTATGTTTAATTCCTGTGTTTGGTTGATCTGAAACATCTCACACTGCAGACTGTCCTTAGATTAATTTCAGACTAACTGAGATGTGTCACATAGCCCTGTTTGTACAGAAGTGTGCATCAGCTGATCCCTAGAAGCATCATGCAAGACTCAGCCCCTCATCTTCCACCAGAGAACACAGAGTGCTTCTGTAATTTGTTTGCTTTGACCTCTGAGTCTGTTGAACATTCAGAGGATTTCTTGACTCACAACCCCTCCAGGAATTTCTCTCGGGTTGCAACAGAAAAAGAGCCCACTTCAGGACTCTTTTGTAATAGTAAAATACAGGCAAAATATTGTACTTCCCAGACAGGTTTTAAATGAGTAAAGTTTGGGTTTAAATGGATTATAGACAGCATTCATGCCTAGGAATATGCTGAAAATAGAGGAAAGAAATAATCAGGTAATTTAATGGGTTTTGGTCTCCAAGGACAGGGACCATTTTGGCAGTAGTCTGCTGCCAGATACTCCACAGTGGAGCACTGATGTGCTTTTGAAGGATATGTAAACTTCACTGACTTTTGTCGCTCCCATGTTGTCACTCTCAGCAGGAATAATCTGTGAAATGAAAATGGTATGCTATGTAGATTGGTGAGAGCACCAGCAAAAAATTAAAACTGTTCTTTCTGTGCTAATGCAATAGCAAGTAATCTGGTTTGTAATTTGTTTGATTTGGTTTTGGAGAGGTGGTAAAAACATTTTTCAGAATTTGGCAACAAAAAATGTATGTCTCCTTTAGGCACCTTCACAATTACATTATTTGGGCATATTTTTCTCAGTTGATTTTTGCATATCTATACTGTGTTCTTCATTTCATTGACTGATCTTTTCCAATTAGCATATTAGATGTAATTGTCTTTTTTTTTCTAATTCAATGAGACATTCATCATTTTCCTGTTATACCCTGTCATCTTTATTTTTCCTTTTGATTTTCCGTGACATGAACCAGTTTGCTAGTCAATGGGTAAGTGTCTTTTCATTGTTTTTTAATTTACATCTTTTTCGTTGAATATTAACAGCCATTTTTTATTTTAAATGGTAATATTGCTTTTCACATTAATTTGCTAGCCAGGCCCCCAAAATTCCTTTACAGTCTGACCATGCAACAAACTGATCATCAGTTTCTCACTTCTTTCCTTGTTCATCCTCCAAGGTGATTCCAGATGAAGTCTTCACTTTTCTGCTCTTCATACCCAGTGTCCCGTCTTACCAGGTCCCAAAGTTTTGAATTCTTTCACCTCTCAGTGAGGCTCATCAGAAGTAAGCCACAACTAGCAGCTCTTTGAGCTGATGCTGCCATTTCACCTTTCATGTGTGTACAAGCAGTAACCTGCAAACACACACGTGCACGTGCTGCTTTGCGGACAGGCAATAACCAGTACCTCTAATGACCTGCAGACAGATGGCATAACCGCCTTCTCCAGGATAAATATCTCCAGGGTATGCCATTCCTCTTGCCTGCTCTGGATTACACCCCTGCACTGTCTGCCAGTCCACTAGGAGCCAAAGTTCAGCCATCTTAAAGCCCGGAGTCAAATCATCTTCCACGAGGATCTGAAGTTTTGTTTTGCTGAGGGTTAGTGTTTTAGTGGAAGTTAGCACTGGAGAGGAGTGGGTTAGAATATTTATGATCTCATCGTTTTCAAAATAAATCCTGAAAAAAATCAGGTTAGTGTAATTTAAAGATTATTTCTAAAGAAATGTCATGATTTTGGAGCCTTGTGGTTTTTGAAAAGCTTGGTTCAGTTCTTTTTTTTCCTTGCTCAGAAGTGAAGTTACTGTTTGTATTTCAATTCTACAAAATTGTATTTGCTTTGTTGTGAGAAAAAAAAAGAGAAAAAAAATACAAGAAAAAACCAAAAAATATAGGAACTGATCTTACATACATAGATCCATTAATTTAATGTACTGTGGAGATAAAGTTGCACACCCTTTCTGGGAGGGACAACTGTTTTTCATAGAGCATAAGAGTATGTATAGTTTTGACATTCATCAGTGGGAGAATAATTGTTTATGCTTTCCAGAGAGTAAGAAACCATTGCCTTATGAAGACTTGTAAGCAACAGACATCACACACTATTTAGGGTGATTAGACTCCTTAGCAGATCAAGACAATATTATATTGGTCAAGACATTAATGTGGTTGGAATATAATATATACGGAAACGTAGAAAGTTCTTTGATGTATTTCTAATATGCTCTTTTACTGTTCCAATGTGATCGCAGCTGTTTGCCTGGATTGCATATTTACATTTTCCAAGTGTTTTTAAACTTTAAAAGAAATGAAAAGCAAAAATTAATGTTTGGTGTCGGTACCTGTAGCAGACACATATATGTGAGCAAACATGTCTCATAGTTTTATTTTCTCTTAATTTAAACCCAAGTTCAATATCTGTGCTCTTTAGAAAATCATTCCTAAAAATATTCAGCAGATCAGATTTAATGTTCTGGTTTGTATGGCAACTCTGAAATGGATGGCAAATAGCCTTTAAAAACGTAGGACTCTGAAAACTATTCAGATGGCAGCTGCTAAGTTCGGCTAATGTTTACACTGACCTCAGTACTTTTACTCCAAGCATTATGCTATTAGCTGTTCCAAGTAGCCTTGAACTAGGAAGATAGGGTTAGTCTTTACAAGTCACATTTTCTGTGAAGTGGCTATTGGGGACAGTCTTTGCTGTCAGATAAACGTTTCTAAAGGAAGAATTACTGTTTAAATTGATGTGCCTCCTTGACGGAATGGGATCCCTAGTTCCTGTTAATTTCAGAAGGGAACTCAGTCGGATTATCTAAAATGTCTTTCGGATTTATTTTAAAAGCATTTACTTAAAGGTACCTTCTTTATGAAAAAGCTAAAGAAAAAGTCTGTGGAGAATGAAGTCTGTTTTATTATGCCTTCTATGGCCTATTAATTTGTTACCATCTATTCTGCTTTGTTGATGAAATTTTAATTTTGCCCTTGCTTGAGCATATTGTAAGATTTGTATAAACTGAAGCTCACTGTGCTAACAGAAAGGCTCTTTCAGGATGAACAATTGGAGCTCATTTTATTTCTAGAGGACATTTGAAATAACTTATGAATGAGAGTTGTCAGACATGAAATGCTGTATTAATTAAATCTTATTCTAGTCTTTTTGCTTCTCCGGCTAAACCAACCCTTTAGAAAAAAATACATGGCCACCTTAATTATATAGGAGAAGACAAAAAGTATCCTTCACATTCCTTCGCCTGAATAAGTATAAGAACTCAATTCATCTAAATAATAACCCCATTAGCTGCTTAACTCAACAGTGTACATGGGAAAATTTTCAACACAGAATGTAAGAAACTGTTGATTGGGTGGATCATTTTCAAGGGTTTGTTCTTCTGATGTTCAAAATGATAATTTTAAGTAAATCTGATCTTGCAGGGTTATCAGCTTTGCACCATTTATGACTTATGACGAAAGTGTGTGTTCATATACATGCTAATGCTTTTTTATCTTTTGAAATACAGCAACAATACCATTCAAAAATAGATGACTTGATTGAAGAAACTGTTAAAGAAATTATTTCACTTCTTGTTTCAAAGGTAAAATTATTTACATTTTAATTTATAATACAGCAGAAAATGGTTGAACTTTGGAGATGCCTTCAAATATCACACAGTTTTTCTATACACAGGAAAATTGTGGAGGACAACATGATTTGTAAATACTACTTGTGCAAATAGTACTCAATTTACAAAATCAAATTTTATAACAACTGAGTGAACAATTTCTATGCAACCTACTACTGAGATAAGGTTGCACTCTGTATTTCTGTTGTAGATATGAATTGCTAGTAGCTAGTAGAACTGGTAGGACTAAATTTTGTCAATATTGTCTTACATAATACCATGTGTTATTTTTTATTAATTTCTTATATCAGAACTTCCTTTCTATCACTTAGTAGTTAAATTTTGTATTTAGAGGTGGACAATATCCAGAGTTTCAGTTTAACTTTTGGATGAGATTTTGTTCCACAAACTGTTTAATTTAAAATGTTTTATAAGTTGTTGTTTCTTAAAATTGATTTTGCAGGCTTTTATATTTAAAAAGAAAATATTTTGACATGATGTAAGGTCTTGGAGAGTAAGTGAAGAAAACTTAAACAGTGTCTTGTCTTTCTGTAGCACCTCTACTCCAGTAAAAGTCTTAAGGTTTCCATCCCCAATAGTTTGAAGAACACAGCAAATAATGACAGAAAAGAAAGATTTTATAAGTAGTTTTGTTATCTATGCATTGCAAACTATGTAGGAATACCTGTTTTTCGAAGTAGGATAAATGAGCCATATATTTACAATTTGTGAGTTACTGACAAAAAATAAGACTCTGGTCATATTTTCATCATGCCTTCATTTTTGCTTGTCTCAGCTTGCTGGGGGGGAATCTGCTTTTGGATTGACACCCATCAGTTGAAGAGGAAAGCTTTGTAGGATCATTATAGAAGTTTAAACAAAATGAGTCCACTTATTGATAACTGTGTAGAAACCACACATTTTTGGTCTAAAGTGAAGTTTTGACATAAACGTAGCTACAAGCAATTCAACAGTTTCAAGTTTTACATGTTGCCTATCATGGCTCCCAACTAATCTTCCAGTTCATGGTTTTAATGTTATTGTGAAGGAAGAGGAAGAAAGGGGAATTTAATCAGAACAAATCATGCTATTAAAGGTTAAACTTTTTGATTTTTTTTTGTTTTTAATATCTGAGATTATAAAAAAGGAAGAAAATAGTCATATTCCTTCTGGATTTATGTACAAGAAATTCTAGAGACAATTGCTGTCAATACAGTGGGATTTGCATTATTAGTTATCACAGTAACACCAGAGATTAAAATCACAAAATAGGAAGCAAGTATTCCATGTCATTGGCTGATCGCTGGAAGCTTAACCAGTGTCTCCTCACTTGAGACGTGAAATACCAGTGACATCCTGATTGCTTCTGTTTCGAGGCAGAAAGCTTCTGACGTACAGAGGAAGGCTGTTGTTTAACTCTTGGTTTTAGCCAAAAAAAATGCACTTCCATGTGCATGATAGCCATGTGCATTCATCTTTTGCATCTAATATATTTTCATTATTTTTTAGCCTTTACCTCTGTATTAGCTCCTTTGTGTCCAAGTGGAATAAGTGTTTCAATCATTGATTTTTAGCTGCAGGTCATTTATAAAACTGAAAATAATACTTTTCCTTCAGTGAGGTTTTACTCGTTAAGAACTATACTGGGCATTTTTTACACAAGGCGTACCAGTCTAAAGCATTTAACAAATCACAGGAATAGCACAAAACATTGAGACAAAGCACAGTGTGTGTCAGGGTAACCAATTCATAGAATGTGAGGTAAGCGCAGAAATGCTCCTAGAGTTTCTCAAGTCCGTACGCTGACATCTCAGAAAACAAGTTTCCAGCTACATAACTAGACTTTTGTTTAAACAGACATCCTTGACACTGAAATGTTTTGCTCTCTGTTATTTTGTGTCCCATATGTATCGGATTTGTATGTTGGCACTGCTGACACCATGTTGTTTATGAGATCGGCCTTTTCCTTAGCAGACCTTTGCACAATAAAGTTGAACACTTTTCTGCAGAAAGAATCCTTGTCAATAAGATAAAATGAGTTAAAATATGAACAGCAGCTTCTCACAGGCATGCAACTGCAAAGCAGAAAGCTGGTATTTGGTCTAATAATGGGGTGCAGAAACAACTGCCACTCTCTCTTGTGATGTGGATTTATTCTTTGATTGGCATCTATGTGCTGGTGTCTTAATTAATCACTGTAAATATGACAGGTTAGATTGATAAATGACAAATGTAGGTTTGCACTTGCTCCTGCTCCTTGAACTGTTAAGAGCAGGGCTCATTGTAAAGTGATGATCTCAGTTCCTCTGGAGGTGACACTGTTGTGACACTGTTACAGGGCCCATTAACAGCATGCCAGATGGAATTTTGTTCTGTCCTCACACTCATAAAATGATACTCTTGGTTGTGGGAATGACTGTGTTGGGAGCAAGGGATGACTTTTAAAACAATCTTTATATAAACTGGAACACAATTTATATGTGTAAAATAAATGTGCATTAATACAATGGCTGACAGGTATTTTATGTTACTGTGAATTACTTGAGCAACAGAACATCACAGAGGGATGTGAGAAGGGAATTTGTTTGCTTTAAGGCAAATTTGGGGGAGTTAAAACATTAAAGCTGTATTTAATGCAATTAATAAGATTTTTTCTTTTGGTCAGAAAGAAATTTTGGCAAAAACACCTATTCATTCCTCTTACTGAGGAGTCACATTACTCAGAGGGTAGCAGGTGAAAGTACAGGGGAGAGAAACCCCACCATCACAGAGACTTCAGGCATACATTTTCTTGCCTCCTTGGCCATGGAGTAGCAGCTCAACAGCTCATGCTGCTGACAGAAAACCAGTGCTATTACACTTTCGGGTGAAATCAGAGCTAGTTTTCTATGTAATAGCAAAGATAAGTGAAACATGATATCAAGATCACCACCTTTAGCAACTGTGCTGCATCATCTTTGAAGCTGTGGTCCTAGAAAATGACATGTGATTTCTACCCAAAATACCTGCTGGGTACACACGCTGCTATATTCAACCTCTTTCTAGAGGCAGCAATGTTGTGTTGGAAGCAGGCCCACCTCAGGAGAAACTTTGGGTTGGGTTTCTGTTTCTGCAGTGGTTCAGCAAGTTCCATCTGCTTGATCAATAAGTGAAGCTGCAAAAAGAAGGTTGTCTTTGATTTCAGCACTTTGTGAGATGGAGAAAGTGATCAGATTTACAGTTCACGTTGCCCTGCTGATCAATACAAATATGAGAAAGAAAAATTCACATTCTCATTCCAAATATTTAATTTTCACACTGTGCATTTCGATTTTTCTCTGTGCTTTTCCTCCAGGTTGTTTCAGTGTTAGAAGGTGTGCTGTCTAAATTGTCAAGATATGATGAAGGTACTTTCTTCTCATCATTAGTTTCATTCACTGTAAGTGTTTGGATTCTCAAAGGTTCTGTTCTTCTTTCTGTGCGTAATTCTGATATTGTGTGCAATTTGTAGTAATAAGTACTTACTGTGTGTTTTATGCTTAATTTTCTAAAGGTAAAAGCAGCTGCCAAATATGTTGATGTTCCGGTAAGTATAACTCTTTTAGATTTATTTATTTTAGTGTTCATAATAATTCAGAAATTAGGGGGGCTTTAGCTCACGTTTTTTATTGTTGACATTTTGCTTTCCTACAGGGATTCGCTATAGCTTTATGTAGAGTATTTAAACAGCCACTACAACCCTGAGAGGATGTTTCATTTCCCTTGTGCAAAACTCTCAAAGCAAACCGTGGAAAGCTTATTCTCAATGCACTTTTTCAGTTGTGGAAGAGTGAGGATTGTAACTTAGATACTCTTTTGTGGGGGTCTTTCTGTAATTTGGATAAATTGTTCAAATGTGCAGTGTTGACAACAAGTAAAAGGTTCATACTTGAATATTCATTGTTTCTTGATTTCTTATTTCAGGACTCAACTTTGCTTATTTAACCCCTTGCTTGCTCAATCTCCATTTGATTTACCATTGATTGTGCAATGTCTGTGTGCTATAAGTTAAAAATGAAGAGGTAACTGTTGGAGTTCTTTTATACATAAAGGCAAAATTCAGCTGTTAAAATATTTTTATTAGAGTATGATAGTAGAATATCTTTAAATAAGCAAAGAAGAAGTTATGTAATAGTCATTTTCACTATCAATATCCCTTGTTCTCTCATAAGTCTGCATTCTCATCCCTTTTTAATGCAGTTCTAAAAAAATCTTATTTTCCAAGCATAGCAAAAAAAAGACTACAATTATTACATAAGTGAAAATTATTATGTAAATGAAAAATATTAAATTAAAATATAGATTAATGCCACATGCTAAACTGTGTGGTTGCCAGCAAAACCTTCAGCAGTTCTGAAAAATGCAAGCTTAAATTATTTTTTTTTTCAATCTGTGCATGTTAAATAAAAGGAAAAATTTCTGGGTTTGGAATTTTTTATTTTGCTGTCTTTATACTTGTTTTATTCATAAGATAAATTGTAATATTTCTGTTGTTTGCAGATGATGTTTTCAGACTTTTTTCTTACTTTGTTGCCTGGATTTTTTTTTACCTTTATAAGTGCTCTTTTGTTTTATAAAAAAAGAAAAAAGTAGGCTCAGTCTTTCATTCAAAGGAATGACCTCATATCAAATCCAGTTAATTTAATTTACCTCTTGTTAATCTGTTGTGCTGTGGAGCTGCTGCAAAAGGTCCTTGGTGAGGCACTTAAGACCCAAAGGCCTAAAGAAAAAATTAGTGAACAAACTAGAAATTCATTGACTTCTTTCAGGTAATATGGAAAACTCTCCAAATTACATAGGATATCTATGAGGAGGAGGCATCAAAGTCTTTTACCATTGGCCTGGATACACTGGTGTTGAAGTTCACAATAAAAATGAGACTGAAACCTTTGCCACAAGCTCTGGGGAATATTGCAAATCGGGTCACACGGGGATGTACTCACTGTTCCAGAGAAAGAGGGAGGCAGAGCAGGGAGATGGTTGCTGGAGCCCCACTGCCCTTCTCACATTCACTGAATGGCGGTGCTTGGCTTGAAGAAAGGACCAAATTTTAGACAGGCTGTCAGGATCCTTGCATTGTTATCCTGTCTTCACTTTCCAGCTTTCTCACATGCCTTTCCCACAGCCCAAATGGGACTGTAGGGCCACAGCTGTGAACTACAAATGTAAACTCTACTTGAGAGAGGCTGTGGATCTGACCAGACAAAGGTTTTCCAAATTCTGGAGGACTTGTTACCTGGATTGAAAGATTTTCATTGGCTGGGGTTTGATTTTGCTTCTTCACATTCTTTCTCTGGTTGTGAAGATGCAGTTGAGGCCGAGAGGAGCCCTTACTGTCACAACTGACAGCGGCTGTCCAGTCTGAATAGGGCCTGACATCACAGTCAGGTCAAAGTAAAAACTTCCAGCCCCAAGAGGAGGCTGAAAGTTGTCACATCACAAGGCCATCACCTGGGCTCACAGCTGAAGTGAGAAGTGGAGTGAGGGGCTGCACACAGGGAGGAATGTACATTGAGCTCTTGGTAGTGTGATGGTAACCTAGGAAGCCTGCACTGAAGCTAATTAAATGCCTCGTGGTTTTATTTTGACCTAATATGTTATAAAATCTCTTCTTGTCCTTCCTTACCATATAGCTGCATATGTGAAAGTTACTTAGAAGTGACCACAGTCGGCCCTTTCTTTTGATGTAGTTACCAATATGTGCAGACTTGCAGTGTGTTGGACAATGGCATTCTGCCCCTGTGACCCACCTCCATCTGAATGAGGTCACTTGGTGCATCTAGGGGAGAAGGGGGGGCAGGGGGTCTGGGGGGGTTT
>VZTI01003143.1:1088206-1107723 GCA_013397865.1 Struthidea cinerea | reverse complement strand
GGAGAGGGGGGGGCGGGGGGTTTGGGGGGGTTTTTTTGAGTGTGTGGATTTGACAGAGTTTTTGATCTTTGATTACCAGGATTTGGGAAACAGTGAAAAATATGCTGCATGCTAGTGAAATAAAAGTAACTAGACAAAAAATATGTTACAAGAAAATGAAGGTAATACTGAGCAAAATGTTTCAGAGAGAGGATAAGAGGTAAAGGAGATAAAAAAGTTAAATAAAAGGTAAATAAAAATAGTAAATTATTCAAAAATAAGGAAGACATTCCTGGATGATTCTTGGTCATTTTGAGGAAAAGGTTAATTCTATTACTATTGAGAGAGGGTTTAGACAATAAATGGTTGGACATGAAGGTGCACACTCCCTAGACTGCTTCCCTCCATTTCTCAGGACCAGGGTGGGAAAGATAGACAGAGACTTGTGGTTCATTTAGCAGATAGATTAGTAAAAGTGCTACCTACCTTTGCTGTGTACCCTTCATTAATCAGTAAGATTCATTAATCTTGCCAGAGAATTATGATTAATTACATCCAAAAAAAGAAAAAAAAAAAAAAGGTGGTGGTTTTGTGCATTTTTTAACTGTTTAAGAAAACATGCAACATAACCCTCAATTTTTCAGAATGCCCTTTAAGAAGTGAGACGTATGCAGTCCAAGGAGCTCTCATTGCTTTCCCCAACTGTGCAAAACTACCCAGACTAAGAAGAATAACAATGATGTCTTGTGATTTCCTAAAAATAATACTGAAAAAGTCTAGTTGCTGTTACGCTCTTCTTATTGGTAATTGTCACAGTACGCAAGGTTCTGCAGTGGAAAAAAATGTGGCTGCTGCACACGTGAAAGAAACCAAATTTGGAGGAAAATAACATAAATGTTACAAGTAGTGCATGGAGGATGATATTGGTTCTCTTCTTAATCTTGTTTTCGTAACTAGGAATGCAGAAGCTGATTTGAATACACAACTCATCCAAATCCACTATAACCCTTCATTAGTTTCTCTTAAAGTCCAAGCAATCCATAGGAGATGTAGAAGTACAACCTAGTATTTTTCCTTTTTTTTAATATTCTGTTCACAAAGCAAGTTAATTAATGAGAATAGGGAAAGAATGCAGTAAAATTGAGGTAAAAAACCCGTATGTTGTTAATCTAAAATGATTATTATTTCTTAATCATGTAGATAATTTCATTGTGTTCAATGTCTCATCGTGTAAGTCAGTTTTGCATACAAATAATTGTGTCTTTAGCTGGTCATTTCTACACACATTTGCTGCATTGACAAATACAACCAGAGCAATTACTGATACAAATTGAGCATCCAGTTACATGCTTATGTATATACTGCTTTTTGTTCAGAAAGGTATGTTTAAATCCCTTTGTTGGAGCCAGTAATCTATGCCAGTTACTTAGAGGGCACAGAAGGAACCTAATCCTCCCTCTCTTCATATGGGCCACCTGTCGTACCAAGTGCAGAGAGGCCATTTGAAGGAGCCAGGGCTGACAGCAGTGCACAGCTCACACAATGCCAGCCCTCTCGCTCCACTCTTGCCTTTATTTGGGGATCAAAGGTATGAAAAGGGGCCTCACACATGTGCCAGCATTTGACTTATGGGGTCTTGTAGAGGCCAGAGAAGGAACTCTGCCTCCTACCAGGCAGATACACATGGGGACCTTCCAGATACCTTCATTTTCAAATATCACACTTGTACTGCATGGCCTCATTTAGCTGGTTTTAAGATGCAAAAATCTTTTTGAGGGAAATAAGTGTTTATTCAAGTGTGGCCATACTGTGCTAGTCATTTTTAAGCTGTATTTTCTTGGAGAGCTCTATTTAAAAAGAAAGACCACAGATGAGCCATTATCCTCTTGCTTAGGGCTTCTCCTGGCTTCCTCCTCCTCTGTATACCCAGACCTGGGACCTGGCCCTTCTGTTTTCTGGTCTGTGAAAACAAGCTATTGTAGAACTGGGGGGAAATCCTTGCATCATCTGTTTTAAGTCAGCAGTATTTTTGAGATATCTCTTAAATGGCAATCAGAAGGATGAGTATTAATGAGTAGGAAAGCTTAAATAACATAGTAAAATACAACTTTTGGGGGTGGGGCAGAAGCATATTCTAATACCCAATTGTGTCATAGGGGCTGTAGTGTTTTTTGAAGACCTTTTGCACTAAGAATCAAAATCCTGGTGCAGCCATTTGCATGCCTGTGTTGCCCCATGAATGTAATGAAACTATATGTATATGAAAAGGTGTTTGTGTAAATGCTTGCAGGATGATAGTTTAAATTTTCCATGACACTTCTCAAAACACACACATTCTCTTTGCCAAAGTTGCTTTTTCTTTTCAAGATGTTTTTGAGAGAGAGGAAAATGCATAGCATTTTTTCATTTAAACAAAACAATTTCTTTCATAACCATGTGAAATTAAAATGTTACCTTTGTAATAGACTGATTATGTAAATGGTGCACCTTCCTGCCTAGCTTATGTATTTCATTTTGTAAGAAATGAAGGAGATGATGATCTAGCCATGGATACAAGTAGTTTTTATTCCAAAAATATTTTAATGATATTTTAATTCTGTTATACCAATGCCTAAGTGATGAGCCTTGCTGTATTTAGAGAAGGACTTTCAGGCAGTGAAATTTTCCAACATGTTCTTTCATTTAGAGGTGGACACTGAATAAGGAGCTCCTGTGTTCCTCACAATAGCCCCCTCCAGCTCATCACTCCTTTTCATTTCATTGTTACATCCACGCTGTAGTTAAAATTACTCCCTCCAGGATGCAGGGGAGGGGAAAGGGGTGGAGAGAAGAGCAAATACAAAACTGGATGAAGTTTGTTCTTGTCTAGTTAGTCTCTAGCATCTGTTCTCCTCTGTGAAATATTAATGCTTTGGCAGGATAGCAATCAGTAAAACTAGTTTCTTGGTTTTTGGTAGCACAAGTTCATTTAATACTCTCTGATGCTAAGAAATGTTCTGTGACAAATGCCAAAATGAGAATAAACATAACTCAACCATTACAAATGTACAAGATTTTCACTGAGAATTATGCCAGACTGTTGCATTGCAAAATGCTGTTCAGAAACTTAGGTGTAGCTCTCCTGTAGGAAAATGCCTAATATTAGTGGCAGCATTAAACCCATTGCAATCTTTCAGCAGCAAAATATTTGAATGCCTGGAAACTAAGGAAATGCAGCATTACTTCTCACTAGGTGCTTCAGGCAAATATTGCAAGTAGGAGGCATGTATGTCAATCATAAAACAGCTTCTACAGCATCGTGGAAAGTGAAATAATGTATTTTAACATTTGCCTCCTTGTTACATAGACACTATGATACTGTTTGCCTGTTCAAATGGGGAAAATTAAGCTATTTCTTCTTTATCTGAATTTATTGCTAAGAAAAAGTGCCTGGCAGTCAGGACCCACCTACCAGTGAATAGTAAGAGACAACCTGCACCTGTGGGATTAGGTGCAGCAGCAGGAAGTAAGAGCACTTCAGTATATAATTAACAAGGATTTTTAAATTTTTTTTTCCCAAACAGCATGTTCATCTTGCCAGGTTAACTAGTGATTAACCCTAAAAAAGAATGTGCTGAAGCCTACACCCTTGTTTAAACTCATTCACTCGTCAGTGTATTCAGTTACTTGTGTAACCAGCGACAAAGTAACCCTATTTACAACTCTTAATTTCCTGGTATTTTATTTGATGTCTTTGTGTTTCCAGTTTCTCTATTCATCTCTTTGTCTGCTTCTCTTTCATTTTCAGATAGGCAAAACATCTTGTCTGCTGTTCTGAATAAAACAAACTTATAATAACTTTCTATCTATCGTAAAAAAGCCCACCTTTTTTTTTGGGGAATCTTTCAGACAATCTTTTTTATACTTATCTGGATAATGTACCAGGTTAAATTTTTCTCCCAAAGATGTGCAAATAACTCTTATTAATTTCAGTAGATGTTCTGCCAGAGATTCAGAGAAGATTTTTTTTTACATTGAGTATAGATGTGGAGACTGGAATGCTTTAGTCTTTCCAATTAAATGCCCCCTGTGACAGTTATTTAAAATTTATCTCAGTTTCTATTTGTTTGTCTTCTAAGGTACATGAAATTTCTTAGTTGTTGTTTGTTTGTTTAGTTCTGTATTAACTTGGGTTTTTTTCTGATGCTTAATAATTTAAAACAGATCCATAGAGGATCATGTAATTAGAGGTTTCCAAATAATATATAATCCTTATGAAAAAAAAAGTTAAAACATTAAATGTACAGCAATAAAGCTACTTTGATGCTTATAATAGCTTTTTTTTCTTCTTCCACATGTTTGGAGAAAACAAATAAATTCAATGCATGCAATATGAAGAGATAGTGAAGTATTTGATATACTGTTGGTTCATTCAATGTTTAATGTGTACTTTGCCTACCACGAGCAAAGATGGTTAACCTTCAATGATTTTGGTGAGGTTTAAAACAGAGTTATGCTTCGGGGTATTGATAATCTGCCTTACCCAGACTTATTTCTACTGTAGTCAGGCACTGTTTAAAAGGAAAATTAATTTTTTTTTCCACAGCAATTTCAAAGATAATTATCCTGCACACATTAAGAAGGATGAAGTGTTTTAAAGAACTGTAATTCTAATTGGTAAATGTCACCAGCTGTTGCAGTTACTCTTACTTGTGTATATTCTTTTAATGATTACACTCCTGTGCCACAAGCTACATGAAAATATATTCACTAGGTGTGAAATTCCCATATGTCACAGCTTCAAGACTAGGTAAACATCTCAAAGATAAGGGAGAGTTAATGCTGATGGGAAATGTTACTTTTCTTGCTTTGGCTATCTGCAAGATGAACATTTTTATTGAACTTAGTAAAAGAAAAAATTCTATTAATTGGAGAACCACTAGGTTTTAGAATTCAGTGGAAGATTCATTAATACATTTCACTATGTATCTTCAAGTACTATAATCAGCCTTTCGTTTGCTAGATTATCTCCTTCACCCATCTCTGAAGATTTCAAAATATTTTTCCATTATTCCTCCAACTTAACTCTAGTCCAATTCCTGTAAATTGTGTATCAGGTTTTAGGAAGTACATATGGTTTCACTGCTGATTGTATTCTCTTGTGCCATCACAAATGAGTATACTAAGGTAAAATGTGGAGTTTTCGGTTTTAAATCTACTTCCCTTTGTGATTTGTCTTAATATAAAAGTATTTCTATCACATTTTAGTGAGGGTACTGTTTTATGAAGGAAATCTATTGATTTCTGTCAATCAGGTTTTCCAACAGAAAAATGTTTTGTCTCTTGAAATCTTATAATTTTATTCTATGCTTAGGATTGAGGTGTGTGATGCAGATGTAAATATCAATGGTCTTGCTTTCCTCTTAAGAGTTTCATTTACGCATATATAGATTGGATAAGTTTTTGCGATGAGCTTTCATTGCCTCTGGAATGACCAATCCAAGTGTGCAGGAGATATTTCAGTTTTTCACTGTGAGTTTTGGAGATGCTAGAAGTGTTAAAGCTGGCCATCATTCCATATTTCACGGTTACTTTTAAAAAATGAAACTGCCATATATGCACACCTATAAATGAAAATCTTTTTATTTTGGAGCACATTCCTCTAAATGTCTGTGGTAGATTCAGGATAAAAAGAGTTGAACCTCATAATCCACGAGGTTTCACTCACTGAAGTTTTGAGGAGAGTATGCTGTCATCCTATTGCTGTAATAGGATGACAGCAGTTTCAGGACAAGTTATAGTATGGACATGTTGCACCTCTCCTTCCTTCTTGTGCTCAGACCTGTTCATTTACAGTACAAAATATTACATACAAGGTAGTAAGAAATAAGGAAAATTTAAATTTGAATATTCACTTGCAGACTAGAAAGGAAGGCTTAATATAAAATTATATGTTAATATTTTAACTATATGAGCATGTTCATGCATACAGGCTTTTAAAATAGGCTAAATATTTTACAGTGTTGTTTATATGCTGTTTTCAGACAACAGTTTCTGAGAAATAGATATGTCTTATGCTTGGGAATTCAGGGCATGGGTATAACTGCTTTTGTCCTCCTTCCCTGGAGCTACTAATTATTCTGTATGGAGTCTTAGCAAAATGTGGATCCTTTATAAGTGTTAAGGCCCGTGCTAAGGCTTGCTATAACGTAGTATAAAACTTAGTGTTCTTTTGCATGGCAGGAACATTATAAGCTGTTATTTGGGAGTCATACTTCTACAAGCTTGCTCACCCAGAGGGCATCTGCAGAAGACTTTCTAAAGTGCCTATGTGCATTCTTGGTTCCTGTTAGAAAAAAGTGAACTCCTTACCAGCTCTGCATACACTGCCAGTAAAGGGCACGTTGCAGGCTGTTAGGAGTGTTAGTGTGGAACAACTTTTCATGACTACGGAGATCCAGAACAGCAGAGAGCAGCTGGACAGCAGAGAGCAGCTTCAGCCACCACTGTGCCTGTCCAGATGTAGTATCACATACACACAACATATCCTAGCCTGGCTCATGTTTGGGGGTATGGTATAAAAATTATGCCTACTCTGCTATTTATACAGAACATAAATCGGTACAAGAAGGGAAAAATTTTGGTCCTTTCTCCTCCCCTAGCCATTCTCTGGGCTGACTGCACCAGTGCAACAGTTTACAAAATATAAGGGTACAGGACTACACTCAAAACAGCCTTTTTATGCTGTTGCTCTCAGGGATGTGCTTGAACTTAGTTTGGATTGCAGTTAGTTGAAGCTAAGCTCAAACTTTCAGCTGTAGATTGGAAGTAATAATTACAAGAAATCTTAGTCAATGAAAAAGGAACTGAATGCTTTTTTTAAGAATTTTCTGAATGTGATAGCAGGATTTGTATCTTCACAGTCAGGCTGGAGTGGCTATCTATGAAACCCTCACCAACAAAAAAAGGGGAAGATGTCCAAGTTTACCATTGATGTTGCCAGAGCCAAGACTTCATTCAATTGCATGTGGCAATGTAGATTTATGACTCAAAGCATCCATAAATTAAAATACACAGAACTATATCGATAGTGAAACCTCCTGACCATGTTAAGTAACCAGAATTCACAGCAGATTTTGTTAATACAGTTTATACATTTGTGAACATTGTAACATTTGTTTTCATTATGTTTAACTTCTTCTGAGTCTCAGTTGTTGAGGGGTCTGTCTTTCCCTTCCCATTACTGTCTCCCTTCACTTTTTGTGTTTACAGAAACCAGGAATGGATCTAGCGGACACCTACATTATGTTTGTTCGGCAAAACCAGGATATCCTTCGAGAAAAGGTCAATGAGGAAATGTACATAGAGAAGTTATTTGATGTAAGTAACTACGCTTGCAAAGTTTTCTGGTATCACTACTACATCAGAAGGGATAAGCTGGACTTTGATCATGTTCAACAAGCTGTTTAGACATTCTTCTGTGTTGATAATTTTTTTCTTTTGCTCATTATTTACAAGCTTCAGCTGTCCAGGGTGGCCTTTCTTTAAATTCTGCATGAAAATTTTAAGTGCTAGAAGGCAGAAATAAAATGGGTAGAAGATTATTATTTGAAATAGTATTTTTTCTGATGTGAGTAGTTCAATTATATTCCATCTTTTGATCTTGAATTTGTTAATGGAGAGAATTGGATTGGTGTGGTTTGTGAATTCCATTGCAGAACTACTTTCCTTAAGTTAAGAACTTTTGCCTATCACTGCCTGCTTGTGTGCAGAAAGAGTATACAGATGCCAGGTACATCTGTGAGTTAGACTGGTATTTCTGTGGAATGACTTTTAGAATTCTGTTTTATGGATTTCCACTTTAAGACTTCTAATTTCTTAAAGTTGACTTTTATAAACATTTATTAAATTTTCAAACTCATTTTCAAAATTCTAATTTGACTTCTGCAAGTTCAGAGTAATCCTCACCCTCAAGGTGCATGCAATAATTTCCCTCAGCTTTGATAATAACTTCTGCAGCCTTCTTGCATTCATTCCTTTGCCCTGATTCCTCATCTTTTTGTTAGAAATGATCACATTTCAGTTCACTCAAGTGCTGACCACTAATTTATGTCTAGTATGTCCTTTTCTTAATTGCCTGAAGAAGCAGCTGAAATTGTACCTTCCATATAAATTTAAAGCACTAGACATGTAAAATATATGTAAAATAAAAGTTATTTATTGATAAGCTTGGATCAGTTTACATGAAAATTATCTCAGTCACAATTATATAGGAATTTGAACATGGAAAGAAGTCATGTCTAGCACTGTGAAATGCAATTTATTACAAAACTAATTCTGGAACGTAATATAGACTTTGAAATGTATTTATTTGTGTCATCTCCTAAGTATTTTAGAAAGCTTTGCTGGCAGTTTCATTTAATTATGCAAGTTACAGCAAATGTTTTCATAACAGCAATTCACAGCCTTTACTGTGACACTACAGTTGTGGCAGTCACAGAAGGTCCCATAACATAGACTCTCAGCCATGGTATGTCATGTCAGTGTTTGTTGTTTGTTAGACTGGGTGGTCAAAATAAGACTTAACTCTCAGATTTTATATTTCCAGACACTCCCAGTCATCTTTACAAAAAAAAAAAAGTATCATCTGTTTTAATAAGCTAAGTGCTAATATGTGTGAAAAGAATGATTTTTATAAAAGCTTTGATGCCCTGCAGGGGTAGAAAAATTATCATCCATCCAGCTGGCACCTTCACAAAGTACTAAAACCGTATTAGCAACTTCTGCTTCAGTTTGCTTTTGCAATGAATCTGCAAGCATATGTTTCATTTTCAAGTTTCTATGTTTTTGTTTTTCTTTGGGGTTATTTTTGCTTATGTTGTCATTTTCTGAATGTTAATAAAATTATCTGCCTAAGGCCAAGTCTAACTCTCACTGGAGAGACCACATTGACTTTTTTGATGTATTGGGATGGGACTGAGTCTCAGACTGTGTCCACATGGGGCACTGGCCAGGGCCTGGGCACAGGCCTGAGAACTGTCAAGGGATCCTGCACACCATTAAGTCACCAGCGCAGTTCCTGGCGCGATTTTGGCTTACCACTAACACAAGGGCAGGGCTTCAGCAGGGCTGGGTTAACATGGGTTAAGGACCTCTTCCGAATTTCATTTCAGCAATTAAGCTTTTCAGCACAAGAAAACATCTCCTGTATGGTCTCAAGTTCTGATACAGCCCTTGCCTTTGAGTTTGCAAACCCATTTCTGTCCCCTTTTACTCAGTAGCATACATTGTATGCTGCCGTGACCAGTGCTTGTATCTGTAAGAAAAGAAAAAGGATGTACATGATTTTTATTTTGTGTATCAAATATCTATTTGTGTCTTTATTTTTCTTTCTGCATGGTGGTATCACATTTCTACGTAACATCACACTGGGAGATATAACTGACTGGACAGATGCAGATAAAAGCATAAACAAATAAGGAAGCTCATAGGATGCAGAAATTTAAAACAAAGTCATCTCACTCTGTTAATTCACCTTTCCTGACATTAATTCAGATTTAGAACATTATGACTGAGCAATATTTTGCACATGATTTTTGGAAGGGTTTTTTTAAATTATTGCTTTAAGAAAACATATGTACTCTTTTTATAAATTCAAATCTATCAAGTTATATTTCAATAGAAAGAATAAAAGATACATTTTTGTGCAAATATACTTGAAGCCATTGGACTGGCTAGAGTTGTAGATCACAGTTGATTTCCTCTTAAAATGCACTCAATTAGTATCAGCTAAGTAATCATCAGCCAAGTGAAGGACGAAAAGTACACTTTCCTGTGCTTCAGCCAGGGAAACACCTCATCCAGAATAACAAAAAACCTGACTGTTCTGTGTGCTAGAGGTCTTAATTACAAACATAGACAGGATCAGGCCTCAGACACTATTTTAACCCCCCAAAAATGTGTAATTGCGAACTATTTTTGTACAGATTTCACTGACTTGATCCAGGGCTGCTATGTGCTAACAGCTATTACAGTGACCAAGCAAACAGCATGTCTATCACACGAAGTTATGTACATAACAAAGATCATTTAAATTTAAGAATACCATTGATACAAGTGCAAATGCCTACCAGTGAGTCACAATATGTTAAGGCTAGGAGTTGTAAAATTTTTATTCTACATGAGAAGTCTCAAACTGGAGAGAAGACAAAAAAATATGTGGTGTTTTGTGGTGGTGCTTGGTAAGTGTGGAAGAGCAGTGCCATGCTATACAAAATACGAAAATAAGGAGAATGGAATTTAAGCTTGTGATATGAACCCTTAAATATGAAAGAGGTTCAAATCTCCAGTGACTTTGAAAAAAAGGCTGGGCTGGCAGTTTCTTCTGCAACACTTTTAAACCATTTAAGTCTTGTGCTTCAGTACATCTGATGATCGTGCAGCAGAACCAAGGTGGAACTTCTTTTCCTTCATTTCCTCTGAAAAACTCAGCTTCTGGATACATTTCATTACTGCCTCCTCCAGAAGGGCTATAGACAGCAGGCACAGCAATATGTCCAGGTTCTCCTGGTAGCATTGATCTCTCCCAGGTCAGTGTGCCGCCTTCTTGTTCTCAAAATTGGTCACCAGGTTTGAAGTCACAGAGTTTTCACTTGGTCAGTTTATCAGAGACATGGGAATTTTTGCCTTCCTTTGCAGTATGGGATATGGTCTTCCTCCTAAAATCAGCTGGGAATTTTGCTTGTCATATTCCTTCTGTCACAGGGACTCAGGAAATTTATCTCCTACTCTCATGCAGTAACAGCTTGTAGTTGAGGGCACTGGGGGGAGGGGGGATGGAGAGAAGTGTTTGTTTGTTTTTAACATCACATTTCTTAAAGAGCACTTGAAATTTTTGGATTCTGTTGCATATAATTAAGCTCTGCAGTAGTTCTGGGTTAATGTTTTTGAAACAGTAGATTACTTGAATTTTATTTTTTTGTAAATAATTTTTAAAATACCTTTTTTCAGAAAAGACAGTAAATCAAATTGGTCAATGAAAAAATTAAATATTTAGAATATAATTACACAAACCTAGACTAAATAGAAAATATTACTAATTAATATTAACACCTCTCTTATTTATAATCTGTTTCATGGATGATGCAAGAGCATCTGTGTAGCCTGTCAAAAAACAGTGCTGTGTATCGATCAAAAAATTATGATATTTTAAAAATATCCAACTACAAAATTCCCATGGGATCTGGTTCTACCTTCTCAAAATCAATAGGTGTTTTACCATTAACTTTGATAAATGCAGTGCTGTGTCCGTAAACATGCCAGGTTATTCCCATTGACTAGACTTAGATTCATGTTTCTACTAGAATTTTTAAGGTGGGACTAATAAATCTTGAACTCCTGAGAATTTTAATATACATTAGACTTGTAAATTACAAACTATTTCCTTTAAACAAAACTGGATTTTATTGACAAACCTCTTTGAAAAGCATGTTTTTAATTTCACATACAGCTCTGTTTAAACATCGATGCAATACTTACTTTCTGTGGTAATGTGTAGTTCCTAAGTGCCACCTGGGTAGAGCCTCACTTTCTTGTACCTGTGAATTGCATGTGAAGTATGGATATTCCTGTTTGAACACAGAAAAAAATCATTCCGGACATTTTTGCTTCAGATTCCTTCTTGGTGTATTTGCCCTTGAGAGCATTATCTAACAGGTTATATTTGTGTCTGTTGTGGAAAACTTACGGTGTAAACAGACGTATGATTCCAGTTTTATTAAGACTATATATGCAGTGAAATCTTTATGCAATAAGTGGTTGCTGCTCTGAGAAATAAAGAATGGATTCAGAGAACAGCTTTAATGCATCAGTGTTCAGCCATTGATACAACTGAAAGGGTTTCCAATTTTTTTAGGATTTGATTTCTGGGAAACCTCTTCCCAAGTGTACCATAAACACATAAGAGTCAGAGTGCACATCCTGAAAAGGTCAGCACTGGCAAAGAGGTGCCCTTAGTTATTCTGTACGAGATGGCACCTGTGAGCAGATATTGGCTTTGGCCCTGGTTGCCCATCTCCTCTTGTGGTTTGATGCAGTATTCCTGTTGACTTTGCAGGGACTGCCCATGTGGGAGGACTTCCTGGAGGCTGTGGCCTCATGCATGGTGACAATTCAACAAGCTGTGTAAGAGATGTAAATGGCAGGGAACTAATACAACTGTCTTTGGAGTGCAGAAAGACTGAATGTCTTTATGAGCAGTTTGAAAGCTTAAGCACTCCAGATTTACATAGCTGGTTTTGGCTTTTGTATTTCGAAGGTTCAGATGTAATGTGATATTCTTTTTCTGTTGAAAAACTGCTTGTATTTTGTCTGGCATGTTTATTAAATGCTAGTGGTGTTCCCATGTTCCAACCATTATTTTCATTTTCCATTAGTAGCAGGGATGGACAATTCAAATTCAATGATATACTTGAGATAACTTGAAGTCTTAATTATTCTTCAAAGATTATTATATCATGTACTCTGCTCTATGGCTAAAGGGAGATATGAAGTACTAATTGGACTAATTTCTGTTTGCCATCATATCTACAAGTATATATTTAGTAAATGCTTTATTCAGTTGCCTAATTTCTATAGGTTTTCTGACCTATTACAAAAAACAAAGTGTTTAAAAATGTGCAAATCATGGTGTTACACAGCCAAGAGGAACACTTAATTTAAATTGAGTTTTCAGTAGTACCAACTCCTTGTGTTGATTATGTCTACTTCAAAAGCACCATTTTTGTAGTATTTAGTATTCAACAATGTTTTTCTAGAAAACTTCAATTGTGATTTTTTTTCCTTATTCTCAAATTACTTCCTGTCACGCTAATTTTAATAAGTAATCTTCACTTTTGTTGTTATGTAATTATTTGCAAGTGTGTGATTTGACAAAAGGTCTACTTGGTTAAAGGCCACATTTGAATCAAAAGCGGTGTTTGTATTAACCTCTGAGAAACATGAGAGGACCATGCCTAATTACTTAAAAAAATACTGAAAGAAAATGGATTGTAGCTTGTTGATCTTCTTATTTCTTTGATAACTCAGAGTAATCTTCAAGAAATATGTGGGCTTCTTTCTCAGATTCTTGAAATTTGATCACAGTGCAAAATTGTCCTTTGGCGCAAACCCAGAAATACACATCTTTGCATGATGCACCTGGACATATGTGGCAGGTCTGGTAGAATCAGCTAATTAACAACACAGGCTTAAACAGGCACCTCATCTGGCAGTGTAGTTAGTTGCCTGATGGTGCTCAGCAGGATTTGGTAGTGCTTTTTATTTTTCTATCCTAATGGTCTGCTGCCCACCTAATTTTGCCTTATTGTCAGCCACTACTTACCGCAGCTTGAGGCCCTCCCAGGAGGCTAAATTATTATCAAAGGATTAGGGAGATGTAGCCTTGCAGCTCTGACATTTCTGATTACTTGTCTATGCCAGAACAGTAATTAGCTGTGACTAATTAAGAAAAATGTTCCTGCCATAGAAAACCATTTAAAAGAACTGAGAAGTAGAAAAGCAATTGAAAAGCTGAGCAGTGCTCAGATTTGCCGATGCTCTTTAGATTTTCACCAAAGTCTTAACTCATCTTTAATTACGTCTCTTATTTTATAGGGAAAATAGAAAGCTCGTGATACGAGAACCACTCTGCAGTCGTCTCATGATCTAACAGAATTTTTTTGTAATTTTGAAACAGTTGTTTCTTTTTTGGTAAAAGAATTTTAAACAAGATTGTAGGCAATGTCACTGAAAAAGTGAATTATATTGACATGCTCTCAAATATAGGAAACTCCTCTGCAAGATGGAAGCAACATCTTGCAAATGTACTGTTCAAAGTCTTTTTAAAGTTCACTAAATTGTTCCTGATGTTTTCAAATAGACTTGCCTCATTTTTCAAGGTAGCAATCTCTATAAAAGAAAAATAGTTCATTTGAAATCTGAAAAATGTAACCTCTATCTGATTTCATATAGTGTAGAAGTTTTCTTTGATATTTTTTTTTCTGCTTATGTTGAGGAAAAGAGTGCCCACTCTTGGAGGGTGCTGATTATGCTGCTATAACTGCAGCAAAGCTCACTACTGTTGAAATCAATAGGACCACAACACACTTCAAGTAAAGCATGTGCTTCAGAGTTTGTTGCTTCAGGATCAGAATATCCAGCACTTTGTAAGCTGTTTTGTACTGTAGCTGATAGTATTTTGCCTAGAGAAACACAATGGCATAACACAGTGACTGTATTTTATATGGTTTTGATATGATACGCTTTCACATCTTCATTTTTATGCCGTTTTTAGTTCCTGAATTTCCATTTTGTTGTTGTTCTGTTTGGTTCACACAACCCAAAAAGATATCAAAATTATTTTCTCAAGACATTAAATATCCCATAGTCCAGTCTGCATTTAATATTCATGGAATGGATGTCTGACACCTTTTTCACACCAATTCAGTCACATTACTTAAATTTTTCCAGCAGGGGAGTAAGAAACTATGAAATAGATATTCTGATACCTTGCTAAAAGTGCTCTCTGGGTGTAAAAGGGAAATAGAAGATTATTTTTAGGGCACTAAAACTCATAGCCTGATACTCAGAATTCCTTACACTGTCCTGCTCCCTAATTTCCCTGGCTTGTGTGAGAAGCTCACTTTTTGGAAAGAAAAAAAGAACAATGTATAAATTGCTCTTAAAAAGAAATTTTAAATGAGTGTTATGAGTCACAAGAGGAAAAATGAGGAGGAAAAAAATCCCAAACTTAATATTTTAAAGCCCATCTGATTTTTTTTCCCCTGAGGGAATTTTTTCAATGAAATAGAACTACAAGGGGTTTTTGCTTGTTTGTTTGGGGAGGGGCTATAATATTGGGAGCTCCCAGTACAGTTTCCTCATATGCATTTCTGGTATATAGTGTTCATTCATTTATTGACTTACTTAAATGCATCTATCCATCACTCACAATATACATTCACTAA
This sequence comes from Struthidea cinerea, assembly GCA_013397865.1. Lineage (NCBI taxonomy): Eukaryota > Metazoa > Chordata > Aves > Passeriformes > Corcoracidae > Struthidea > Struthidea cinerea. The sequence goes on along the minus strand of VZTI01003143.1, from coordinate 1,092,760 downwards.
AAACAATAACAATTCTATCTAATAAAAGAGAACTCCTTCCAACATCCAGGCACAATTTAGTCCTTTAACCTTTTTATCCTGCTAGGCATAAAGTAACAGCATCTCATTCCAGGCACTGCACTTTTTCTTCTTATATAGATGGCTTGAAATGTGTCTAGCAACTTAATAGAATCAATTGAGCGTGGACAACTATAAAAATATAAAATAGCACTGAAACTTTAGATGAGTCTGTCAGTAAGTGTTAACTGTGGCTGCAGCTTTCACATTCTACAGTCAAGAGAAATCAATAAGGATTGTACCATTTATATTGTCTTACCTAATGTTTGTTCACCATGAAGTGCCAGGCACAAGCACCATCTAGGGAATATTGATTTCTTGATGTACTGTAATTCACACACATAAACAGCAGGAGAACCTTGTGGCTTCTCAAACCTTACTTGCAGGTTTGATGTTTATGCTTGTATTTCGTTTGGGTCAAGCTTAGTTGAAAAAGGAAAATAAAACAAAACTCTGCCTAAGTGTTCGCAGATAGACAGACAACCATACTGTTGATCACATTACAAGAAAAATAGTGCCAGAAACCATAAGAATAATCTAGTTTTACTAAAATGAGTCAGGCATAACAGAAAAAGGTTGCTATGCTGCAAATCAGAATAGGTAAGGATGCTGCAGAGTGCTCTGACACAGATTTGTCAGTGGAAAGAGCTTCTTCACATATTTGATCATGGGAAACTGAAGCTTTAGCACTGATTTAAATGTGCAGAAGTATTGAACTATATAGAGATTATTTCCTTTAAACAATTTTCAGGTGTTTCACTGTATATTTTCTTAATTTACATTGCATTGACTTTCTTTTGCATTATAGTGCACTTAAAGAGCAAGGAGAAAAAGTAAAAATAATGCACAGAAAATTCATCTCAAAAAAAAAGCCCCAGCACAGCTGTAAAATCTACGTAGCTGAAAGACTGTTCACAGGCAACAGGGTCAGGGATGGAAAGGAGCAAACCAGGCACCTGCCCAGTCCAAGGACATTTATTCCAAAGAGAAAGGGGAGGAGAGAAGCAAGAGGGAGGCAGGAGGCTGGACCTCTGCTCCACATTAGGGCAGCTCAGTGTAGTGCCCAATCGATGTGGTGTAAGAGAGGAGTAGCTCCAGCAGTGTGCATCTCCCTGTCAGCTTCACAGCTACATCCAGCGCCGTCACATGGCACTGCAGTAACATAAAGAGTAAATGGATGAGTCAGGATTGATGAGGTGGAAAGAAATGAGCTGCCTGTAAATATTCACTCAGAACTCAGGATGGTTTAAATACTGTAGTAAAAATATGTACTTGGCCTCACTCCACAGGGAGCAGGGAGTCTAAGCAGAAAATTCTAGGACAAAAATGACTAATGTGAGTGTAAAAGCTACGGCACAGATGCTGACCCAATTTCAGCCTATCTCCCTCTTCGTACTGAGATGAAGAATATTCTTACTTCAAGGGAGGGGTGCAGCTAACAGGAGGTCTCTTCCTGTAGTCCCTTTGATGATATCTCACTCCAGGGAGTGAGAACTCCACAGGGAGTTCTGGATGAGTGGGCAAAAGCAGAGTTGGGTGTCTGGATTACACACCTTACAGGCAGGGTGAACCCAGACCTTTAACCTTACTGAGGGCCACAAAGATGATACAAGGGCTGGAGCACTTCTCCTGTGAAGACAGGCTGGGAGAGCTGGGGTTGTTCAGTCTGGAGAAGAGAAGGCCCCAGGGAGACCTCAGAGCAGCCTTCCAGTACCATAAGGGGGCTTATAAAAGGGAGGGAGAGGGACTTTTTATATGGATATGTAGTGACACGACAAGGGACAATGGTTTTAAACTCAAAGAGCTCAAAGTTTAGATTAGATGTTAGAAAGAAAGTACTTACTCAGAGGGTGGTGAGGCCCTGGAACAAGTTGCCTGGAGAGGCTGGAGATGCCCCATCCCTGGAAGTGTTGAAGGTCAGGTTGGATGGGACCTTGAGCAACCTGGTCTGGTAGGTGGCATCCCTGCCCGTGGTAGGAGGATTGGAACGGGATGATATTTGATGTCCCTTCCAACTCAAACCATTCTATGAGTCTATAACGTTAGGCGTGCACTTAGGAAGACTGCTTAGCATTTGTATAGCTAAGTACATTTGTAGGGCTTTTAACACTAGAGCCTGATAGCAGGAGGCAAGTGTTGTAACGAGTAACAACTTGGTCATTTTGTATTATGTTAATTTGTTTATTTTGAGGATCCAAACTAGCTTTCATTTCAGGGTCACTCAAGTGATGTTCCCTGTTCTGTGCCTTTGAGGGTGCTTGTGGATATACCCAAATTGCAACACAACACACAGTGTAGCAAGACTGACACTGTTTGCTCCACAGAATTTTAGCACCAGAATAACCTATGGAAGTTTTTTTCACAGATGCAGTGCATATCCAGAGTGGAGCACAGAAACTGTTTATACTGTTAGTCTCTCGCAGTCATGAGCATCATGTTAGTACCTAATGTTTAAAATCAGAACAGTAACATTACATTTGTCCAGATATGGAAGGAAGTTACGTGTGTCTAATTTTGCAAACTTCCAGTTTCCCAGCTTATCTGCCATATGTGAAGAAGCCAGAAAAAAATGAAGGTCACAAACATTATACAGTAGCATAAATATTGTGAATTGCTGTTTAACAACCAATATGTAATTCAGGGAAGATGAGTACAGTATATTTTGCATTAAAAGTGTATATTTATTTGTAAATTGGCAGCAGTTCCATAGCAACTAGCCATCTTCTAATTAGAAGCCAAAAATACAAAAAAAAATTACTTTCCTTCCAAAAGATAAGCTTTTCATATCTTAGATGTTCTTTGTTATATCAGAACTATATCCTTTTTGATCAGGAATTTCAAAGATGCTTAATATGCTTTTAAATGAGCCATGGTTTTTCATTTCTTCTCATTATTGATTTATGAAAACTAATTTTGTTTCCTTGTATCACCAAAATATCCCATCCAACAACTGTTCACTTGTTTGTCATCATATGTCTTTCTGAACAACATTTTTCTGCTAGGGTTTGGGTTCCTTTTTTTTTGAGCTCCTTTCCCTTTTCCCCTGATTGCTTTGGGAGTGGCAGTGGGAATCCTTCATTCAAAGAGGCAGAAAAGAGACTGGCTAGAGACTAAAGTAATTCTTCTTAAGAAAAACAGAATGCTTTCTGAGCTTCCTGGAAGGTTGGAGTAATGGCACAAAAGAAAGGAAAGGCAGAAGAAAACCAAAGGAAGCATCCCACTGGAAGAAAGAAAAGCTTTCTTCCTTGGCCAAGAAGAGTGCATGAGGCAAGTTCTTAAATCTGCTATAATGATTTAAAAAACAAAAACTGGGGGGCTGAATTGTGGGGAGGGTAGGAAAAAATAAAAAAAGGTGGGGGGGGATGTACCCAAACAGAGTTTGTAATTTCCTTTCCTTTCTCCTTTCCTGATACAATACCTGTAATTTAGGCTATCAACATTTTTGCGCATTCCTAAGGCAAAGTTCAAAACTTGGCTTAGCATTCCAGGCCCAGAGGAGGAAGCAAAACGTGGAGGCTGGATGAAAGCCTGAGATGTTTCCAGGAAGATGCCTAGATAAATGGTGCCAAGCATTAGGAGTGTAAGACACTGGTGAGGTGAAAGAGGAATGTGTCAGAGGCTCTGTGCAAAGTAGGAGCTCATGAGGCAACACAGGAGCATTACAGCAGAAATAAGTGACACAGCAATGGGAGGACTTCTGTACAAGTCCTTGGATGAAAATGTAGGAAGGGACTGTAGTGAAATGGGGAATAGAGTTCTTGCGTTTGACACAATATTGATTTAGTCATTTGCATTTTCCAGATCAAGGACTTTTAAATATCTGGGGTTTTTTTATATAGAGAAAAAGATTCATTTGTTTGTCCTGCCTGCTAGTCCCATGGTTCCAACGAGGCCAACTCCATGGATTTTCCACTCATGCTTAGTTTAATCTTAATTTCTTTCAGTTTATCTTCAATAGAAGTTCCTAGGGGAAAAAAAGGTGCAAAAGGAATAAATGTGGCAGCATCATGATGACCCCCACAAACCAATAGTATTCTCCTTTGTGAACATTTGCTTTTAAGCAAAAGTAAGCTTCCCGAGCTTTCCAGGTCTGATATCTGCCTACTAAAGGATTTACATTATTACTGGATAGATGCTGAAGTATACTAAAGGACAGTTTCAGCTTTAATAGTTGTATTGTTTGTATGTTTATGTTTTAAATGACAGTAAAAGTAAGGTATCCTGTGGAAACATACATGAAGTGAATGCATACGTGAAGCAGTGCTTGATCAGTGCCCATTAAAAGGAGTTACAGTTCTGTCTCAGCAGTTACCGTGTCAGCTCTTTCCCCAACAGTCCTTTGCTATGAAATTTATGCCACATAATTCTTTTTCTCCAGTCATAGGTGTGCATTGAATCAAAAGGTGGAGAAATTTTTCATGTTTCAGAGAAATAATACAAACTTCTTTGATGTCTTAAACAGGAAGACTGGTCTCACAAAAAAAAAAAAAAAAAAAA
>VZTI01003143.1:1073299-1088127 GCA_013397865.1 Struthidea cinerea | reverse complement strand
AAAAAAAAAAACAAACCAAAAAAAAAACCCAAAAAAAACCCAAAAAAACCAACCAAACAAAAAAACACAACACAAGCCAGCGGCATTATTAGGGTAGCTGGAAGAATAACCAGGCTACAAGTGTACTTGAAAATTTTATTGTATCTGGAGATGATATAATTTTTATTTCTGCAGTCAGAGGCCAGCTAACTGACCATTTCTGCCAGCTGTCTCTTACTGGCACTACTGTAGAAGAACATCTCAATAACATAGAAATCTCTGCTGATTGTGAACAACAAAGATAAAACTCACAGACACACCAAAAAAAAAAAAAAAAAGAAAATCGCCTGTGCATGGACCTCTCATGAAGGCAAAATTCTGGATTTTGGTGAGAATATTTTTTCAGGGCTGGCACTGTAAACTTGGATTCTCAGAGAGTCAAACCTAGCTCAACATTTTATGTTGTGGCACTGTGAAGCCAGGTATGAAAAACCACATCCTTGTGGAGCTGGATAACATGTCGTGGAATGGCAGTGGCTGTCACTAGGAAGACATGTGGAGCTGATAGGGGGATGGGAAAGCTCTTACATGAAAGCCTTCTCTTCTCTCAGGTTTCCCAGCTTCTGTTCTTTAATTTTCCTGGTCACTGACAGAGTTTTGCTCATTGGAAATGTGACTGGAAGTGCCTCACAGACTGGTGCACATCTATGACCAGTGCAATCCAGAGAAGAAAAGACACTGGGGAGATAATTAGTTCCTCCCAGGGAATTGGTGGGAGGGCAGTACCTCCCTAGTCAGACTTCTGGTCTCCCTCCATTAGAAGAAATTGATATTTTAAACAGTTCATAAATTGTACATGTCAGGAATCAGAATTGATAGGCTGGAAAGAGAGAACAAACAAAATTTCTACATTTTGATGCACTGAATTTTCTGTCTACCTACATTTACTTCATTCTTCAAAGGTTTCTCAGGCTTTCTTAATCAAAAGGCTACCTAAGCCTGAGGAAAAAGCACAAATGCCTTTTGCAAAGTTGCTTCGTTGTTGCTTTGTATGTTTTTCAGAAATGAAAAATATTTAGTTGCAAGCTAAAGATATTTCAAATGTTAATTACATCTTCTTACTTAATTTCCTGTTTTGGTATTCCTTTGTATACGTACCTTCTGATGTATTATGGTGGCCCACAGGCTGGAAAGTCCTTCCCCAAGCTGGAAGGGGAAGAGACGGGGGGGGCGGGCGCCTTCAGAGTTGCCAAGACTTTCCAGCTTTCAGAAGAGTGTATGAACTCATCATTGCTCAGGTAAAAATTCTCATTTAAGTGGATAATATCTGTAACTAAACTTGGAAATACATCTATACCTTCTAAACCTCAGAGTATTTTCAAAAACATTACAAATGACATTTGTGTCCCTCATTAACACTCAACAAAGGAAGTCAGTATGACTATTCATATTTTGCAAAAAGGGTGATAAATTATGAAACTTAAATCAGGACCTTTTTTCAGCTTTTGCTCTTTGTGTTTTTAAGGAATAACTTATTTATTTTTTTCACCATTTAACATTTTTTTTAAATGTCCTAAAATTTCCTTGGTGCTTTCTATCATAAACTTGAAGCAATATAATAGCACTGCCCTTTAATAAAAACTAGGCATTTTAGCCCGTAAATTTTAACATGCTCATGTTATGTCTTATTTAACTCATTGTTATTTTCTCATTTTAACTTGTGCTGCATTTGGTGCGCAATGTCTTCAGTGAGAAATACACTTTTTGTTACTGTTTCTGGTAGGGCAAGTAAAGCTGAAGGAAGTACAAACATCCAGTTGTTGTCTGAGTGACTAAATTCCTAATCAATAGTGCGATAAAGGCTTCCACAGGAACATAAAATGCAGTTCCTAGAAAAGCTGTTCCCCCTGCCATACTCAGCAGAGAAAGCATTATGACGATGCCCATTTATCAAGAGCAGTCAAGGTATAGAAACTCGACGGGGTCTTGTGTCTTAGGCGTTAGGGATACCAGCCCTAGAAGGACTAAACCATTGTGTATTGCTATGTATTGAGCCTCCTTCCAGGTGGCAAACAGCTGCACCTTTTTATAAAACTTCTAAAATAAATTTGAAGTGCTTGCTTTCAGCCGATAAGTGTTATATTTAATTGAGCCATTCTGCGAATGTTATAGCTCAGGCACCCAGAAAGATGGTGAATATTTAATATATTTGTTTTGTATTTCCACCGGTCAGCAGAATAATGAAATTCCTTAACTACTTGTCTTTAACTTGCCTGAAGAAAGCACGGTATGTTGCTAAATCGCTTTTCACTAGCCCTGCCGAGAAACAACTTTAATCCTTGTTAGAAAATTGCAGAGTCTGGGCCTGACAAAGAGCTCATGCCTGGCGCATTGTGAGTGCTGGGAGCGGGGCGAGGGGAGCCCTTTACAGCTGCGTGCCTCCAGCCCGCCTGAGCTGCACTATTTAGGCCAGGAGGTTTGTCAATTCCTCCTGACAATGGAACGAGTTTTTCAGTGCCTGTAGCTGCGCCGAGCCCCGTTGGGGATCAATGCTGGCCATTCAAGCTGCACCCTCTTTCATTGCTTTGGTTTGTTAATTTAAGACTAAAGGTCTGCTGAGGGGGTTTAGGGTGTTTAAGAAAGCTGATGAACTGTTTAAGAAATCTGATGAACTGAGAGCGTTTATAGCCCTGGTGTGGCAACTATTGGCACTGAGGGAGCTGTGTCCTTGTTGACCCTCTTGTTATTAAAAATGCACAAGTGCTGCGCTTCTCAATATTTCAACACTCTTTCATTGTCAATACCACCTTCTGAGCCCTTCAGCTTGTTGCTTGCTCTAAAGATCTTCTTAGATTGGGTTTGAAAACTTCACCTTAAACACTAGATTAGACTGATGTTCTGTTTTCCGTGCTCCTGTTGATTTGTTGAACCTTCCCAGGGCTGGAAAGCAAGTAGCAGCTTGATGGGGAGACGGGCTGCTAATATGATTTACCAGTGTACAGTCATGCACAATAAGTGTGAATAAATACAAGGGTCTCACAGAGTCAACCCTAGCCTTTCCTTTTCTCTTATTTTTTACTTTGAAAGAGGTATCTCAGGAAAATGAAGTGAGTAATGCATGCCCTTACAGGAGCTGGATGGGCTATGAATAAGGAGAGAGGAGGAAATAGCGAAGCAAACATTTTTGTTAAAGTGGTTGGTTGCTGTTATTTGCTGATTTGGAAAAAAAATGTAAGCACTTACTGCTTTACTCTTGCATAGAGAACAGCAAAGAATGTGGCAGTAGTACCATATAATGAACATCTGTAAGAGATGCATTGTCCTTTCACTGCTATTGTTACTAATGGGAAAGTTACTTTTTCTTAAAATCAGTTAGAAGCGATTGGTTGTTGTTGTTGTTGTTGTTTTAACTGGGTAATCTCAGGACAATTATCTAATCACTCAAGGTTTGGGGTTTGCAATAGATTCCCATCAGCCACAGTAGATCCATCCCTGCCTCTCTAACATGCTCATGGTTGTCAAAACGTGTGGCCTTGGATTCTCTTGAGAGGAATTTGCAGTGCTGTGCTTTTTAACAGACTCAAAAAGAAGTTATAGGGTAATATTTATTTTCTTGTTATGAAGTCTGGCAGATTTATGTTTGTACAGCTTCAGCCTATACTAAGTCCTCAAAACCGGTGGATATAAGACCAATCCTTAACAAGGATCCTACCCACAAGTACCTCTGGGAGGATTCTAAAAATATACTGGATGTGATTTTTATTAAAAATACTGTGACAATTAAAAATAAAAATGCTCTCTTTTTTCCTAATAAAATAGCAGTTATATTTTTTTCTGAACAAGGTATGTTGACAGAAGAGCAAGTACTGTGGTATCATTTCACAGGCACCAAATTAAACATTTGTACTGAAAGTTTAATGCATTAGAGCTAGTCAGGAAAACATATTATATTGCTTTCATTCATAAAGTTGAGTAGAAAATTAATTTCCTCCAATGTCTTAGCTTTGTTTTCAGTGCATGTAAGAATATCACAGGTATGCAGGGAGAGTCGAAGTTTTACTGCATCCATCCTAAATAAGTTACTTGACTGGGCTTTAAAACACATTTTGCCAGAAAACTGGAACAGTCTATTGTCAGTAATCTGTCACTGTTCAGTATTGTTGCATGTGAAAATCAGTCTCAGAATTTTCAATCCTGTCTGTAGTTTGTTTGTCTGAGCAAGTTTGAGCCCGTTCTGCTTTCTACTTGATACAAGCAAAATACATCATGGATGCATTACTGGATTTCTCTTATGGAAGAATATCAGTTTTCAAACAGTAGACTCTGAGTGATAATACAGTTTTTCGGCTTATTTTACTGCATTTGGGTAGAACGTTTGATGTAGGAATTTTTATGTTTATTTAGATCAATAGAGTTCCCCAATTAATAAGCACAATCCTATTTTATTTTCTAGACATCTGTATACATACAACACCTGTCATATAGTTTACAACTACCGCTTAGTAACAACTCTGTCACATTAAAAATATTTTGCAGGTACTTACAAAGGAAATCAATACCAGCATGAATGTTTTGGACTAAATAATGTAAATAGGATAAGAATGTAATTCAGTGATTTAAAAAACAGTTTTTTATTGGTATCTAATCAGTCCCACATTTTAGTGAATAAATTAAACTACTTTTATGAAATATGTAGCTATCTGCCTTTTTTGTGGTGCGTTTTTTCACTTCTGTACAATAGTAAATTAATAGGAGAAACTCTAAAAAAGTAAAAGTAACTTATTTCCAGTGATTTATAATTAAAATACAATTTTACACATTAAAAAAAGTAAACAGAAGAATTATTATATGAGTATCTAATTTCAAACATCTTAAAACTGATAGTTATAATGTGATGAGACTGTTACAAAAGGTATTTGTAGTTATTTACTATATGTCTTTCAAGCTTTTCACAGAGAGTTTACATTTTGATGGAAGAACTCTTTTTCTTTCCTTTGTTCAATCCAGTAGCAAGTAATTTGTCTTCATATTTTCAGTATATATAATGTGGAGGTGGCTAATGAGACATGTTAGATACTTTCTTTGAATTACTTTCACAAAATATACCTTGCCTAACATGCTGCATTTTAAAATACACACGATTTCCTCTCTTTGCATATCACTGTATTTTGCAAAGACATAGGAAATTCTATTAGAAAAGAATTTAAGCCTCTTTCCTGTGGGAAAAGAGGCTAGAAACAGAGCTATGACACAAACTCTTTTAATCTCTCACTGTTAAAATGAAAAAAAGAAATCCCTTCCTTTTTACAGTCTAACTAAATGACATCTGGTTGTGATTTTACAGGAGGGGGAAGAAAAATGCTACAACTATATTTAGTAAAATCTCTTCTAATCCAGTTAATGTGAAAGAACTATTACAATAGCTATTTGGAACTGAGCATTTTTTTACAGTAACATAGACACCAGCAGCAGAGGGCTTATTCTTAACCCATCCATTTGTGAAGTGTTGAGTGAAAACATACCTCTGCCTAAGACATAAAAAGGAAATAAGGTAGGCTGTCATTATAATTAGTAATTAATGTAAATCAAAACCTTAATGTGATTATTTTGGGAAGGGTGGAGTGGTGTTTTGATCAATACTTAAATACAATTTCCATGGATTTCTGCTTTTTTTTACTTAATGATGAAGTGATTAGGAAAAAAAAAAAAAAAGACAAATTCCTTATTCTCTGATACTGTTTTCCTGTTTGGATTGAAAAATCTAGTCGTTGTAAATTCTCTCTCAAGATACCCTACCTGTTTTTATCCTTGCTGTTTTAGCTGTCAATTCTCTCCTGTAATTGTATCTTTAATATCCATTCTCACTGACAGATAACAAAGTGCATAACACTATTTTGCTTGAACATGTTGTAACTGAAAGATAAAATGGCAGGTGCTAATTCATGTAAAGAACAGTCTAGGTCAAGTTATTTGATTTCCTACTGACCCATGCAATTCTCATAACGGGAAATTATATCATTGTTGACTTCAAGTGCTGATCTGTGATCATTTCAAAGTGTTTCATTACCTCTCATTACCAAATCTGTTAAATGAATACTGCAGGGTTATTTGGTGGTGTTTGTTGTTAGTTTTTTTTATCCTTCTTTTCAGCAATGGTATAGCAACTCCATGAAAGTCATATGTATGTGGTTGGCTGATAGATTAGACGTTCAGCTTCACATCTACCAGCTGAAGACTCTCATCAAGATAGTGAAGGTAAATAAAATGTGTTTGCATTAGACTGCATAGTAAAGAGCAAAAAGTAATAAAGTAATAACATGGATTATCACCCCAAAAGTTAGAAAATGTGGAATAAATTTGTAAATTTATGTAGTTTTATGTTGGGATTTTTTTTCCCACAGTTGTAGCAAATTCCAGAAATAAAATAGCTTAATAAACCCTTTAATGTTAATTATATGTGCACTAGTATTTGTCATAAATTCTGGACTTGGGGACAATTAAGATCATTCCAAGAAATTTTACAGCTAGCTGTACAGCATTGTCGTATGATTATTCTTACTAAATTATTGTTTGTCTTTTTACGGATTTTTTGGCTTACCAAAAATTTTAATTTTTGTTTACAGAATAATTTCATTAGTGTTCCTTCTCCATTTTCCCCCTTCTCCCAAAAAAAAAGGAACTATTTTCTTTTTTATGCACATGTAAATTACTAGGTTCAATTGAAAACAGTATTCAATTTATTAGATAACATTTTCTAGTCTTTCATACTTAGGGATGAGCATCAACAGAAATACCGATCCGTCCAGTTCAGTTCTCAGTCATTTACATTGGCCAATGTCAAATCCTTCTGAGCAAAGTGTAATATGCCTTGCAATAGGCAATTATGGGTTAACCTTCCATAAAAGAAAGTTTCCTCCTAACTCCCTTTCAGATCTTAGTTGATACCCTTAGGCAAGAGACAGAAAACCATTTCAGATTTTTTTTCTTTTAATTCTGTCTTGTTTAACTTTGGACATTCTTGTTATCTATACAATTGTGGAGTAAGAAACACCTGTTGTCAGTGGTGACTTGGATTTTTTCAAAATATTTTCTCATGAAGTTCATGCAAGACTGTAAAGTCAGAAGCATTTCAACTCGTGGTCACCAGAATTGCAACTGCAGCTTTCAGGATTCACTAGCCAGAAAGGAACAGAACAGAGAGAAATGCAAGAAAACAGTCATAATAATGATGGCATCATGGCTCCCTGAAACACCCAAGCTTAGCTTTGCTCTTTTTGACCGTAACTGATTTCTCTGGAAGCAGGATTTGGCTCTTCACTAGATTGTGTGTCCAAACGGCAAAAGCAGTTTGCTGTTCCTTGTTGAAATGAATGGCTCTTGTGAAAGGTTTAAAGCTATTCTCAAGTGAATCATAGAATGATAAAATGGTTTGGGTTGGAAGGGACCTTAAAGATCATATAGCTCCAATCCCTCTGCCATGGACAGGGACACCTCTCACTAGACCAGGCTGGTCAGAGCTCCATCCAGCCTGGTCTTGAAGACTTCCAGGGATGGGGTTTCTACAACTTACCTGGGCAACCTGTTCCAGTGCCTCACCACCCTCACAGTAAAGACTTCTACGAATATCTAATCTAAACCTACTCTCAGTTTGAATCCATTCCCTCTTGTTCTATCACTACCTGCCCTTGTAAAAAGCCCCTTTCCAAGGTAGTTGTCATCCTCTGAGGAAAAAGATAGGTGTTAGGGGGTCTAAAACCTGTGCTGCATGAGATCTAAGATCTAAGAATTTCCACACTAAATTGTGGAAGAGAAATGTCATCAGGGAGATTAAAGGAAGCTCTTACAAAACTGAATTTCAGGTGAATGAGCAGCACTGACATCCACCTTCCCTCTGCCACCTGGCACACTGGTTAGCCTTGTTCAAAAGCAGGAGGCTCCCACTGGAGGTGGGAATACTGCTTCTGGCAGTGGCCTTTCTGTGCCCATTTACCTGATTTGCTCTGCTCAACTGTGTTATTCCATGGCATGTTCTGTGGATATTAAAGATTGAAGAAGATTATGTCAATCATACTGGTCCTGGAAAACAGAACATTTTGCAGACTTTGGTTTTGGTGGGTGAAGAAGATAGAACCAGTAAAATAGGAACTCAGCAGACAGGAGGCTGCTGGGAAATATGAAACAGTGGTTCAAGTAGAGTATCATAAGAAACTTTTCCTGCTGCAGCCCAGCTGGGTAGAGACATGGGGAGGCACAGTTCCTCCAAACTAGAGTGAAGGCACATTTCTGTTCACTTTAGGGAAACAAAACAAAACAAAAACAAAACAAAAAACCAGCCAACCAAACAAACAAAAGCCTAGGAATCTGTATTGTTCCTGTCACTGCTTGAAAATACTAAAAAAAAAAAAACAAAAAAAACAAGCCCAAATAAGTAGGAGGTCATTTCTGAAGGACACAGGATGAGTAAGAGAAATATCATTCTTTTGGATTTGGATGCAACAAGAATAGTGGCATTATTAAGAAAGACTAGAAGAAGGAAGATTGTTCCCTTTATTCTCTTTAAAGGCTTATGAAGGCATAAGGGTTTCATTAGATGTCTGAGACACGTGCAGAGGGATGTGACTAACGAAGGGTCAAGGACCAAGAAAGTTAGGGAGAAATGAAAAATTAAGCTTGGAAGTGAACATTATTATCCTGCAAAACTATGTCAAGAGAAGAGCAGTGTCTGAACCCCAGAGTGCTGGTCTGAGAATGGGAAGAATACAATGTAAAACTGAAGGAAATTGCTGTAGGACCCGTTAACAGCATCAAAGCAAATTGAATGCACAGTGTTACAAAAAGGGAGTGCAATGGTGACGCTTGAAAAAGACGAGGCGGGGTACTCGCAGGAGTGCGTGAGCAAAACATAAGCTGCATCCATTGACTCTGACGCTGACCTGTGAAAGTCAAATAAATCTCAGTTGCAGTGATTCAAGCAAGGTTTAAATAATCATCATAGTGGCAGAAAAAAAACCTCCCAGCTGAATGTTACCCATTTTAAGAGTGGTCTTTTGCAGTTCTCTGAAGTATTGAGTGGAACAAGATCAAATCTTTTCTTTCTCTAGGGGTTGTACATGGTCTCCTCCTCAGGCAGAGGAATGGGCCTGATGGCCCTTAATTATCTTCCATTTTCTTTTCCCCATATTCTCTTCCAAAGCATTCAGAATTTGTAGTGATAGTGTACATTAAATAAGAAACTACCTAGATCAACTTGTCCTTTTTAAGCCTTTAAGGGTAACATCAGGAAAGATTATTTCAAATGTGTTACAGCTTAAAAGTAAAGTATGCAGGTGATTTTTCCATGTGCTTACTTGAACATACCATTGATGAATAAAACAATACCACTCAAAATTCTTACATGATGGAAAATCAAAGAAGAAAGTGGTATCTGCTGGTTCATAGCAAGGATGAATACAAGGGAAACAAAATCTTCTGAAGTGAAAAAAAAAGTAGATGCGAATCAAAATAACTTAGAATGTAAGTCAAAATTATTTACATTCTAAGTCACAGAGACTTAGAATGTAAATCAACTAAGTAGTCACCTGAGAAATTCTGATACTGTATAGTATAGATCATAATCTATGTGTGATCATAGAGTATGTATTATAATATATGATATAATCATTATTTTTGCACATTTGGCATATAAATGTAAAGATAAATAAAAATAAAATTCCCCTATGAGGAAAAGGTCAGGCATTTACATTTTCTGTGAAAAGACAGAACTGAACTACCTGTAAGTCAAATTCGCATTTCAATAGGTATTTAGAAAAATTCTCAGCTGGTTTCTTATTGAATAACTGAAACAAATAGAAGTTACTGAGAAATCAGCAGTTAGAGTAAGCGGTAGCACAAAATACAATCTCTTAATAGAATGACCATCAAATTAGAATCTCTAGAGTTCGTAGAAATCTCATGCAGCCCAAAAACTGAGGCCGCAAAATCCGTATCAAGGTGATAAGTCCCTAACCTGCAGGAGGAATAAAGCCATGCTAGCAATGGCCAGTGTATAGTGGAAGAGTACTCAGACTTGCTGGAGTCCAATACAGGATGTTTTACTTTTGCCACAGAAAACTTACCGAGACTTCAGGTTGCAAGGAGTGCTGGAGGGGACGCTGAACAGCAAAACCTACGACACCGTGCACAGCCGTCTGACCGTGGAGGAAGCCACAGTCTCAGTCACGGATGCGGGAGGACTTCAGGGCATTACAATGAAAGACAGCGATGAGGAGGAAGGATGATATTATTTCACAAAGCATTCAAAGATGGGGGGTGATGGTCTGAAGGTGGGGTTTATCTTTGCCTTGGGGTTTTTTGGTAACTTGTCCTTGTAATTGCATTTATAGTTCTGCCTTATGATATCGGTGCAGAAATATAATTTGCTCCATTAAAAAAGAAAGTAAGATTATCAGAGGAAAAGTGCCAAGGACTTTTTGAGAATAATGGTTGTAGCATATTTTTATGTATAGCTTTGCTTAGGGCTGCAAGAACACTGGCATGGAGTTTGAGTTTCACTTGTGATTATGTTTCTTTCCCTTTTGTTTGCTACCATTCGTTCTTGTATCTCCATCTGATATTGATGTCCTGTGCAGAAACAAGATGTGTGTCTCACTTAAAACACAACTATACAGGAAATCATCCTTGGAATGAGTCAATGCCCTAGGTAAGAAAATAGTGTATTTTCAGGATTACAATTTGTTTACCTTTTTTTGTGCTTAATTTTACATTACTATGTGATGTGCATTAAAAATTTTAATCTTGGTTCTTTGTATATTGAGGTTGGTATGTAAGTACAAAGAACTTCAAGGACAGTCGAACACAAACTGCTTAGGAGTGTTGTGTCTATTCATTTTGCAAGTTTAAAGATATCTCATCCTGTTGGATGTCAGTAAGCTTGCCATCTATGTTTGTATTTCTGTGAAAATTTTCAGGCAATAAGAACACATTTTGTCGTGGCCATTTATGTATGTACCCAAGTTTGTATAGAATTCTACAATTAAAAGATGTTTTCAGTATTTCAAACAATTTGAACCATTGTATGATTCCTCATGAGTTTTTTGAAATATTATTTCATTTATATAGTGATTTGTAGCAAATATGTTTCTTTTATAGAGCAGATATATATAGCAAACCAGTACCCACGGACACAATGCCTTGATAAATGTAAAAAGCAAACAAAAACCTCTCAGTAGCTGATGAACAGACAGGGCCCACTGCCTGTTTTTTGATGCCCTCAGTATGAACTGGAAAGAATTCAAATTTTCATCAGTCAAAACTCACACAGCTTACAAAAAATACAGCAGCCTTTTTTTTTTTAGTGGGAGCACAACTGATTCCTGAGTTTATGTACACTAAATCAGAACACAGATGACACCCAAAGAAGTAATACAGGTTGCTGAGGTCCTTGTTGAGCCATAGCATTACACCTGAGGGGCTTTACTGAGAGCCTGGTGAGGGTTTTTAAGGCTGATGTGAGGTTTCCCTGGAAGAACAGTCTGTAGGACTTCAGGGGTCTGTTGCAAGCATTCAGAGCTGCAGGAACCGAGAATGAGAGCTGCAGGGAGAGTGGCTTTCAGCACACTTGGAAGCTCAGCCAAGCAGGGAAGGGCAAGTTACACTTCTCCTAGGTGTACAGGGAGAAATCCTAAGTGACAATTTTTTTCTGTGGCAAACCAGCCTAATCATCACATGAGCTGAAGTGAATTCAGCTAAAAGGAACTGGGAGCTGGTGAGGAAGACCATTCTGCTCAGCTTTTCATCACCATCTCTGCTGGGCTAGACGAAGCACAGGGAGCCCCAGCAGTATTTTCCCCTTTTACCAAGCTCCTAGATGGGTTTGCTGATTTAGGTTTTGATAGCAATAAAAGAATTGCATATTCCTTTCCTGTCATTTGTCCTAGTTCTGCTGGTGTGTAGAAGCTGACAATGGTTGAAGGGCCATTTGGGACTCTGGCTGAGACCCAGACTTGGTAAGGGATAACCTGCCTGGGCAGGACCGGCAGCCTCAGCCCCAGTCTGGCTGTGGCAGACAGCAGGGTGCAGAGGAAGCCAGGCCGTCCAATGTCCAATCTCCCAAACCCAATGAGGCAGAGAGATCAGTGTCAGCCAGGCACAGAGGGAGCTGTGTCTCTGCAAAAGTCTGCTTGCTTCCCCTCTCCCCATCTTTACGTTCCTGAGACCCTGCAGAGGTGCCTGTGGAGAAGCCAGGTGTAAAGAGGTGAAGGCAGGTATCACTGCAGTGGCCCTGCAGTGCTTGCCAAGGCCTCCTAGTGCAGAGTTGTGCCTGCTCTGTGCAGGGCTTTCACCAGAAGGCATTAGATTTTTAAAGTTCCAAGGTGACACAAGAGTAGGAAGCAATACCAAAATTGAACACTATCCCTAGCAAGCCACTAACTGCGTAGGGAGCTGGAGTGAGACCTGGAAACACCAGGACAGAAGTGCCTGTCGCCAGCACAGCCCAGGAGATAAGTGATGGGTCTATCTCCTTCAACAGAGAGTGACCTGGCATTAGCCTCTCCACCCAGCCCTGCTATCCAAAAGCCCTGTGGGATACGGTGATTTGCACTCACCTCCTCTTTAGGCTTTTCCTCTGTCCCAAGCTGCCCTCATGCCAAGAAGGATTTTCTGATGAGGCAAACAACTCTCCCTTATCAGTTTATACAATTACAGAGTAGGTTATAGTAATTTCACCTGTTAGGTCTTCAAGAGATTATAGGCCATCATGGTCCTGATGGGCCTCACCTGGGACACCCACCCACAGCTTTTGTCTAGGGACTCAACCTCAGCTCTGTCCAGGGCTTCCAGCCTCTGCCCCAGTGATGGAAGAGGAGTGCTGGATTGTCACCTCAACTACAGCCCCACTTGTGCTTGTTTATGGGCACTCTTTTTCAGAGCCTGACCCACGGATTGACTTCAGACCCTTGTGACCATCACAAACAGGTTAGTGATCTGGTCTCTAGGTTGCCACCACCTCTTGCCCTGCCTTGCTCCCTGGGTGGGTGTGGTGGGACTGGCCCTGACTGGTGAGGCCTTGTCCAGGCAGATGAGGGGAGTCCCCCCCAGTTCTCTATGCCTTAGGGAGCAGTGAACCCTGTCTACATCCTGACGTAGTTTAAAAAAACAAATTAAGAAAAAGCCCACCTGAACAAGGCTATGACTTTTTGTGGCTTGAAGTGGGCCTGAGTTACTCAAATTTCACAAAGCATTATACACATACACCCCACAGGTCAAGCATTTTGCTATACAGTTTCTTCTGCATGCAGTACTTGCAAGAGATATTTGTCAGTAAGATGGAGATGAGTAAGGAAATGCTAAACAAACAAACAAAAACCCAAAAGAAAGATGATGATGATAATAAGGAAATAGTAAAAAACAAAATAAAACAAAAAAAACAAACAAGAAAAAAAGAAACCCAAAGGACACAGATGATATAACCATGAAGTTACAAGATGTTTGGGAAAGAGAAATTAACTCAGACACTAAGCATGGGATAAGTTACTGTTAAAGACACAGCACAGCAGACATCAGTGGAAGACAGGTACAGAAAAGACAATGCTGCAAAAGTCCTTCAATTTCTTCCAAATTCAAGGATATTTTTAGTACCTAGATTTGTGAAACCGTGAACCAACATGAAACTTGAGAAGGCCAGCGAGTACCTGCGTGACAGCTCCGGCGTTAGGCACCGTCGCCTCCAGCAGCCAGGGCAGCGTCCTGGGAGGGCGCAGGGGCCGCCTCTACATCTTAACTTAGTTGTTTAAGCGGAGCCCCTGTGTGCCCGTCCCGAGCGGGCGGCATCGCCGCTCGCTGTACGCCTTCGTGCGAGGCAGCCGGCGGCGCGCCCGCCGCGCTCTCCCGGGGCTGCAGGGGTCTCCGCGGGCACCTCCGCTCTTCCTAGGCGGGCGCGGAGTGCAGGGAGCCCTCAGGAAGGGGGCAGGAGCGGTCTCGTTTAATTCATTCCCCCTGAGTCTTAGCGGCATAAAAGAGGCTTTAGGAGCCGAGCCAGAAGAAGCCGCGACCAGATGCGCGCCCCGCGCTGCGAGCGATGCTCGGGGCCGGGGTAGGAAAGCGATGCTCACAGGTCTGCCGCCGCCGGGTGAAGCGTGCTTGGGGCCAAGAGCCCGCTCCCCTCGCCTGTCGCTTAGCCCGGACAAGGAGGCGATAGGCAAGGCAAGGCAGCGGCTGGGGGAACCACCGCGGCGGCAGGGCGACTTCGGGGCACTGAGCCTCTCACCTCCAGACAAGCAAAGCCTCCGCCCCGGCCGGCTCAGACCGCGCCCTTTGAGCCCGCACCGGCGGGTCCCGCCGCCGAGACTAGTGCTTGTAGAGCCGCCCCTGCCGACCCGGAGCGGAGGGCGAGCAGCCCCCGGCGCAGGAACCGGCGCAGCTTTGGAGGAACAGCCAGACTCAGAGGGCGAGTGGCTCCGGGGGCACCGGTGCTCATCGAAGGCGCCCAGCGGAGCGGCCTCCCTCCCTCCGTGGCCCTGTGGACACGGCACCCACACAACGCTTCCTGAGCTCCCGTGGGGAAACTCGGGTCACGTGCCGGATGTTTCCAAGTTTTTGGGAAACTCCTTCTGGGACACGCCAGACTCCCGGCGCAGAGGGCGGGGGGGGCACCAGTGTCGACTTCGGAGTGGGCATCAAGTGCGGCTCCACGAGGGACACGACGATGAGCGCGGGGGGGCGGGGAGGGAGTATAAGGCTGTGAGGCGGGTTCCTGCACAGAGAGTGCCCTTAGGCACCTACCAAAGGGGGTTGAATCAGATGTTCGACTATCAGCAAAGGAGCGCGGAGCAGACGGCGGAAGCTGCACG
>VZTI01003143.1:1039965-1073189 GCA_013397865.1 Struthidea cinerea | reverse complement strand
CGGCAGCGGCGGGGCAGCCGGGGGGGAGCGGCGCTTCTTCTGTGCGA
The DNA here is from genome assembly GCA_013397865.1 of Struthidea cinerea. Classification (NCBI taxonomy): domain Eukaryota; kingdom Metazoa; phylum Chordata; class Aves; order Passeriformes; family Corcoracidae; genus Struthidea; species Struthidea cinerea. The sequence goes on along the minus strand of VZTI01003143.1, from coordinate 1,073,142 downwards.
AACGGACGGAACCCGGGACGCCCGTGAGACCCGCAGAGACACCACGGCCGGCCTCCCTCCGGCACGGGCGTTCTTTGTTTTAACAGAGACTGGGGGAAGAAAATGCAGCTAAACAACCAAACAAGAAAAAGTCAATCACACACACAAAAAGTTTGGGTTTTGCCTTAGCAGGTGTATTGTCGTGTCGCGCCCACCCTCCTCCTCCTCCCCGCTCCGTTCCGAGGGTTACTCAGTTGTCCTCTGTGTCTGTGCCGGGGTAGGGGCTCCGAGCGAGCAGCCGAGAAGGTGGGGAACCCTCCCCGGGCTCCATGCAGCAGCGGCTGCGACAGGGCACGACTCCTACTTTCGTTCTTATTTTCACGTTTTTCATTTAGCTTCTCCCCCTCTCTCAGCAGCACCACATCGGAACGGGTCCCGCCATAAACGAGCAGGGTTTTGACCCGCTCCGTGTCCGGCGGACACCTTCGTGTCGCCATGGCGAGCCCGGCGCACCCCGGTGCTGGGAATGCAGCACACAGGCGCCCACACAGCGACCAGCTCTTTGGTTTATTCCAGGTTACCTCCCAATACACTGACAAAAAACGGAAACAAAAAATAAGTTAATTGCTCCTGATCCTATTCAGGAATCTTAAAAATAAATAGCTTCCCCCAGCCAAAGAGCGCACGGCGTTCATTTAGCAGTAACGGGGCTAAACATTTGTTGAACTGGGAAAGGAACAAATGAGAAAGTGTCATTCATGGCTCCAGCTGCCGCTGGCCTCTCTCAGCCACTTCCACCAAGGGCCCTTTGGAGTTGATGACACCGCTGGGTCCCCTCACAGGCGGACTGATTAGATTGGACGTGGTAGCTGCAACCCACGTTCGGAGCTGGCACACTTAGCCAAATCGCTAGCATGAATTACGGGAGGGCCGGAAGCGCTACTTTAGAGGGTCACTTGTAATTTGGTTTATATGTGATTAAAGGCTTTATACGTGAAAAGGCTTAATTTGCACCAGTTTGGTTTTCGGTTTAGGAGGGTCTGTACAAAATGTACTCTACTGCCAAACTTTGTTTTACCTCCGGGAACACTTGTATTTTGCGGGTCAGTGTCAACTGTTTTTCTTCTGTGATGGATTCGGTTACAAATAGCAATACTTTATTCTTTTGCTTGCTGTGGAACTGCTACAGAAGGATGGGAACACACCCTCACTGTATGGGAAGACTAGACGTAGTCTCCGAAGGTGTGTACACACGCACACACACATTTATATTATTTTCTTCCGCCGGAGAAATTATCAGTGGAGAAAACGCAAACTGTTACAACTTAAAAGCTGGGAAAGGCCAAGCGTCTTTGCCCAAGCTCCAGAAACAGCAGAGCCCGAGGCTGCTGCGAGGTGTACCCGGGCTCTGCGGCCGCTCCCCGTCGAGCAAAACCGGAGCCGGGGCGGCGGCCACGGCCGGGGTCGGGGTCCGGTGGGCCAGGGAGCCGCGTCCGCCACCCCAGCAGCCGGGCGGGTGGCGGTAGCAGCAGATTCCCACCGAAAAGGACGGCGGCGCGGGATCTCCCCCAGCGCCGGCTGATAAACTGTGACGGCGGCTGGTCCACTTTCTTTCCCCCGCTGTAACTCCGCTGTTTATATTTTTACTTCCCTTCAAAAGACAGTAAACAACAAGCCCTGAATAGGAATGAACAGCGAGCCCTCCAGCACCGCAGCAGCCAGGCACTAATTTCCAATTGTAAGAAACCAGGGCCAAGCGTTCCGCCGCGGCGGGGTCTGCGGGCGGGCGGGCGGCGGGGACGTGCGCGCAGTGCACGGCGGCGGTGTGGCTGAGGGGAGCACGGCGCCCCTGTTCCGTGCCGGGGTAAATCGCCTCTTCAGAAATCCAGCGGCCCGGGAGAGAACGTCTCGGGCTGATGCGCAGCGAGAGCAAACCCGAGCTTTAGCAGAGAGTCCCGGCAGTGTCACTATTAATGACGACTATTACAACAGTAATAATAGTAATCAGGGTCTGTCCAGCCGCCGTCGAGTACGCCGATGTCGTGGCCAGAAGGATGTTTTGTAACCTCCCTGGTTCCCTCCACGCTCGGGTTGCCCAGAGGCGTCCCGGATCCAGGCGGGACGTCGCTGTCCCTACCCTTACCCGGTCGTGAGGTGCCGGCTCCGGGCGCACGGAAGGAACAGCCCCCTCGGGCAGAAGAGTTGCGGTAGAACACTCCCAGGAAAATATACATACACGCAACAGAAGGTTAGCGGAGTTATTATCCTTTTCAATTCATTTTTTACTTAAAAACGCAATGGAATTATTCATTTTATTAAGGAGGAAGAAATTAAAGATTAGGCTCTAAGGCGGTATTTTACCTCCCTCTAATCGCCTCTGGGATCGGATTGGAGTAATCCTGACGACGAGATGAATTCGCCGGTGACTCGGATTTTGAGTGCATGTAGAGATACGTTATGTTAATAATGCAAGTGAGCAATATCAAGAACATAGCTTAGGAACGAATGAAACACAAAGCCGATTACGGGGAAAAAGAGAACAGCAGCTTTCCCGGGCAGAGCATGAAATCAGCTCGAGGCAAAACTTTTGCCCTTAATTCCTGAGACGGTTTGTAACTCTGGGAGGCCGGCGGGCCTGCTCCTTCCCTCGCCGGCCGCTTCTGCTGGGACTCGGTACATGCTGCCAGACCGGAGGGAGCCCGGGGCCGCCGTGCCCCCCCAAAAGAAACCGGCCGAAAGGTTCCTTATTGCCACCTTCAGAGCCTGTAAATCTCTCTGCCTCGGGAAAAACATCCCTGCACCAGCACGACTGCAGGATATTTGCGGCTCGGCACATACGTAAAACTTACTAAAGATGCGGTCCGAGAGCAAGGCAAAGCTCAGGACAGGACTAAAATGATATGTCGATGTTGATTTTAGTTACTCTATCTATATTGCGGGCAACACCAGCACCTAGCAAGGCTCCATCTCTGAGACAGAACAGGATGAGACCCCCCCCCACCCCCCAAATGCTGCTTTTAGATCGCTACTGAAAAATTAGGCATTAACATAAGTTTTCGTGAGAGGTACTGAAAGAAAGGGAGGTATATCCGTAAGGAAGTAACGAATAATAAAGCTACCGCTTCTCCAAAAGTGTATCTCAACATTGAGGAGACCAGTATAATTGCAATGGCAGGGCTGTAATTGCTGCTTTGGGATATTTACCCTGCTCAAATGACACTACGTATTTTACTTTCAAACACATGTCAAAAAGTCAATCCCAAAAAGACCAGTTAAGAACAAGCTGTTAACATATTAAGTATATGGGATTTGAAGCCTCTAAAACCCACTCAACAATAATTCCCTTCTTCAGCACCAATCAAGAGGAAATTTGCCTAGATTGAATTAAATGTAAATTGCTCTGAAGGAGGAAATTCTCCTCTGGCAGACACAAAGTACGAGAGAGACACCGACACTCCGGAGAAGCGGGCAGCCCGGGGCAGCTGCCCCTCACGGCGCTGGGGGGACACGGCTCCGGATCCTCGCGAGTCCACGATCCCTCCTTCCTCCGGGTAAGAGGCGGGCGGCTGGCAGCAACCCGATCCGAGACAGCAATTACTGTCTTAACGCCCCGACCCATCTGCCGGGGGGAATTGCGGGGGAGAAGCAGGTGAGCGGTGCAGCCCCGGTCAGCGGCCCCCCACCCAGATCACGGGAAAACAGGGAGCAGGGCCGGAGCGAGTCGTCGCGGACGGAGTCCCCGCACGGACCAGCACGGATCCCGTTCTTCCTCCACCTCACGCTTGCCCGTACGGCTGTGTCCATCCCGACACGTCCCGAGGACAGCCCCGGCCTTGTCGCCCGCCTGCGCTCCGGGACACCGGAGGGGCGGCGCGGACACGGGGGTTGCAGGGTGTGCAGAGTGGTGCCCGGGCCACGGCCCGTCGTTCGACGTCCGTTCTGGGGACCGCAGGACATCCTAATCCTCCGTGCCCCGCAGCTCCCGGCCGCGGAGGTACCGTCGTGGAACAGCCGCTGCCTTGCTCTGCTCAAATGGAGCCGCGGTGGCTTGAGGCCGCATCGGCCAGGTCACAGCGCCGAGGGCAAGGATGCCTCCCTCCATCCCTCTATCCCTCCTTCCGTCTCCCCCAACTCTTCGTCCCTTTCTCCCTGGGCCCCCAACCCTTCTTCCCTGCTCTCACTTCCCAGCAAGAGGGTTGTCCTGGGCCGGCGGCTGCGGAGGGAGACGCTGCCATTTGCCCGTTCCTCGGCTGGTACCCGAGCAGTGGGGGTCGGGCCTCCCTGCCTTGCTGGAGGCTTCTCTCCATTAGCAAACCCGAGACCTCCTGCCTCTCTCCCCCTGTCTCGGAGAAGGGCAGTGCTGGACCTCTGAAATGGAAGCTGCTGCATGGGTCCCTCCTCTAAGGAAGGCGGCCTGGCTGCTCGCTCTCGGGGGTGGCAGGGAAGGAGGAACCCTTGGCTTCTCCTGGGTATTATTTCGGTAGCGGCCTCTCAGTCACCAGTCGAGTGGTCTGCAGGCCTGCGGAAGGAACGGGACCTTGTCCTGAGCCCGAACTGTGGGATGGTGGGGTGGGCGGGAACACAGAAAGTCCTGTACCCACCGCAGCCCCTCTCATCTCCCTGACTACCCCGCTTCGCTGTAAGGACGAACACCCGCTGGCGCTGCCCGCCTCGAGCAGGGCCAAGCTTCTGTTAAATACATGAGGACTGCCTCTGTTTAGGTGCATATACATCTATACAGAGAGTGTGAGCTGTATATTCCTTCACGTATCTATGCCAATCCTGAGTTCTTGGTATTTGTGTTGTGCATGTATTATATAAGGACACAGAAGCTACACTTAGTGTATATGCAGGCTGCATATGTATATCTATACAAAAATATATAAATATATAAATAATGCTTCGGACTTAAAAGGCACTCCTTCTTCCTACCTCCTTTTTCTTCTCTTCCCCTGCCCCAGGTTTTGAATCATCCTTTTGCTCCCAAGCACTCGTTCCATTTGGCCCGGGAGGTTCCTGCATCCCCACGCGCTGGTCTCGCCGTCTGCCTGTTGCAAGTCCCCCGTTTATTTGTCTACTGTGTTTTCCAAAAGCTCACCGCCACCTGACCTTGTTCTTTAAAGCAGTGAGCAGTCCCAGGAGCAGTCCCAGGAGCAGAGCAGCCATTTCCCTCCCTCCCTCAGACACACACACGTATGCACGCACAAAGAGAGCTCGGGCTGGAAAGTGGCAAGGAAACAAACAGCTTCCCGTCCAGCCGCTTCTTCTGCAGCACCTTGTTTGACAAACACCCTGGCGCTTGCCCTTGAATTGGGTTTCACATCCCTGTTTAGCACTTGGACAATGATTTTAGATGATGTCATTTAAAGCCGAACAAGAAAATTGATCTCGGATTTGCTTGGCCTCTAAAGCCTGGTTAAGCAGATTGCAGATAATAATAATAAAAAGAGAGAGGGAGGGAGGCAGTGGGGAGAGAGGCGAGAAGGAGGGAGAGCCACCTCCTTTCCTGGGCGGGGGAGGCGCGGGCGCCAATGAAAAGTAGCCGCTTGTGGGGGGGGGTGTGGGGGGAAACTTTTCCTGTTGACTGTTGGAAGCGAATTGAGCAATTATCTAGTTTACCTTCTCCTCTTGGAAGTTAACGATTGGCGAGATCTTGGCTGCGTTATTGACACAACACTTTCTATTGATAGAAATAAGTAGCGATTGTCCCGAGTCATTGGTGCGCCAAAGTAAACTGTGATGGGCTGGCATGAGTCCACTGGACTCAGAAGGCTGGTTCCGCCGGCGGCGGAGACTGTGGTGATGGTGGCGGCGGCGATGATGGTCTCCCTCCTCGCAGACCAGTAACAAGAAAAGGGGCAGAGAAAGTGAAAGAGAGAGAGAGAGGGGAGAGGAAAAAAAAAAAAGAAAGAAAGAAAAAAAAAAAAAAAAAAAAAAAANAAAAAAAAAAAAAAAAAAAGAGGCGTCTACCAGAGCGGCTCAAACCGGGAGAACAAATGCAATTCAGCCATGGACAATAGTGGCAACCACACGGCGACCAAAATCCTAGCGACACCTCCGTCCAGAGAAAGCCTGTCTGCCAGGAGCAACATGATCAGCACATCCAAGCCACTCGCCTTCTCCATTGAGCGCATCATGGCGCGGACTCCAGAGCCCCGCTCCATCCCCGTCCCGCAGCTCCTCCATGGCTCCGTGGCCAAAGGCGACCCCAAGCACCCGCTGCACCTCAACTCCTCCATCCCCTGCATGATCCCCTTTGTCCCGGTGGCGTACGACACCCTGCCCAAAGCGGCGGTGGCCGGAGCGGAACCCAGGAAGTCTCAGTTAGATTCCTCTTCCTCACCCTCCTTTAGCTGCGGCGATCTCTTGAACTGTGCCCTGAGCTTGAAAGGAGATTTCCCCCGCGATGCCCTGCCCTTGCAGCAGTACAAACTGGTAAGACCCCGAGTGGTCAATCACTCCTCCTTCCACGCCATGGGAGCCCTGTGCTATTTCAACCGAGGCGACAGCCCCTGTCACCCGTCCTCCAGTGTCAACATCCACCCGGTGGCTTCTTATTTCCTCAGCTCTCCCTTGCACCCACAGCCCAAGGCTTACCTGGCGGAGCGGAACAAGCTGGTGCTGCCGACCGTGGACAAGTACCCGGCGGGGGTGGCCTTCAAGGACTTATCGCAGGCTCAGTTGCAGCACTACATGAAAGAAAGTGCTCAGATCCTTTCGGAAAAAATCGCCTATAAGACGTCGGAGTTCAGCCGCGGCTCCCCGAGCAGCAAGCCCAAAGTTTTCACGTGTGAAGTTTGTGGAAAGGCAAGTAGCGCCGTAGCCCGCCTCCCTTCCCCAGCCTCCTGTCCCCGTCCGTCTGTCCGCCGGTTGTCGGTCGCTCGCTTGCTTCATTTTTAAACGACGGCTCCCCCTCGGCACTCTTACCTTCTAATCGCAATTTTAATTTAATTTTATTTTATTGTCTGCTTTCTCTTCCAAGGTATTTAATGCACATTATAACTTAACGCGCCATATGCCGGTGCACACGGGAGCCAGACCCTTTGTTTGCAAAGTTTGCGGGAAGGGCTTCAGACAGGCGAGCACGCTCTGCCGGCACAAGATCATCCACACCCAGGTGAGCCCATCCTCTGTCCCTTCCTCCCTGCCCACGACCGTCCGCTCACGTTTTTCGGGGAGCTCGGCGTTGTCCGGCCGCTCCGAGACTGCGGCGTAGGGGGCGGCCAATCCGCAGCCACGGGGAGGTTTCGTTTGCCCCAAGCGCGGTAGGTACCGCGGGGTGCCCCGCACCGGCAGCTGCGAGCCGTCAGTTAAACACACAGACTCCACTAACCAGCTCATAAACCCCGCAAAACAGAACACAGACCCCGCAAGACGGCCAGCAAGCCGTGACTTGGTGTTTGTTTCCCCCCAGGAAAAGCCACACAAGTGCAACCAGTGCGGCAAAGCTTTTAACCGGAGCTCGACCCTGAACACGCACACGCGAATACACGCCGGCTACAAACCATTTGTCTGTGAATTTTGTGGCAAAGGATTTCACCAGAAAGGTACCGGTCTCCAGCACCCACTCTCTCGCCCGGCTTCCCCTTTCCCAAGCCAGGTCAAGTGTCGGGACAATTTGAGACAGGGAGGGTGGTGGGGAGTTAATTTTGTTTTCAAGTTTTATTGTTAGATATTTAGGTTAATTTTAAGTATGGCTAGCCCCGACACATGTCCTGGCCCACAGAGAGGGGCAGAGGTTTCGTTCCGGGGGGAGCGCGGGGCAGTCGTTCCGCGGGAAGCGCCTGTTCTCCCCGCACCGCAACATGCAGCTTCCAGCGCGGTTCGGCAAACGAATTTGCCTCTTATTTCCCCCTCCAAATACAAGAATTTAGCTACTTTTTCCTCACGCGTTGCTGTGAAGTCTAAACGCAGGGGTTTTATTTCTGCAACTGTCGTGACTTTGGTTTTTTCGATCCTTTCCTTGTCATCTGTTAACAGCCGTGGGGAGGATGGGGAAAAGGTGCGTGTTTGCGGTCGTTTTATCCTAAAACTGAGCTCTGGTGATGGGACAGAGTCTGGGGATTTTTTATATTTTTCTCGTCTTTTCAGTGTCCGTCTTTCAAACCCAGGTCCATTTGCTCTTCTTGTCTCATTCCCAGGCAATTACAAAAACCACAAGCTGACTCACAGCGGGGAGAAGCAGTTCAAGTGCAATATCTGCAACAAGGCTTTTCACCAGGTGTACAATCTGACCTTCCACATGCACACCCACAACGACAAGAAGCCCTTCACCTGCCCCACCTGCGGCAAAGGCTTCTGCAGGAACTTTGACCTCAAGAAGCACGTCCGTAAGCTGCATGACAGCGCCCTGGGACTGCCCCGGCCCCCTGCCGAGCTGGGGGGGCCGGACCCGCCGCCTCCGCCCGGGCCACTGCTGCAGGGCCCGCCGCCGCTCCAGCCGTGAGGGGCGGCCGCCGGCTCCGCCGGTGCGAGCCCCACCGCCTCTTTGCATGCACCTGTTAAGCGATTTTGTGTATTATGCTCTATATCGCCACTAACGTTAGTGGGACAGCTTGTTTCCTATTTTTTTTTTAAATTTTTTCCTTTTTTTTGTTGTTGTCGTTGCATCTCAGGTGGAGAGATGGTTAAAAAAAAAAAAAAAAGAAAACGCGCCAAGCCAATTTCTGCTGTATTTATTTGGGAATCTGTATTACCCGAGCCGGGAACGCTGCACCACTTTAATTATTTCGATGTATATATATTCCCCTTGTGTTGATCCTGCCCTGCCTCCGCTGCCTGCTGGTTTTCCCAACCTTCTTGGTTTCCTCCTCTCCCTCCCCCCCTGAATATCGTATCTATATGGACAGAATTCTTCTCTATGTACGGATTTGAATTTCTCATTGATTCTTGCACGTGGAGAAAAAAAAAAAAAAAGAATTCGTTGACCTGATGGAAATAAACCTTTGCCAAGGAGTGACTGCGACGGCGGGGGCTGCGGCGCGGACGGGCGGGCGGGGAGCGCGGCTTTGGCGCTGCCGCACGGCGAAGCTCTTCGTCGTCCTTGCCAAAACACTGAAACAACAGCTAAAGACTTTAATTAAGAGGGGTAATTAGTTCAAATTGATCAAAGCAGGGTTGTTATGTTATTAGCTGCTCAGCAGACTCTGCCAAGCCGAGCCTTGAAAGCGAAGCCCGCCCGTCGGTGGGCGCCTGAGGAGGAGGGGTTGTCTGGGATTGTACCGCTCCCGGGGTAACGGAACCAGGCATGGAAAACGGGTGCTACCCCCGGGAAGGGCAGGCGGGCCCGCTCACCTCCCTCTGCTCTCTCAGGGCTGTGCCCGCAGCCCCCCCTCAGGCTCGAGGGTTCTTCCCGGACAGGGGGCCGGGCCGTGCTTCACTCCGGGGTAGGGGCCGAAGACGCGAGGCGGTCCGGGGAGAAGCGAAGGGTGCCCCACAGGCGCTGGGGGTTTGCCCCAGTCGGGGGACCTGTAAGGAGCGCCTGCGGGTCTGCCGCAGAGTAAGCCCTGCAAGAAAGGGTGATGTGACATCTGGTCTCGCCCAGATCTTGCAGCACCTGGAGCCCTCCCAAGGTCTTGGCTTTTGGTGAGGAGCGAGGCGCCGAGGTTACAATGGCAGCTAACGCGTTACACCCGAGAGAGGGATATCGCCTTGCAGCCGGCGCTCCCGCCGCCCCTCCTGGGACTCCCCCCCGGGGGTGCCCGCAACCAGCAGGTGTGGTCCTCAAGCTGGGGCCGGCGGCTCTAGTCTCCACCGTGCTCCTTTGAAAGCGGCTGAGAGGGGAAGCGCATCTCCTTTCACACGTCTTAGATTACCGCGGCAGTCTCCTGAGCAGGCGGCTCTGCATGTAAAAAGTAAAGCAACAGGTCAGATCCACAGCTCGGGCAGACCCCGCGGCACTCTGACAGGGCTCAGCCGCTCGGGGGGCGGCTTTTCCCCTGCTCCAGGGGAAGAGCGGCCGATGATTTGGATGGAGGGACCTCCGTGCACCCGCTGACACGCGCTGGCTGTGCAGCGGTGTGGGGCCTCCCTCTGGAGCGAGTCTCCCCTTCGGAGACCTTGGGGAAACCGGGAGCCGCTCCCCACTTTTCCCGGGGACTGTGGCAGCAGGGACATCAAGAAGGGGAGGTGAGACACTCCTCAAGTGACCCCGGGTAAGCTGGAAGCCGGGATGAAGCGGGGTAGGGTGCAGAGGCTCCTGTAGAGCTGTGGCGACAGAGCAGCAGGTGTCCTTTGAGGATCTGTCCCTATGGGCACTTCTCTTCAGCTCTGCTCGGATCCTGGTCAGAGTGTCATTCTGGCTTGAACACAGATAAATTTCCCCCAAATCAGGTGGCTACAGTGGGTTGCTAGTTAGAAGGAAAACTTTTGCAACATGTAATGAAAGGTAAGATGTCCAAAAGATCCCACTGGATTGATGCAGGTGTGCATCAATTCCTCTGAGCCTCTGCTTGAAGGAAATAATTCAAAGCAGAAGCCCAGCTCGCTTTCTTATTAAGGAAGTCCAGCTTGCTTTTCTTATTGCTGAGCAAGTGTGATACTATGAGGTACTGCAGCTATACTTGGCCTTGCTAAGTTATCTTAATTTTACAACTATTTTAACCAGTTCAAAACTATTTAAACACTGCAGGAATACTGGAACAGTCACAAAAGTATTTTATATCATGACAAAGGGATGTGAATGTAAATATATGGTGCAAAAAAGGGGGATATAATCTGGCCATTTTGTGATGAGCACGTAACATCAGTTTCAAACCAAACACATATACATGAGGCCTGATGATACTACTGGAGATTATGTGCACTGGTTACCCAGATGTCTGGCAATCCTGTGCTCAATTTTATTCCTTCAGATTGTTTTCTAAGTGCCAGGAGAAATGAGGGCTCAGTCCTCCCCGTGCAGAAGCTGTAATTTCTCCCTTTTTCATGGGTAGAGAAGAGAGAATTTTCAATGTTGCTTGACCACAGACCATTTACAGGTTTATAAACAATAAATTTTTTTTGCCTTTTCTCTTGTAAAAATCTGCAGTTGCTGCATAATCTGGATTCTTCTATGTCTTCCTGATGAAGAACAATATTTTGCTAAGGAATGTGCATGCAGGAGTGACCATGTTTTGATATGGAGTGGAAATTAGGCACTCTATTCCAAGGTGAAGCAGAGAAACTCAGTGATGAGCATGGATAAGCATTTATCTTCCTAGATTTCTCAGGGTAAACACTACAGATGTGGGACTTAACAGGGAGATGAGGATAGCTCATTTGTTATTTCACTGTATAAAACCATGTTTGTGTCAAAGACTGGTATTAATTTCATGTCTTGGAAGGCCTGCACAGAATTACCTTTCATTTCCTCTCTTTCAAGATTAATCTCAGGTCAAGTGAATTTCTAGTTAATGGTCTGAGGCAATTCAAAGTTGTTGAAATCATCATGAGAGACAAAAGCTATGATTTGATGTAGCTATATTTGACGTAACTATTATCAGCTCTCCTTACTACAGACAAGATTTATAATTTTAATTTTTTTTAATGTGAATAATTTTGGTAGGAGAAATGAAGCCGTCTGTACCTAAAGGAAAGGTTATATGTTCTCATTTCTGTGTGTCAATCAGCATTACTGCCATATTATCCATGTTCTGTGTGACAACTGCTCAGTCTCATTCTGCCAGTCCCTCATGGATGCCGAGAGGAGAAGAGCCTTGGTGTGTCTGGATCTGCTAAAATCCAGAGGAGCAGAGCTGAGCATTAGCATCCTGACTTGCAGTGTAGCCCACCCCCCACCAATCATAGCAGCTTCACTTCAGTGCCAAATGAAAGGGAGACAAGCCTGGTGCCTATGGGACCCTGCAGCAGAGAGCCTTTGTAAAGGAGGAGCTGTTGCCCTCTACTTTCATCCCCACCCAGGAGTTCTCAGATGGGACTGAATTTCTTCCGTGCTTGTCAGATGCTACAGTTTTGTTAACATGTGTCAATACTTAAAGCGTCATGTATCTGAAAGAGCTATCAGAATTACCAAAGCTGTTGTATATTGCTGTAGGAATGAAATACAGCACAGCAGGATCTTCTCACAGCATCAAAGTTCCTTCTGAAGCTGAAATGGTACTGACTTAGTTTTGCTAGCGCTTTATTCATGCCCAGACACTCCTCAACAACAGAAAAAAAATCTTCTCCTTTGCCCCCTCACTCCCCCTCCCCCCCTAAAAAAAAAAAAAAAGGAAAAAGACCCCAAAGATATTAGTAATAATGTTTAGGGCTTTTTGTTGTTGTGGCAGGGGGGTGGTGGTGGTGTTTTTGATTTTTGTTTTTTTGTTTTTTTTCTTTTAAACCCATGCATGCCAAAATGTAAACTAAATCCATAGCTTTTTAATAGCTTCCAAAATCATTCTGTGCTTCATGGGAAGTTATATAGAAATCCAGCATATCTCAAGCTACCCAAAATGAATATTGGACAATATTTAGTCAAGGAAGAATTTAAAATAATTTTTATTATGATTTTTAATCACTTTTTTACTCCCAGTCTTTATAAATACAGTGGTGAAAAAGGAGAGATTAAACAAAGTTCAATAAGTTCACCTGGAGCCATCTCAAATGAAGGCATGTTGGCCGCAGCTTAGCAGCAGGACAGTTTATTTGTACAGTGCTTGAAAACCAGCAGTTAGGAAATGCTCCTATTCTGTACCTCCTCTGCCATACTTAGAATGGGACAGGCACCATTTTGTTCTTTGGAGCTTGGTAAAGAAAAAAGGGACCAATTTACTCCTGGGATTTTGACATGTTAATATCAAATAGTTATAACTCTCCAATTATGTAAATCTTTCCACCCACTGGCTGTTTAGCTACTGGTCTGATCAGGTACCATCCTTACGGACGGAGAATTGTGTTGTACCCTGCTGGCCACTGTAGTAGTAACTATTTAGTAATAACTCCCACCTCTCCTGCAAAAGCAGTGGCAGCGACAGCTCCACTCCGTGCTGGGTCGCCCTTCTCTTCCTGGCCTGAGGCTACAGGCTGGATGACTTCTGGATGACCACTTAGGGGTGCAAGCACACTGTGACCCCCTGCAACATACGGCTGGACTCACCCTTAGTCCTGTGAGTTTGCAGAAAATCCTTTTGCTTCAGTAATCTGCAACTCTTGAAACAATAAAAAACTTCTCTTTTTGAAACTCCTGGTTGTATTATGAAGTACAAGATGTGTCTATCTTTGGTCCTTCTTTGAAGCTTCCATGGAAGTTATTTAATGGCTCCACTGTTGGATCACTCTGTTGTAGTCAAATCCTTGCCTATTTGATCATGCACAGTATTAAATCCAATAACCATGCCCATGGAAATAAAAAAACTCCTCCCTTTCTGTGTTTGAGATGGTTAATATTTCAGCACCATTATTGTGTGAATTCTAAAAAATCATCTTCAATTACCAGTGAATTGAAATACATAGAGAAGCTGCTTTTCTGTTTTGTTTTTTTTTTTTTTCTGAAAAATTGTATGACAAATTAATACACAGTAAGTTTTATTTTGTGTGCAAAATTAGAAGAGCAATACTTTGCAAATGTAAGCACGAGCAACTTATCTGCAACAGTACAGGTAAGTTTTTATTTTCAGGGATGGGACTATAAGATTCAGTTGCAGACTGACACGACATGCAAGAGAAACCTTGATTCACAGCACTTTAGCTTATAGGGATTACATACAGGAGATGGCACAAAAAGAAACCATTTCAAAATATTTCTAAACCACCTGTTAACCTCTTGATATTACCACGAAACATCTGAAGAGTGCATACCTCTACATAAAAACCTTGCCTAACTCAGATTTTATAAAAATAACCTTGAACAAGAACTTTCTTTCTAAACAAAAATAATGAAAAACTCTTGAACAATAAATAAGTTCAGGTGATTTTTATTTTTCTGAACAAGCAAGAATTTGTAAAGCAATGTCTGCTGAAGAAGTTAAACAAAATCTGAACCTCAGTATTTTTAGAAAAATATTTAGCTTTATGTAAGAAACACCTCAATAAATCGTGCTTTTTTGCTGTGTTCACCAGAAAATAAAAAAGAAGCGGAAATCTTATTTTTTAACCTACTATATTTTAAAAGGAACAATATATTTCCTGTTAAAATGAGGAATGCAGGAATCACATAACCATTTGTTGCTTTGTTTGCCAGCAAATACATCAATCTGCATATCATAAACAAGAATATGTTTTTTAAAACCACTTTGGGCTGCTTTAACTGAATACTAAAAGCTGAGGGCCAACGGTTTCTTATGTCCAGTAATGTTACTGCATTGCATGAAGCAGTGCAAAAGATACAGCGAATTTAATTTAGATGACATTTTCAAATTCATGGCATACATTTCAAATTTATCCAGTTTGAAAAGTTGCAGTAGTACTGGCTAGAACTTTTAGGTAAAGACCAAGACAAATTCATAATTACTTTTGTGGGCAACGTGTAATTATTATGATTTCATATAATTAAGCCATGGACTGTTTTGATCTGCAAGTTCTGGGAAGCAGAGGCACCCTTCCGTCCAAACAGTGTTTCTTCTGCTCTTGGGGAGTGTGCTGCTTCTCACATATCTTTAGAAATGCAGTGTACAGTTACTTATTTTCTTTGCGAAAATAGTAAACTATGTAAGTATGATAACTAGAGCAGAGACTGAGTTACCCCAAAACAAAACTGCCACAAGACAGGCAGCTGAGTCCTCATCAATGCAAAACTCATGTTTCTTGAACAAGCAATCAGCAATTGCTCTAAATCTTGCCTGTTGGTGAATGTTATTGAACTGCAGACTGACTTGTGAAAGTTACAGTGTGCAAAGAGCTACTTTAATTTACGTAAGAAAATGAATACAACATAGCTAAGTTGCATTTATTAAATTTAACTTACATCTCTCTCTATACTAATTACAGAGGGTGCTACTTTATAAGATCTTTCTTCTGAATAATTTTTTTGGTAGAAATTTCTTTGACAAATCAGCATTTATAAATCGCTGTAGAAGTCTATAAGTAGATGTTGACAAAACATTAATATAAAAACTTGCCCTATTGGGAGGAATTTTCTTCAAACCAGAGATAACCAGCTTAAGGGCAAGGAAGAGTCTGCTGGGTTGGGTTCTTGCCTGCGGGGGTCACGCTCACATTCAAACGCCCCTTCTGCTTCATGTGCTTTCAAACACTTCAGGAGCACCTGTCCCATATTACAAAATCAGAGTATCTACCCCTGCTTTCCTTGGACTGCTTCTCTTTGCATGAATGTCAAGAAGTCATAAGATCAGGGAGGAAGTGGGAGATTGGATGGGGGTCCCAAATCTGCAGCACGTGATTGGTCCTGGGACAGGTGTTCAGTACCTAGTTTACAAGAGAAATGCCTTTTTAGTAGTGGCTTAAGTAAAAATTATCTTACTGTGCTTAAGCAACTCATAGGCAGACATAAATAATTTAATCTAATTTAATTGGGTGTCAAACATCTCAGGAGCCTTCCCCAGTCCCCAGGTTTTTGACATTCCAGATTCTGGGAATGAAGCGTCAGAAAAGGACTGTTGGTTACTCAGTGTGGGGCTGCAAGATTTTTGAAAGATCTTGGTTTCACCCTCGTGCATGAATGAAGATAATTTCTGGAATTATAAGATTGTTCGTTAACCAGCATTCCGGCTTTCCCAGCCAGTTTTGTTGGTCATGTTCTCCGTACAAGCCATCTGCTTCTTTTACAGATCTCTTCAGCTTTTTGTTTTCATTTCCTACGGAGCATGAAGCACCAACTTGTAAAGTGTCCCACTGTCTTATCCAAGGTTTAGATATAGTTGCTCCCTCACCCCTTTTTATAATCAAGTGGTTGCTACATGCCACATGGAGCAATTAGGTTATGAATAATTTTGTTTCCCAGATTTTTGTTTTCTTGTTAGCAAAGTTCAATTCAGAAAAATCTTGCTCAAGGTGTGAGTCAAACCAGCCTGTCTACCTTGGGCAATGCTTATAACTCTGGGCATCTTAACAGGAAGTAAATGAACATAAATGTCTGTGTTTTCTATACCATTGATGGAGAGACATAGGTGCCTCTAGCAGCATGAAAGAGAGACTCAGTCCCTACCTCGTTAGGTACTACCTTTAGTGCAGACAGTCTGCAGTTCTAGCAGCCTCCTGAAACAATCCAGTTGCTGAAGCATCATTCTCTATTATGTCTTCTGGGCGAACAAAAGGAAATCCCAGCGCATTATGATAGTGACTACTTTTTGCACAATAATTTGGTGGCAAGCTTACTTATCCGCATAGCCTGAGTCTGTACCCTGCTTTGCTTGGCTGACTCACACCACCAACATCTGCATTGCAGGAGACCATCCTAGTCCTTTGGCCATGGAGTATGTTGAGTGAAAGCACTCTCCAAGCCTCCTAGTTTGCTCTGCATCTGACATGAAAACACTGATGTGGCCAGCAGGACAGTGAGGAAAAAGGACTCCTTCCCCTGCCCTCCTGGGTCAGGCAATCAAAGGGAACAGAGCTGTTGTTCTAGCTGGGTGCTGTTGAGCACACACAGTTTTCATGCAGCTTTGGAAGCAGGGATGAAATCCCAGTCCTGCTGCCTAGTCAGTATGTGGTGTAATCACTGGCAGCTCTGTGTCTTGCATTCCTGGCTGCACAATGTCTCATTTTAAAGAGAGCTGAAAAATACTGTCATGTAAAATATTGTGTGGCTTTCTTGTTTTCAGGTTTTCCCTTTGATCTGAGTATAGTCCATCTTGTGTTGTGCAGATTAAGGACTTTTTCCTGCTGGATGAGTGGAATTCTGACAATTGTTAGATTTCACTGTCAAACGCCGCTATTGCTTGCACCTGGTAGATTTCAAGAAACCTTCAGCTCCCATCAATGCAGGCTGGAATGACTCTTTCTGGAGCCCATGGTTGTGGCTGTATTCAACTGTGAAGACTTTCCAGCCTAGCAAAGTACCTGGGCAGATAGGCTGTACCTGCTGCAGGTAATGTCAAAGCAGTTGTCATTTCTAATAGCACAGCTGAGGTAACAGAAAAGTTCCAGATTCTTCAGTGCAGAAAAATTAAATGCATAGGAGACTTCTTCCATCTATTTAAGAAATATTCCAAAATTAATTTGATTTTATTGAATTGTTAAAACTTTACAACTGTTTGGGATAATCAGGAAACCTGTTTTTGGTTTGCTTTTGAAAAAGTATTTTCCTTGGAGAGGAATTTCCTTTGGATAATACAACAAAAATTAGTATTTTAAAATAATAGCAGTGGAGCATAAGTGTATTTACTTAGCGAAGGCTAGCATAAGAAAATGTGGCTATATAAACTTCCCCATATTGCCCACTTTGGATTTTATGAATTCACATAAAAGGGAATGCTTCTTGCTTTATACAGGAAACATTTGCAACAAGTTTAGAAAACCTTCTTGACACTTGGGTACCTATCACTTTCTTCAAATGTTTGAGAGCCACCATACCCTTATACCCATCCCTGGGAAGCCAAGAGGAGTCTCATGGTGGTCTCAACACTGCTGGGGCTGGATCAGATGTGAAGCTGAGAGCGAGATGAGCTGGTGGCGATGACTGCAGACACCCTCCTGTTTTCTTGTCTCTTCCCCATGCTGGGGACCTGAATTAACTGGCAGCCCATGTGCCAGGGTAAACTGACTGTAAGTCATCTGACACCTCCTCAATGTGGCAGCTGCACTTGCAGGCTGCATGCTCCTCTCTCAGCGAAGAACCATATTTGGAGACCCTTGATGTCAAGAACTGAGGCTTCTGCCAGGCTGTGGTACTGAAAAGGCAATGTAAAATTATATTGTGCTGATCCCACTGAGGGTTTCTGGAGCTTGAGAGAGGGATTTTTTTTGTGTTGAAGATAGGCTTTTGTTTTTTTCCTGAGATTGGAATTTAAATCCTATTAAATGGAATGAAAAAACCCAACCCTTCTCTCCTTTGAGCCCAACTAGTCAAATAAAAAAATTTTGAAAGACAATTATCCTGTGTTATCAGCAATCTAAAAAAGTAAAAAATGGTTTATGGTACCTCAGTTTGTAACTAACAATTTTCAATTTCCAAAGGGCTTTCCAAGCTGTCAGGAACACCATATCCAAATTGATCTGGATGTTCTCAACTATCTTATAATTTTATTCTGTTACTCTTTATAAAAAATCTGGTGACACACTGTAGTATTCTGTGTTAATGTAAAATGAATTATTCAGTATGGCCAGCAGAAAATCTTCACAATTTAGATACAGATTTTTAAAATTCACTTCTCAAATTTTATACAATACTGAAAACTGCTGTGCAGTTTTAAATAAAATAACTTACTTTTATTAAAAGTTCAGACAGAAGCTTCATGGAACTTACATTTTGCCACCAACTTCAGTCGAATCAGTGTGAGACATGGGTGTTTGAAAGATGATCATATGGATATGCTGAAATATTGTCCACTTTGGTATGTAATTGTCTTGGGAAGATGTTAAAATCCAAATATAAGCACTCTGAAGATAGAAAGAGAAAAAGATGAAAGTGTGCCCCTAAAATCTAAATATTTCGTTTATATTGGTAAAAATCACAGAATCGCAGAATAATTTGAGTTGGAAGGGACCCACAAGGATCACCAAGTCCAACTCTTCAATGGATGGCCCATAAAGGGGTTGAACCCACAACCTTGGCATTATTAGCACTGTGCTCTGACCAACTGAGCTAAAATGTTTGGGCAGCAACAATTGTGGGTATAATAAGTAAGGGACACAGTGTTTCCCACCCATAAAATGTTACCATGCTATAGTCTGTTTCAGAATGCGCTGCCAAATAAATATTTATGGCTAATCCTGCATTTTTGGGGTTAGTAGTCTGATCTCTTCAACAGATATCTAGGCAGTGTCATTCCACTGCAGATGTACCATGCAATCAGCCTCATATGCACAGTGGGATACCGCTGCTAATTGCCACAGTTGTAGCTCAGAATAAGGTAGCAGCTTCTCAGTGAAACAGAAACAAATTAAGATTAAATTTAAATAAATCAATCAGAAAAAATCCCAATTCTACGGCTGTCTGTTACTTTTGTAGTTCATTAGCTATTAACACTAATAACACTGTAAAAGAATTGCTAATTTTCCTGGGACATATCGTACATGCTATTATCCAGTAAAAGGGAGTGTTTGAAATGTGAGTTGATTCTTAGGAATCTAACTCAGGTCGTCTTTGAGCTTTCTGCTGATAGATTCCTCAGTATTCAAGTTTTTTGGTGTGCACTGTCAAGACTGAGACCCCATGGGATCCTTGGGAGTGAGTATCATTTCCATTTGTTTTGTTTCTTTTCTTTCCCAAGACAGCAGATTTTCCCAGTTGTTGACATACAGAAATATGCAAAGATTCAGTATCTATGAGTTGAGAAAATATTTTGTTATTGGCTCCTTCTGACCTTAACCTTCATCACACCAGTGAAGGAACCTGTTGTCAAGGAAGACAGATGGAATTCAAAACTGTGGGTTGATTTTTAAATCCCAATCGGACCACTAATGCTATCATTTTCTATTTGTCCATATTAAAGCCAAAAGTGGGTCATAATAAGATATCCTTGAATGATAGACTCTTTTAATTAAGAGGAGCATGCTCCTCATGATGATGAGCTGGGTGACTAGAACACCTGTTCTAGTTATAAAACTGTAATACAAAACAGACCCCTCCCTGCTTTGAAGGAACAGTCTGTGTTAGCCCTTTGCACTGGAATCACGCTGATCATGTCTAAGGCTGTAGCTAAGCAGAAAGAAACTTGGCATGTAAAACTAGACATAGGAGAAAATCTTCATTGTTAAAGTTACTGACAGATCCTGTCATCTCTGTGAAATCCAATTGAACTAAATCTTTGCTTGATGATTTAGATGAGAAGGGCAGAGATTTAAGCAATTGTTTTCTGTGGCTGGTAATTGAAAACAAACAGTGGAAATTCAGCAGGAGGTTTTTGGGAAAACCCGAGATTACAAACTTGTTTTTCTCATAATTTCCCTTTACATAAGTAGGTAATTTTTACTCCCCACCCTCCTTCTCCCTCACACACACATATGGAGGAAAAACGTACTCTGTGTATACTCATTCAAGTCTGTAGCCATACAGTCATTTTGGTCTGGAGCTTTGTGCATTGCTGTAGAGACCTGTGTCTTACTCACCACCCGGCCTGAGTCCCTGGTTCTGTCAGGTACCCTTGCACAAGAGCCCTTGGCTTGCATGAAGTTCTCCTTCTCAATGCAGCATCAGAATGGAAACTGCCATAAATAACACTGTCATGGAGCCATAGACCCTCCTTTAGCAAAAGGAAAACTCTGTACAGGTTTTGCACACAACCATAAGTACTGACTGGCTAGTTCCAAAATAGTTGCATGGATCTGGGGGAACCCTCTTGGGCACTGAAACTCAGTTGTTCGTCCAGCCACTAGCACGGGTTAGTGAGGGCCAGACAATTCCCAAACACAGTTAAGGATTAGTATTGATCAGAGACCATTCCCACTGGGCAGGTTGAATGCAGCTACTCTGTATTTGGAGAGTAAGAAAATGTAATAATATAAATACAGGTTGTTTTCTGTGTTTTTCTTGCCAACTAAGTTAAGTGCTTGCAAAGCAGTCCAGTGCAAGTTTTATTTACTCATAAAGAAGCAGCTTGTGCTTATGCAATTTGGGTGGTGTTTGATTGGAAGGGTTGGATGTATTGCACAACTACAGGAAAAAATCCTGTGCTGGGCCTATAGAGCATGCCCAAGGCTGCAGTCCACTCCTTATTTTTCTGAGGAGTGCTGAAGGGAACACTGGGTGGAAACTTAAAGAAGTCACAAGTAGCTAGGACATCTTCAGCAATATGGTCCACTCAGACATGGGACCATGTTCTTGCTGCTGTCTGGTGTGATAGCACAGGCCTGAAGCAGCTTCTAAAAAAGTGTTATATTTATTTTCAGTGTCTTCACTTCTCAGTATTTAGGGTAACTAATTCTATAAAAACTGATGGACCTGACTTAACATACTGTCCTGGGTCAAAGTGCTTGCAGCAAGGGAAAACAACTTAGAAATATTCAAACTAAACTAGTGTTACAAGTAAGGCTTCAAAATACTTTTTTTTTTCCAGATATTTTGTCCAACAGAGACAGAAAATAATTTGAAAGCATTTCTTCTGGTGCTTCGTCTGACATTAATCTTTCCTAACAAACTGTTCGCAGTCTAATTTTCCAGACTCCTCTTAAAGTCACTGAAGAGAAATAAACATTTCCAGAGCATGATCCATCTCCTCTAAAACTGATTTTGTGAACTTTGCTTTAGATGTGCTTTTTCTGTTTTTTTTTTTTTTTTTTTTTTTTTTTNTTTTTTTTTCTTTTTTTAAAATTGTGTATAGAAGGATTAGTGGTAATCACTTGGGTTATATGCCTGCAGTTGAAAGAAGCCAGTGCTAAACTGGATGACTAACACCTTCCTGTGCCTTTGTGGTAGGCACATGATCACATGTACCAGTTACCTAATTCCACCCACCCACTAAGCATTCTTCAGAAAATAGATGGCACTCAGAAATGCTATGACTAATTATTCTTGCTAATAACAACAATACCCTCTGTTTTAAATTTTTTTTCTTCCAGCTGCGAGACGTCCTTTACCAGTAGGTGTTTTAGCAAACACATCATCCTTCATGTGCTCTGTTTGGAAGCATGTCTTCCTACATGGAAAACCAGACTTCTCCATTGGTAGAATTTTCTTTCTGTGCCTTCTGTGTTATATATCCTCTTAATCAAACTTTCCAAAATATAATAATCTCATGTTATGAACTAAACTTTACCTACCTTATTTCTCAACAGATGCATCTTATTTTCATTTCAACATCTATTATAAATGTTTTTTTCCCCCTGCTAGATCTGTGTAGATATTTGCATATGCTTTACCACAAAGTAGTTCCTAGTTTGTATAGTAGCCAAAAGGAAGATAGTTGCACTGCTTCTACACTACTTTTTTTTGGAAATGTTCTTCAGCTCTGTGCCCTGTATGACCTGTTTTTCTGTTTGTCTGTGCCATGTGCTAAGGTAAAATGCTTTGCTTTGTATCACTCTGTACATGGCTTCCCTAATGATACATGTTTCTTTCCTGCATGATATAATCCACATCTGCTAAAAAATCTGCAACGTCTTTGCTACTTGGTTCTGTTTCTACATTGAAATGTCTGGTGCCATACTGCTGCATTTTGTGTGTGCATAATTATTTGCAGGTACTACCTTTCTGTTTTATACTATGTATTCAACTGGTGCTAGTGAGTATTTCTCTCTGCTCTTCTGAATAGCTTTTTGTGGCTTTCCAATGATTATTTTTTCTAATATGAAGTTGTTCTATGATAGTGATTTCTTTTGTATTTCTTTTGAGCATCATCCTCCTGTGATCTTTATCATCGCCATGTCACATTTATCAGTGAAATAGCTATCTTGTATTAGTAGGTATAACTGGGTTACCCACTCACTAGCTGCCTCTGTGGGTTCCTGTTTCTCTCACAGAACACACTTTGTATGAAGGGCCTTTTTCTTGACAAAACAGTAAGACTCAAATGGCATAAACAACCAATCTGATTTTTCCCCTCTCTGCTTCAGTGAGCTTGCCACTTGAGACCCTTGCTCTGCCAATATCTCTGTCTTTTTGCCCAATACTCTTCAGAAATGAGCAGCTTCCTGGATTGCAGACCACTTAGTTGCTTCAGATCCTGCACAGATTAGCATCATTAACTCTTTCCACTTCATCTCTCTTCAGCAGCTTCTGTTTTCTTAAGTCCTTGAAGAACAAATTTCTGGCACTAGTCTGCACAAGAACCACGGTCAGTTAATTTTTTTTCTAGTGATACTATGACATCTTGATGAAATCACTTAGAGCAATGGAGAATTATAGATGGATACTCTGAAAGGCCTGTGAATAATCAGGAATTCGAATACCATAGAACTGTAGATTCATTAAGGTTGGAAAGTCCTGTAAGATCACTGAGTACAAAAGTTAAAAATATGTTTTCTTGGACCTTGGTTCATGCCCATTATGGTACTTCAGGGCTTAAACTCCTACTGCAGCCCAAAGTCTGAGCTTATCCCTACTGCCCACATGTCAGGCATCTTCTACACTTGCCCTGGAGAGGGTCAGCCAGCTTCCCATCTAGGAAAGGTAAAACATGGGGGGTTCCTGGTCATTATTGAGCTTTTCCACTATAGTTAATACGGATGCAAAATGGCCCAGATCATGTCTCTAAACTTAGACTAGCATGTGGCACCTAGATTTGAGTGTGGTTACTGAAACTATATCAGAAATATCCTTTAATAAAAAGTGAGCAAAACAGTGTCTTACAGCCAGAACAATGCAGAAGCTAAGCAGAGACAGTAATTTCCTAGTAACTTCATAACCACAATTAAACACAAAGTATGTGTGACAAAAAACAGAGGCCATGGACGTTTATGGATAGGATGCTTGCAAAATTATTTGGCATTGGCATTGAACTTTTCTCTTTGCTCCATGACTCCATTTCTAATTTAAAATAAATTTTAGTAATAAAAATGACATGATGCAGAATTTGTGTGGAACAGAAGTAAATGATTGCTAGCACATGAGAGCTAAATCATGGTTATGTGGTCAGGATACTACTCAGGCAAATGTAGCTGTTGGAATACGGGAGGAAAAAGAGTAATTTTGAGTTTGGTTTCCTTTTGTGTGATGTTAATAACTTCTGGTTTAATTGTGAGTTTAGACTAACATGACCAGCCTCTATTAAACAGGGAAAATGAAGGGTTTAAGTGAGATTAATTTGCCCATAGAAAATGAGTTTGGCTCTCAGACCTCTGTCCTAGAGGAAGTACATCTGTTAATTAAACCCCACATAGTTCATCAGAACGGCAGCACTGGAGTGTGTGCTGGGGCTGACATGCCTTTGCAGGATCTCTGCTCCCAGAGGAGCTGCTTTGAGCTGGATGCTAGATAGCTGAAGTGGCTTGGAAGGATGCTATGGCGCCAGGAGTTTTCTTCTTCTGGGTGAGGAAAAGAGAAATATTGCTCCCAGCTGCTATTTTTCATCTCCAATAAAGCTTTAGCTAGTAATGATTATTCTTCATATTTTCCAGAGCCAGAAAGGAGGCTCATGCACTTTTCACAGGCTCACCAATTTTTTTCAGGTTCTAACAGAAAATGAAACACCAGAAAAGTCATGTAGTAATCAAATAACAATAATGTGCAGGTAAGAAATGACAGAAGAGCATAAAGTAAAATGGAAAAGTGAAAAGCTTGGGGGTTTTTATAGTTAGTTGCAATGACTAATGTTATTAGACAGAAATAACAAAAGATCACTTGTTAAAACAATAACTGAATGTTATGAATAGTGCTGTTCTTACATGTTTGTAGGACTGAGCTTTCTTCCATACTGTTCTTCTAGAATGGAAAGGAGGAAAACCAGCCCATGACAGATACTTGTTTTAGTGACTGGGTTCAGTTCCTGGTCCAAGAACCTCAGTTAGTTGAAGTGTTCATATCCTCAAAGAGAGGGGTTTGACCTCAAAAGCAGGTCTCAAATGGAGCTAAGATTGTGTGGAAACCTTAGCATCCAGGACTGGGCAAGTGGCTTACTTTCTCACAGTAGAGAAAGATATCTTGTGGAAATTAGAGTTGAAAGATACTTCTGAAGGAGATAAGAAATCAGTCTCATTATAGATTTGTGAACTGGCCATAGATTAACAAGTGGTATTGGATAATCCTTTAAATCTTATAGATCAGAAGAGTCCTTTAGAGGTTGACTCAGGACTCAGCTGAGAAGTTTGGACCTTGAGAGCAGGAAAAGAGAACAGGCGGCAGAAGGGAAGGGAGATTTGCAGATGACAGCAACCTCTACCCAGGCTTTTACACATAAGCCCTCTTTCCTATAAGTTGAGACCTTTGGATATCTAGCAGCCTGTTCATGGCAGTGACAGTAGCTTCAATCATGCTGTGTGTCTGAACACGTAGTGACAGTACATGCATGTGTATGCACAGAGAAGCTCTGTCACGGGCACTCGGTGAATGGTGTGTATCTGGGAAGTGCCAGCCCTGCTTTACACACTAAGCAGTTAATTTGCACCTGCACAATAAATGCAGCACATCCTAAGGGCTCTTCCACTGCACATGTACACAATGTCTGTGCAGAACATACATTGCAGAGTCTACTCCTACAAGACCTAAAAATGCAGCCTCTGGAAGAAGAATTCTGATATTACCTTTAGCCTAGGAACCCCTTAACTAATACTCTAATTTTGGATGAGGACATGCACAAAGATGTTCTGTCCCTGCTTCCCAATCCTCTCCCTGTAGAGAACTGTGCCCCTCATCCTTCCAAACCCCCATGCCACACCACATTCTCTGTTTCATAGACAGAAACATTACAGATATCATTATATGTGGGTAAAATGCTTGTTTGCAGTTGTAGAACCTGAATGGATGGTTCCGTACATCACTCATGTCACTGCAGTACCTGGGAGGTTTAGTCATGAACCATGTCATCCTCCCTTCCCCATGCAGGTGTTGCACAGACACAGGACTCAGCCCTGCCATACCCACCTTTCTGTCGCAAGAGGAGATGAGGAACAAGAAATGGATATTTACTGTAATCTAATGTTATCCAGTATCCCATCTATTGTTATCTGGTACGTTGTACATGATCCCGACATTGTCTGAAGCTTGTGAAATCCCCAATAACTGGACAACTATTGAAACTACAGTTTCATTTGTTTACTTTCCTAGTGCCTAAACACAACAACAAAGCAGAGTTTAAAAGTTGTTTTTAAAGTACTTAAGGCTATTGGAGAATCACTAGTCAGTAATTAATAATAATAAGCAACAGGTAATTTAGGTTGAGAATCAAAGTTTGTACTCAGCCCTTAAAAATTGCCTCTTTGCAATGATCTGTATGAGTCTTTCTTTTTTAAAACAAGCAAATGTATATGGAGCTTCCAGGATTGGGCCAGAAACAAAATTAAAATGCGTCATTCATCCATGTTCAGGAGCTGGCTCATAACAATATGATAACATAATCTTTTCTTAACTGAAAGAAGATGCTCTCTAAGCATCAGGAAAAAAAAAATAGGTAGTTTGAATAACTGTCATGGTCAAATAGAAGAGACAAAGACACTGTAAAGAATTCTTTGCAATTCTTATAAACAAGTCCAGATTTTTAAGAAAAGAAATGTGCTCAGAATAAAGCATAAAATAAATATTTTTTTCCTGATTATCTCCTCAGAATTCAAAATCTCGTTAGAGAATTATTTTGAGCTAAGGTTAAAAAAAAAAAAATTTGGTGCCATCAAGTGGAAATGTTCTGTATTGCTGAGAAGAGCTGGCAAAGTGGCAGCACACGGATTTCATTAGATATACATACCAGCACTTTAAACTATTGCAATGGAAATGTTTTCCCCATCACACACATTATATCCTGTTTGAGAACTGGCAAGAAATCTCATCTGTTCACATTTTGAGAACGAGCATCCTTCTCTCTTACACATGGCAAAAATTTCTTGAGTTTTGACAAATCCCATTTACAGCTGTCATTAAAGACTATTCCTCTCTGGTTTTGTAATTACCCTGCTGGCGATGTAGCAGTGTGCTGCTGGCAAGAATTTTGCCTATTGCCAGGTCCTCATTCCAGAGCACAGTGGTCCCTCTGAGGGAGCTCTACAACAGAGCCAGCCAGCAGCCAATGCTGTGCGTTGAATTTGTTCCAATGTGCAGGGATTAAAAGTCACATTCCTTTGCATTTCTAAATTTCTCAAGTAATTTTTTTTTTTTTTTTTTAAGGCAGGATAACCTGACAGAATTGAAACTTGCTCTGACAAGTTACCTTGCAGTGGTCCTTTGTGTTTTACCACTGTTCTGGGAATACCCTGCTTTCACACTGGAGTTGGCAGAGCATAACATCCCTTGGAGATGGGTAATGCTTGACACTGCCTCAGCTGCTTGTTCACTGAATGTCAGTTAAATCCCTTGGCTTTATGTTAGGGAGGAATCACATGGAATAAACTGCAGTTCACCATAGTCGGAGGTTTCTGAGACCTGTCACTTAAGTAGTACATTTCCTGCCCCCTGGAGACCCCTTTTTCAATATTAAGATATCTGGATTAACCTGAATAACTCAGACTTGGTGTTATTTTTACTGAGTTTTTCCATGGCTATCCCAAATTTTTTAAAACCCAAACATTTAGATGTTTATTATTCTAAAAGCTTTTATTTATAAAATAAAGTAATTTTATTTTGGAAAGGTAATAATAATTCAAAATAGAAAAGCAAGATTAATTTCTGCTTATGAGAGATTATTTCAAATTTAATGATCAAAATCTTTGAACAATTTTGTTGAGAAACATTGGAAAAAAATATTGGAAAACCCTTCACTTTGGTGATTTCTTTTTTTCCCTTCTATTTCTGAACAGTTATTACACTAAAGTATGTTTTTTCTGTTATATTCAGGAAGACCACTCTTGTCAGTTATCACATATAAAGTATAATGCATTTATGATGAACTTGAAGATCTTAATGGTCTTTTCCAACCAACTGATTCTTTGATTCTGTTATCAACTACCATGATTTCCTCCAGGAAAGCAAAATTGGTGGGTTGTGTTACTTTAATCAAATTCAGAAGATGGTCTCTCTGTATGCACACACTATACATATACACACACACGCATATGCATGTATTTATAAAAAAAATTCTCTCCACAGTTTCTCAAGTCTGGCAAAGTACTCACCTAAAGCATTATAATATACAGTCAGATGCAGACCAAAATACCATATGATACTCTGTTTTGGAAAACAATCTCTAGTGTGTCATGCCATGTTTTCATCCCTTCAGGTACACAGTGAAAGGGTCCCACTGATGAATAAGGTGTCATTAATACTTTTGTCACCGTAAGATTTGGCTCCTGCTTTTTTTTTTTTTCCTCCATTATCACTATGGAGAAATGAACAAATTCTCCATCATCATTATGTAAATGTATAAAGCTCTCTGCATGAGGCCTGGAAACCAGAGCAGAGTTCTAGATCACCAGATGCCAAGTAAGATCCTGGCATGCTCCTGTGCCAGCTACCACCTGCTGCTCTGTCTCCTGGCACAGGGCTCTGGGGAGAGGGATGCTCCGGAGCCCTATTGCAGTACTGAATCAGAAAAAGAAACTCCTTAAAGAAAGGTTATTTTCAGAGGGGTTGTTTCTATACATTTGAAGGGTTTTAGAAGCCCACTACATTGCAAAGTGGTTAAAAGGATGCAGATGTAACTGAGAATTGGGTCCCTTGGATCTCAAGGGAACAGTATGACTGTACTTGAAACACTAATTTACTTAAGAATTTTTGAGTGTTGTATCTGGAGGAGAGACTAACTATAAAATGTCTTTAGGTATTCCAGGAAAAAGAGCAGATAGGACATGGTTAAATGCTTCAAAGAGCTCATATGAAGTATGTTTAACTCTGTTATATATCCTCTCCTTCAGTGTCTTAAGGATTTGAAGTCTCCAGGGACATTGCTGAAAGGAAAGCATGTAGGGTTTTTTTATGCATACTGTAATAAATATGTAAACTGTAAGTCCTCACATCAGAAGAACAATGCACTCTTGTTTAAAGGATAGTGGAGTTTGTTGTTTAATTCTTTGGAAATGTGGTTTGGTTTCTAATATTTGAAAGAGAGAGAGGAAAAGGTTCTTGAGATTCTTTTTACTTTGTTATTGCCCATTAACAAGTGGAGTTGCATCCTGCACCTTGATTTTGATGGTTTAGTAGAATCTCTTCCAGTGGCAAAACCATTTCCTTTTACGTCAGTTAATTCATGCTTCTGTTGTCCATCTTGATTTTCCTAATAGATGAATGTTTTATTCTATTTTGCCAAATAAAGTCAGAGACATTAGTAATTTGAATTCTATATCAGTGTTAAAACAAAACCCAGACCACTAAAAATTTCTGAGGTCACTCAAAGATTTTATAATTGCATAAACAATATTTAATTTGGGAACGCAAAGGCAGCCTTATTTGAGTCACTATCATACCCTTCTTTTAAATGATAAAATGATAAATATTCACATTTTTTTTGTGAAAGAGCTATTCAGAACCAACCTATTTAAGTCATTGCTACTACCTCAAGGGATGGTATTTTGTTTTGTTTTGTTTTTGTTTTTGTTTTTGTTTTTGTTCTTCTGTCCAGGAATTAAAATCAAGGTTATGTTTTAATGGTAGGCTTTTATTGTTATAGACCTAGTTGTTACCTTATGATATGGGATGTACAGAGCCAAGACACCAAGATTTGATTTCATAAACACAATATAAAGCTTTTGATTCTTTCATTTGTACTTAACAACTTAAGTGGCACACTAGCTTTCAGTACATTTTTTATTCTGTCCACTGGTTGTAGTTTCAATGCGCTCCCAAAGAAGATGAAGACACAGGGTGTGTATAAATGCATGTGGTTGTATGTGCATATAAATGTGTTCACATACAGTCATGTGGTGGGTCTATCCTTTTTTCTATAGTGTTTTTGTCCACACCAGATTTAAGATCTAAATATTGAAAATTGCATAGAAAGATAATGTGCCTCGGTTAATGGTGTGTTTTATGATGTATTTATGTCATACAAAAGTAATTTTTAAAGGGTAGCACGAAAGAAGCAGTTTTTGTCCCAGGCTCCTGGGCAGATTCCTGGGCAGGTGGAATTGGCTGCAAGGGAAAAGGTGATAAAATTCACATAGTAAAACAGGTGGACTAACAAGATAGGAAAATCTTCATGGCATTACATTTTTTAGTCTAGTTCCTGTTTATGGCCCTCATATTCCCTCTGTGGAAGGCTGTTTTTCATCTCCACTGCACTCTTCCAGGTAGTGCAGTGAAAGGAATCTGTATCTATATATTGATGGTAAAGCAAGGCAAGCTTTTCACATTTACGTGACTATTCAGGCTCTTACCCTAGTGTATATTAGTTTACAGTTGATGTTCATGTCAGAACACTTACTATAACACCCAGAAGTCACCCAGAAGTGATTTGAAACCCTGGCCCTTGGATATACTGTCACTCTGATCACATACAGGAGTGCATTGAGAATCTAGTTTGGGACATTTTTTTTTTTTAAATCAGCAATTGTGGCTTAAGCAGACATCTCCTTTTCCTCTTCCCATCCCCGTCCCACTTTGTTCTTGTGCCTGCACACTCCTCCAATTGTTTAAGTCCACTGACTTGTACTAAAGAATGAGAAGTAGCCTTATGAAAGAAATAGCTATTTTTTGTTTTTAGGCAGCATAGTTCTGTTTTATTTCATGGTTTAAAGATAGTTGTGCTGGTCTAGAACCTGTCACTATACATATTACATACTTCCTACCGTTTTAATGGTTTTGTTCAAATAATTTTTATATCTCTAATTTTGAAAGTCCATAAAGAATCAAGAAATCTTGCAAAAAAATATTAATGAAGAAGTCCTGGACATCTGGTGTGGCACTGGTCTGAATGTGAACTGTGGGCTGGACCACAATTTTGTGCCATTTTTGTCAGCTTTAAAATGCGAACAATACACATTCTCCTACTGCCAAATTGATAAAGACACTAATGGCACAGAAATGGAAAAAAGTGTTGAGTTTTGTTGCAATTTTTTTTCAGAAGTTCAGCTCTTTCTGACAAACCTCACTTGCAGGAGCTAAGACAGTGACTGCCATTATTTGCTGAAGGAGCCTAATAACAAGGCTTCACTTTTAACACAGCTACAGCACAACTGCTTTAATGGACTCTTTAAGCAGTAACCCCCAGTTCTCTCAAAACGAGGCCCCAGTTTTGATTTTATTCATGCCATGGATCCATACTTAGTGGTAGATTGTTATTGACTTGAAAGCCCTACTGGCGTGAGCATCCGTAAGTCTAATTAATAGCCTCAATGAAGATTTTTATGAAAGTATGTCAGATTATTTTAGCTGAGCTGCTGTGGTTTCTTGCAATGAACCTGGTACTTGTCTCCTAATGAGTCAATTCACTAATTTGCTGACTAACCTGATATCACAGGCTGTAATTTTCTGTGTTTAGGTTTATTTACACAGCCATTTAAAAATACTTGACTTGATGTCTTAAGGATGATGAGAATGACTTAAAAAGGCATCTCAATTTGATGCAGCAGTCTGAGCATGAAGTATGAATGCAAAAGACAAAGCTCTACAGTGAACAGGAACATAAATGATGCTACTGTGAATTCCAGTGTTTGTGAATGTGAACAGATATATCCTACATCTTAGGTGTTACTAAAATTAGAAGGTCTTTCTTTGGGGATGCTGAGAAGGCAATTTTCCCCACTGGGCAATAGGAATGTAAATATACTCTCTACATGATTGTAGAGAACACAACACTGTGCTGTTCAGTGATGTCTAGTACTCTGCTGTGAGGTCAGTA
The DNA here is from genome assembly GCA_013397865.1 of Struthidea cinerea. NCBI lineage: Eukaryota > Metazoa > Chordata > Aves > Passeriformes > Corcoracidae > Struthidea > Struthidea cinerea. Next base: position 1,041,772 of record VZTI01003143.1, on the reverse strand, counting down.
TTCACAGTGGCAGTCAACAGCCACTGCAGGTAGTGGCTTTTGAATAAAAGGTCATGTTTTTCAATAGCCTCATTCTGACTGAAAGCCTGAAAGCTTCTTGGAACTTCTTGATCTCTGCAGTATAAAACCAGAATTAAAGGAGAAACAAGAGTCTGAGAGGTTGATACACAGTCTGCAATAATCTCTTCAGGACACCAAATCCCCTGCTCACTTGAGACCTGGGGAGAAACCCTACCCCAGCAGAAGCTGGCGTGAGTTTTTCATTGACTTCAACAGATTCAAGATTTATACTTGATAGTTTAAGAATAAAATCTATGAAGTCCACCTCTCTCTGTGTGTTCTGGGAGTTTATTGTTACCCTAATGGAAGTCAGCACTTCCCCCACAGTGCTGAGTAAAAAGCATTCCAGCTGAGTAAGAATTAGACCTTATAATTAGGGTTTTTCAGACAGATGGAATCACAATCTACACAGACCAGAAGGTATTTATTACAGAAAACAGTTCTAATTCCACATTAGCATGTTTTGTAAAGTCTGAATTCCAGATGTACTTTACTCCTTTTAAGCCATTCCATCTTCCCTATCTGGAGAACAGTACAGTGAAGGTAGGATTCCCCTTACCTGACTTTAAATTGCCACAGCATGAGTCCATGCTCATTGCTTAGGCTGCCTTTTTCTCTTTGAAGCAAAATGGGCACTTTTGGAGTGCAGTTCTCCTGGTCTGTTTTGGATGCAGGAAGAGACTCAAATGGTGCTGATAAAATTCTCAATCTCCCTTCAGAGGGATGGCAAATATGCGGCAGAAATCAACTCTCCAAATGGCACTTTGGCAGTATCTCAGTCACGTCCTTATTTGTTCTGCTCTTCCTGCTTGCACTTGGAGTTTTGCTGCTGGATAAAGCCAGAGTCACCAAGTATATCTCTGTGACTAAAGAAGGATGATTTTTGGTTTGCTGACTGTTTTGGCCCAGCCTGGAACTTCATTTCCCTAGAAGAACATTCAAAAAGCATCAGTAAACTAAAATGCACAAACCTCAATAATTTTCAAATGACACAAAAAACACTTTGACCCCAAGCCAAGTCGTGCATATAGAGTTTTAGCTTAAAGCAAAGTCTCTTTTATATACACGTGGGGGAGTCTCTAAACGTTCTTGCAAACAGAAATATGTTGAAAGTGAAATGCTTTGGTGTTAAAAAAAGGTTTTAGCCACCGTTTTGTAAAATCCAGTTCTGTGTTAGCAGAACTGACCGGAGCTTCAACACTGCATATATCCAAGCAACACTCTATAATTAAGAATCAGCCTATCCTTCTCATCTACAGGAGTCAATCCTATAGGTGTCTAGATAATATCACGGGCCTCACAAAGGACCGCAGTAACTTTTAAAAAGTTTTTCATCACGATCACAGTAGTTAGAGCATTCAGTAATGGCTCAGATATGAGACCCTTCAGATATAAGGAGTCATTTAATGATAGTATCTTCCAATGTAAAAAGCTGGAGGAGACTTGCCCTAGTAACCCCAATTTGCTCATGCTTATGCTTCCAACACGTTTTTCAGTCAGTGTTTCAAATGACCCTGCAACTTGGAAAACAGCCCTCAATTTTTGGGTAGTGCTCTAAGCATTTGGCTCATGGCCAAAGCAGAACATGCAATATAGGAGGCGACATAGGGACATGTATGTTATTTGTGTAACATGTCCAGTGGAAAGGCTTGTGGCCTGGTGAAAGTTTCAAACTCCCAGGGAATATTCACAGCTGACAGCTCTTAGCAAAGGAAGTCCTCTCCCTCTCCCTCTCCCTCTCCCTCTC
>VZTI01003143.1:1016821-1039723 GCA_013397865.1 Struthidea cinerea | reverse complement strand
CCGCCGCCCCGCTGCCCGAGGTAGGTACGGCGCTGCCCGGCGCTCCGGGTGCCAGCGAGCGCTGCCCGGTGCCCTCCGCCCTCCCGCCGCGGCGCCGCTCGCTCACGCCGCTTCTCCCCCTGCCCGCCGCCTCTCTGCCTTTCCCTGACGCTCTCCAGGGATTTTTTTCCCCTCCCGCGCGTCGCTCCTGCTTGCGAGAGGCCCCTCGCTGTGGTGCTTGGCACTGTCTCAGCCCCAGTGATGCTCGGGGTGGGGTCACCTTCTCCCCGCACGGGCCAGCAGGGACGGGCGCGGTGCGGCCCTGCGGTCACTCGACGTGCTGGGGAGACCGGGAAGGGTTCCCAGCTCTGCAGGCTTGCAACGCTAAAGCTAGTTTCACTTTTACAAGGGGATATGGATATCTCTGTGGCTGAGCCTGAGCGTACACAGGGAGGCATGCAGACCAACTTCTGGCCTGCCAGAGGTCACCCGACTGTTTGCTCCCTGCCTGGAATCCCACGATCCCAGTGCAGGGCAGTGCACTCCTGCTGGAAGGCGTCACTTCTCTCCTTGTGCAAGTCCTCTGTGAGAGGGAAATTTACTTCACTGCAGGTTTGAGTATGAGGTGCAGTGTTTTACTGTGAACTGCTCTCATCGTTATATTTTAGCGCGCAGAGATAGTGACATGGTGTGACAAGGCTTCCTCTTTTCTGAGACTTATCATCATGCTCTTTGAGAACCCTCTCAGCATGCTGAAGAGAAGTGTCACAAAATGCCTCCAACTTCAGTACAGTAACCTCTGCTGGTGGAAAATGTAGCAATGGTAGGAAGACCACACTTGGAGCTATTGCAGATGACTCTGTGCTTCTGTTCATGCCGTCCTTCAGTCCCTCTGTTTCAGCAAGTCTGGAGTTAAACAGGACCTCTGAAGTTTTTAGTGTATAGAGATTTTTTAAGTTTGAGGCATGAGGACAAACAGGATTTTTCAAGTGATTCAGATACAGAGATTCATGTATTATCAGTTAAAATTGTGTTGGAAACAAAGTTCACATCTCTGAAGCTGATCTCTGAGATTCACATGTTTTAATTGCCTAAGTATCTGAAGGCCTTAGGGTCCTGGGTACTTGATGCTGGACCTGTCAGTGTCCCTGCAGAAGTAAACAGTAGGCTTCACTGAGAGTGAAGAGGATGAGATAGAAAATAAAGGGGTTTTCCTCTGCAGGTCCTAGGAATCTGTCCTAGTGAAGCTTTTCCACTTTGCAGAAAATCTGTATTAGGGAGAAAACCTGTTGTTCCTGGCTGCACATATGCTGACTGCTATGCAGTAGTTAAGGTCTTGGCCTTATCTTCCATTTTTGGCCTGTGTAAGAATTAGCTGTGTAAAAATACTTAGTGTTGGGCTTTCTCTTTTAATCAACTGCTTGCCATATAGCCTGTACTCTGCTTTCTTTCTGTGTGTTTGTTACTTCTGACTGTTCTTGATGCAAGTTTTGATGGTCTTTGCAAATGAATTTTAAGTTTCCAGAATTCTTTTAAAGCCTTGTAGTTAAAAATTTGCTGAATAGAACACATTAAAAACCTTCCTTTTTCAGTAATCAAAACAATTAGTAAAATTGAGAATTTGTTCGCAAGGACACCTCATCTGACCAAGATGCAACAAAGTTAATGGAAATTGAATTCATGTCTCACAAAAGTAGGGTGCAACTAGAGTATGAAGTATCTGGATTGTGTTTTACAGCAGATGCTAAAGGAGACCAGAACTTTTGCACAAAAAATGTCTGAATCGTAGATGTACCTGTATTATTTTATTACTTTGTCTTTGCTGCCATCAGGCTTTACCATGCTCCGAGCCTTTAGTCACACAAATGGTAGGTGTGTGTTCCATCATGCTAAGTGTTGGCATCATCGTAAGTCTGTGCTGGCAATCAGGAGGGAAGATGTCAATGCATGGGAAAGAAGAGCACCTCTGGCACCGAAGCATGTTAAGGAGTTGACAAAGATGGGATACAAGGTCTTGGTGCAGCCGTCAAACCGGAGAGCCATCCATGAAAGGGTACGGTCCCATTTTGAGAGACACAAGCAAAACCACAGTTGTTGTTAACCACAGTATATAGGAGACATAATATTCCAAGGGTATTCATGAGACAACATATTAAAAAAGCCTCCCAGAAACATTAAATTTTGTTGCTAAATGAGGAGTCATTTGCTAGTGGAAAGGAAAAGGAGTGGTTTGTTTAGCCTTTTAACATAATGTTGGCACCATGGTGGGTTTTTGGTGTTGTTTTTATTAATTCCTTATCCTGTTATCACTCTCCCTAGAAGTTCTAGGTTCTCTTGAAGTGGAAACTTGGGAATTCCTTTAACATTGATGTTTTTGTCTTCTGTTTGTATGAAGGCAAGAACTCTAAAAAAACCCTGTATTTCTTAAAAGAACAGGAAAGATGAATCTGGTGAATTGCACTCTTGCTTCAATCCCTTTCCTCATGCGAAATGAAGAGAGAGTTTTTTTCTTTAATGCTGTGAGCTTCAGGACAGAGAGCTTTTACTGTTCTTGTAGCAGCAGTAATGCTCTGCTGTATAATAACTGATAAAACAGAAATTGAAACAAAAATGGGGAATTAGTGATTACTTGCACATACCACCTTTTAATTAAGGCACAGTGCTTTTTTCATCAAAGCACAGATCATCCTATGTAAACATATTTCCTTTGACATTGTTCTTCAGCTTGGATTTAGGCTTATACAATTTTATAAAATCACATGTCATCAGTCTTCATATTTTTGAATTTTTCATATTTCTCTAAACTTATTTCCAAGTATTTGAACACCTTACAAAGGACTGTTCATTATTGCAATACTACAGGATACTTTAAATTTAGTAAAATATCTTTTTTGTAGTCTGTAAATTTAAGATGAAGTATTTTACTAACATGTAATTATAATTTGGCCTCACGTAATGGGATAATAGCATGGAAATTCAATTTAATACTTGATACCTCTTTATCAAAGAATTTTGTGAATGTATCACATGCAGTAACTTGCTTCTGCTTGGTAGAATTATTTATTTTTCCTCTGTTCTAGTTGCTAATATGCTGAGAACTGAATGTGAAAAAACACAGAGACGCTTTATTTGGTTTTTCTATTTCGTAGGAGTATGTCAAAGCGGGTGCCATTATTCAAGAAGATATTTCTGAGGCTTCTCTGATAATAGGTGTGAAGAGACCTCCGGAGGATAAATTAATCCCCAAAAAGAACTATGCCTTCTTCTCTCACACTATTAAAGCCCAAGAGGCAAACATGTCCCTTTTGGATGAGATTTTAAGACAGGTAAATTGTGTCATATTGAAGGCCATTGTCAGTTAACATGGGGTGGAAACTGAATGCTTAAGTGTGATCAAAAGCTTGCTGCCTAGTATGGTTACTTCTAGCACACGTACTTGTAGATGGCTGATGAGGACAGTTTCCAGTGTCCTTTCCTGAAACTGAGTTATTTCTTGCTCAGAGTATCTTGTGTTTGCAGTGTTACGCTCTTCATGTGTGTAAAGCAGACAAGTTGTGAGCATGGTGTGCTCAAGAAAGGCTCTTTCTCTCTGAGCACGAAGAGTTGTTGGAAAGTTACTAAGCCAGAGTGCATATTGGCCATTTCAGAGGAAGGCAGGCAGTTCACTCAGAAACGAGCAGCCTCTTGGCAGAGGATGTGAATGGGCCTGCAGCAGCTGGAGTGGCACGCTGGGGAGCTCTGTGCAAAGAGGGCATGGGCAGTGCGGAGACTCTTCAAAACAAGAATTCAGTGCAACTGTTATGTTTTTATTTTTATACTTAACTCCTCTTACGAAATATTTGCCTATCTTATCTTACCCATCAGACTCTATCATGAAGAATGACAAAGGCATGTGAAAAGGTAGCTCCTGGGAGAACAACATGCCACAGACTGCATTCACTGAAAATTTTAATACTCAGTTTGCTATATATTTTCAGGAAATTCGACTGTTTGACTATGAAAAAATGGTTGATCATAAAGGAATGCGAGTTGTGGCCTTTGGAAAGTGGGCTGGTGTAGCAGGTATAGTGTATAAAGTAAAGGCAGGCTTGCAACAAGTGACTTCCTGTAATACTTCTGGTTGTCTGTGCTTCCTGAAAGTTGAGGCTTGCAGTATGTTTTTAACTGCATTTTTAATTCTTGCTTTTAACAGCTGTCTTCCATTCCGGTTTGTGCCTCCTACTTTCATGAGATGGCATGTCAAATAGTCATGTGGATTCCTGACAAATCTAATTTTTTTTGTTGTCGTCTTGAAGTCCTGTTTGTCCGTTGAACTAATCTGGAGCAGACTAAAGATCAAGAGATCAACTGATTAGGTTTTTGATAAAAAAAAGGGCTGCTGTCCATCCTGAGAGCTTGAACAACATCTGTTTGACACTGTTATGCATTAAATCTCTTTTTTATGAGGCATGGCTCTCATTTCTTTCTACTGAGTTTCAATGCTGTTTCTTCAGGAGACTCTTCTATTTCCTTCTTTGGAATCTGGTGATGTGGATACACCTCATAAATGGATATCTGAATATTAAATAGTGCTAAAATGCATAATGGGCCAAGATCAAGTTTAAGGTCATGGACTGCTATTAAATTTCTCCTTCTCTGGTTTTATGTAAACTTTCTTTAGAAGTAAAGTATTAACATAAAAACATGGGAAAAATATCTGGGATGATCTGAGGCTTCAGTCTGTCTCTGCAGTTTCTAACTGTGCATATTTGTAGTTAGGACTGATGGTCTGATTTTTTTTTTAACAACAGGAATGATCAACATTCTGCATGGGTTGGGTTTACGATTTTTAGCCCTGGGTCATCACACTCCTTTCATGGTAAGAGTATGTGTGTATGTATTTTTCTTTAGCTAAATAACATTTTGGCATCTGCTAATTATCTGTATTTGAATATGGAAAATATCTTGATGGTTCTGTGCCTTTGATTTCAGCACATTGGGATGGCACATAACTACAGGAATAGCAGTCAGGCTGTGCAGGCAGTACGGGATGCCGGGTATGAAATTTCACTTGGACTGATGCCAAAGTCAGTGGGGCCCTTAACATTTGTGTTTACAGGCACTGGTAATGTTTCTAAGGTAAGAATTGTCTTCAAGATGAAATGCTATATTATTGTTAATAGAAATTCTTGGCATCTGATCTGTATTAGGTTAAATGGGTTGACGGGTTCATTTTGTTTGCTTGGACTTCACATTTTCCTTTGCCAGTAACTATTTTTAAGTACCATAAACTAAAATGTTTAATATGAGATCATGCCTGCCAAGGCTGACATGGTAACTTCTTATCATGAAACATGGATTAAATCTTACTGCTCCTGTCTCTTTTCCAACCTGCATGATTTCTGTCCCCCTCTCTCCCCACTGTTGACTCTGTGCTCACAAGGTATGTTGAATCACTCCATTAAAGTATGGGGGAAAGAATAATTTTTTCCAACACTTGCTGAGTTTTTATATCTGTATAGCATTGACTTGGCTTACAAGTAGTGGAATCAGGGCTGTTTGCTGTGACACAGGGGGAAAGGCTTACCCCTGGTTTAGGCAGAAAAGATTGGTTAACAAGGCTCCAGCTATAAAGTGAAATCATTGCCTGCATAAATGTGTTCTTGCTAGCCAAAAGGATGATGTGTCTGAAAAGCTTTTGGTTGTGACCACAGCTCATTGGGGAAGTAATCTTGTAGTTCTTGGCCTTTAGAACAGGCTGGTTGATGAGGAGTTGCTTTAGGAGTCTTTCCTAAGGAGAAACTGTTCCTCAGAGTGGCAGCAAAACCGTCTGTTGTGGCTGAGTTGAGGCCTCCCAGCTCAGCCATTAGAAATAAGAACCAGGCATTGAAGTGTGGTTTAGGCATTCTGAGTAGTGGGGAATGATGTAAATTCCTTGCACATAATGCCCAAGCAGCTTCGTTTTGAGTAAACAGGGGTTTATGTGAAGCAGTGTGTACATCTCTGAAGATGTTCTCTGGCAGGGCTGTCAGATTGTGTGTGGCATTTTTATATTTGTTTTCAAATGTCAAATGAGCAGTGTTACATTACATTTATGGTCTACTTATTCTAAATCCTACTTCATGGTTTCAGGGTGCTCAAGAAATGTTTAGTGCTCTCCCATGTGAGTTTGTGGAACCACATGAGTTAAAGGAAGTTTCCAGATCTGGAGGTATGCAGTGACAATAGTGAATGAAAACACTGGAACCCTTTTTATCAAAGAATAAGAGCTAATTTTTTTTTTTTTTTTAACTTCAGACCTCAGGAAAGTCTATGGAACAGTGTTAAGTCGTCACCATCATCTTGTAAGGAAACGTGATGGATTATATGATCCAGCAGACTATGATAAACATCCAGAAAATTACATTTCTCGCTTTCACATTGATGTGAGCATCTCTTCTGTTCTTTTAAGAAAGGTTTTCCGCAGAGCGTTTGTGGTTACTACACTTTTGCATATTCATTTGAGAGAGCATTAACTTAAAATGCTAGACCGGGTGCTTTCAGCTTCTTACAGTTCTAGGTGAGAACATCAGGTATCTGTAACTTTCTTTGCAGGTTGCACCCTACACAACTTGTCTAATCAATGGCATATACTGGGAACAGAATGCTCCTCGCTTGCTGAGTCAGCAGGACACTCAGAAGCTGCTGGTGCCAGTTAACTCTGGTGCTCGTGCAACGGAGGGCTGTCCTGAGTTACCACACAAGTAAGACACCTTATTTCGCTTGTAACAATTTTGCAGCACCATGATTAACTTGTAATGTTAGGCAGTTTCACCACAGTATCTAGTAAATGATTCTTTTACATTGTTCCTCTTGCATGTTTTACAGTGTTCTATTGATTTCGCTCTTGTTGTTTTGTGCTTTGCAGTCTTCTTTTCACAGTTTGTAGTTCCTGAAAACATCACAGTACAAATGAATGACAGGTATCAGCTGTCTTTCTGCAGAGGTGGTTCTGCCACTGATCTTCATACAGAATCCAATACAAACAAAAGTGTGATATCTGGGAATGTACCTACAGCACCAGTATTGGTAGAAGTTTCTGTGCCTGAGCAGAGTTTTAGGGAAAGTTCTTCCTACCCTGTCATTTGGCTTGTACAAGTTCAATAACTGTTCCTTAGCACCTCTTATTTCTGCAGCAGGTAGTGGAAATGCTTCACAACCCTGAATAGTTTTAAGGATAGAATGTGGGGTGCAAATTAAGGGTTAGTCTCCTCTCAGTGTGGGTGGGAGCCATCCTTTCTCTAATAGCCCTGTCATAGATTTGAGGAGGACATGAAAATGTATCCTGGTGAGGAATCAGGTCTCTTCTCTGCTAGCTCTTGACACCTTTCTTTCTCTCACATGACAAAGAATTGAAGAGTTAACCTTCAGTGGAGCCAGAGGTTGTGCATTAGGCTAATGACTGCTCCACCTACACCTGCTATCTCTGAACTGGTAGGAGGCAGTAACTTCTTCAGGCTTCCCCTTATGATGGGGAAGTTAGTTTCATGCAGGACTGCCCAGGCACAGCTTGAGGGAATTGGTAGATGGAAAATGAATGGGAGGTGTTGGCAGCACATGGCATGGAGAAAAAAGATCATGGGTGAATGGATTCTGTCAGTCTTTCTCTCCATGAAGTTGGATGCTATTGAGATGAATGCAAACCTAGCACCAAATTTCCATTATATTTCTGGATACCATGGTTTGTGTTTTGTTGACTTCTAAATGGGTTGAGATGAAGGAGGCTACAAGTCAGATAGATCTTCTCACATTTCTTTTATCTCCCGTTCACTTGTGACCTTTTATACCTGTGTTTCTTAGTAATTTGTATAATGCTCTATTACACTGTCTTTTTATTTTAATTGCTTTAGACTTCTGGCAATATGTGACATTTCAGCAGATACTGGAGGATCTATAGAATTTATGACTGAGTGTACAACAATTGACAACCCATTTTGTATGTATGATGCTGACCAGCATATTACTCATGACAGGTGGGAGAGCCCTTACTTTTTATTGTTTTCCATTGTAACTTGTAGAGTGAAACGTTATATTGAAAAAATCATGCATTCAAAACACTTCTGAAAGGTGCTACCTTTCAGGTACTAAGAAGTAGTTGAGAAGAGCTGTTTTCTCTCTTTCAGTGTTGAAGGCTCAGGGATTCTGATGTGTTCCATTGACAATCTGCCAGCTCAGCTTCCTATAGAAGCAACAGAGTATTTTGGGGATATGCTTTTCCCTTATATTGAAGAGATGGTAAGGTCTTGTGTATCTGACAAGAAGGTAAAAGGCTCAGAATTTGGTCTGCTTGTTTATTGCTTTTCTGGTCTCCTGTATACATTCAAAAGGAATCTGCTGTAGAACATAACTGACTTTGTACTTCAAAAAAAGAAAAAAGCTTTTGAAGTCTTGAGGCAATCCTTTGAAAAGGCAACATGTGAATGAGACATGAGTGACCTGGATGTCTTAGGGATTTGTCAAGAACACTTTCTGTAGGCAGGAGACTGGCTCTGGCAGGTAGTTCATTGCTTCTGGACCTGCAGTGGATGTATACATCTGATTTTCTTGGGCACTCAACAATCCCTCACAGTCAGACTGCTGTTTGAATGCCTGCATTTTCCTAAAAGTCAAGTGATGCTGGTTGCGGCCAGAAGTATTTCAAATGTACAAGATATTGGCATTGTTGCATGCATTTAAATGTTACTTAAAATTTAACGTTTTACTTTGAAAAATATTTGGTAATAAAATGACCTGATTTGAAATAACTCGTCTCCACAGCTGTTATCAGAAGGCTCAGAACCTCTTGAAAAACAGAATTACTCTCCTGTTGTTCGAGATGTAAGTTTTGCAGTTTGGCACTCTTCTTGTCTTCCCCTGCTTTGAAACATACAGATAGATAAAGCCCTCAAAATTTGTTTCATATGTTTCCAGGCAGTGATTGCATCCAATGGCTCACTGACACCTAAGTATCAATATATCCAGAAACTGAGAGAGAGCAGGTAATGTAGGTTCTTAAAGTTTGTTTGGTTCAGGATTTAAAAAGTCACTTTGTCTGCATTCTGTCTCCCCTTTTGCATTCATTTATTGTTGTGTCTTGCTGGAATGCATCTATACTGCACTGTGAGTGTCTTCTAGCTTGATGATCTCCTTATTTCTTCATGCACGTTGCCTAAATCATTAACATGTGTTGTTAGTAACTTATATTGAAGTTGAGAAAGTGATCATTTTTCTCTTTGTTGCATTATGAAAACTGTTTTACCAGAGGCAGAAAACAGCCACATGCTAGTATTACTCTGTTACTCCTTGCCCTTTTGAAATGGATGTAATATACAGTCATTTGAAAGGAATGGCTGAAAGGAAAGGCTCTTGAACATACCCTGAATCTAGTTACTTCTTGTATGGCTCAAGTGCTGTGCTGGGTAGCATTGTTCTGTGATTGGATGTATTGGGGAGACTCTGAGACTCTCAGACTTTTTGTTATATTCATGTACCTACAGCTTCAGCTACCACTTCATCCACGCCCTGTCACAGCAGTTATGTGCCATTGGTAGCCTTGAGTGAATTAAGCTAACAAAAGTGTAAATAACCTGGAAATCCTTTCCCTTCCCCTTGCCCCTTACTATTAACAAACATCTATAGTTTACGTATGCAAAATGTTAATTTCACAATAAGTGGGTTCATGTTCATGGTCAGTGACAGCTGCACTGTACATAATATAAAAATTTAAATTGGTCTGACCATAAGCACTGCATGGACTATGCACTAAAAGCATAGTGTGTTGACTTCAGCATCTCAAACCCCTCCAATTTCCTTTTGGAACTTTGGGACTTCTGGTTATGAACTTGTGCATGATGAACTCTAGGTGCATTTTCCCCACTAAGTAATGTGCTATTTGCTTCTCAGAGGCTCCAGCTCATAGTGATTTTTGTTCTGTGCTCTTTGATAGACCTCCTCAAGAGACCATCTCAATAACAAATTTTTTTATTCCTCACACAGTGCGATGATCTGATTTTTTTTTTTTAGCTTCCTCCATAATCACTTGCATGGTCTTGTGTGAACTACCATGAGAAACTGGAGACTTCATTCCCAAGGGTGGTTTTGTGGGTAGATTTTTGATATTTCTGCAGATCTGTGTGTTGCATGTGATGTTCATTTGTCCATTGGTGTTGTTCACTTAGCTGTCAGAAAAGCAGAACCTGCTAACAATACCGTCCTTTATTTTGCCAGCTTCAAAGGTGATGGAAATGAAAGCAGGGTTTTACTGCTTAGGGTGTGATGGAGATGGTTTAGCTAGAGACGGTTTAGCTCTCGTTGAGAGCCTATAGGACTTGTGTGGCTTGTTTTCACTCTAACAAAGTATTATGCAGTGTCCAGTTTGGTTTCGGAGGGTTCTATTTAGACTAATTGCTAATAGTCCTTCAAGTCTGTGAGTACTTCAGACATAGGACAGCCAGACTGTGTGAGCTGAACTGTCTTGGGTGCCATTAGATTTACCAAACAATCATCTACCTCTTTGCACCCCTACTGGCTTCTTGGCTGCTACTGGTTTCTCACCCACAGCTGCAAAGGCACATCACATTAACAATGTTATTGCTATTTGTACATAGATTAACGTAACTGAATTATTTAAACTCATTTATAGAGAATAGGCATAATCTGGAGCTGTGTAGATTCTGTTCCCATACTTGATGGGCCATTTGGCACCTCATGTTTTTGCCTGTCCTAGACTGAACATGCTGTGTTTGATTCAAGTGTGACTTCATTCTAGACACTAGAAAAGTTTTTAATAAATATGACAAGTTGGATTGCAAAATCCGGCTTGCTTTCATACAGGAATCTCCCCTTCGTCAACACTCCAAGCTCCCTACCTCTTCTAAAGCATGGAGAGGAATTCTTCTCTTCCCCTGCCCATAAAGGTACAGCTGTGGAAGGTGTTCTATTAGAATTGATAGGAGGAGGAGGAGGAGGAGGAGGAAAGTCCTTGGGTTTGCCATATGAAAGGATATGATGGGCTTAGGAGGCTTTCTGTGAATGTATTAAATAATGATTTAACTTTTTTTAGAAATCAGATCTGTAAAAATTTTATGAAAAGAATTAAAAATTTACAGTTATCTATAGTAATAATTGAGATTAGAGAGTTGATACATTGATACATACAATTCAGATTTAATGATCTGAAAAGAATGGCTTTTAAAAAAGTCTGAAATAGGAGGAAAGGAGGATGGAACATCTGAAATTTTTGAGATTTAATTCAAGCTTTACAGTACTGATACAGTAGGCTGGAATGTGCTTCAGACAGATGATACAGCTGTATTTGGTGTTGGTTTAACTCTCTGCACTCAGAGTAGTCTTTCAGTGATGTTGTTGAGGCCTTGTGCCCCTAGATGTACTCAGATACTTCCTGCCATGCTTTAGGTTGGGCAATGGTGGTCTTGTCTTGCTGTTAGGGATTGCCCTGGGAAGCTTCAACATCGTGTATCATTGTTATGGCAATTTTTGAAATGAAAAAACACAACATTGACTTTTGGATGCCATGAGAAGCCTCAAAAACATCTGAACCAAATATTATTTAGTAGACATATGGTTGGTCCTCTTCTAACGTCAGCAGGTTTCAGCAGAGTGGACTTCATCTTGTCAGCTAGAGGTCAGGATTCTTTCTGAGGCATAATCTGCAATGCTGGTGTAAACTCTTAGTGGACAAAGGGGAAACGAGGATCTTGCTTGTATGCTTATGAAGATTCCCATGAGACTGTGTCTTTGAAAATCCTATCTATTTATTGAAATTTATTTTCAGGGTATGGGATAAGTAAAGCCAAACCGCATTCTCCATTAATTAGATCAAACAGTAGGGCAGTGAGCAGCTGTCTTCAAAAACAAGAAGTGCTCTAAGAATTTTTTTAATTTGCTGAATAGTTTTTATCTATGTAGTCATCATATGTTAGACATTTTCACAATCCTGATTTTACAACTTAATGCAAATTTATACTAAAAGGAAAACTAATTATAAACAACCAAAATGTGCATTCCTACTATAATTTATGCATTTCTGAGAGCATATTTAAACAACTGTTGAGTGCATTATTCTGGTTGGCAGAAAGAAATGCAGAATCTGATGTGAATACGTTTTATATTGAAAGCCAACAGGAGATCTACTTAAATTTATTTATGAGAGTAGTAGTAGTTAGGTTGAAACACTCTGTGGTGGTTTTCAAATCTGAGTCCTTGTCTGCAATGATGATTTCTTAGTTGGGCATTAGCTTTTATTTGACTTTCACTGACTATCATGTTCCTGTGATGGACTAGTATGAACCTAGTATAATTTACACAAAATATGCTTTCACCAGCATGATTTTGTGTACTTTAACAGTTACCTGTGATGGAAAGGGAGCAAGGCAGAGCCTGGATTCCCTTTCTGACAGCCTGACATGACACTGGTAGTCCTCAAGTGGTCAGGTTACAGTAATTTGGCCATTGGGAAAAATACAACTGAGGAAAGTTTTGATGAACAGCTAGAAGCAATTGGAGAAGCAGTGGGAGTGTCGATGGATTTGGTCATGTTTATGTTAGAGGAAAGAAACTAAAAATTATGCCGCAGAAGAACGGAAGCAGTGCTAGTCAGTCCTGGATCAGATAGCTAGGAACTTGACTCTTGGTCTGAATAGGGCTCTTGGTTTGTAGACTTACTAAAATAATACTTCTTCTGTTTACCTTGGCAGCTTACAGTTTCTTTCTGTGTCATTTTAAATTCTGCCTGTAACACCTTCTAGGGAACAGGCTCAGTCAGCGAAGATGGGTGACAAGAAGAGGGTTTTATTACTTGGATCTGGCTATGTTTCTGGACCTGTGCTTGAATATCTCACTAGAGATTCCAACATTGACATCACAGTTGGTATGTAAGAATTTGTTTTCATTTCAATATTATGTCTGTGGCAGAACCTTTCTCATAAATAATAAATGGATGTGTTTCTAAGAGCAGATAAAGAAAATCCTTGTTATTATGCACAGCAGAAAATTATTTTGTAGCTTTGTGAGCATTTTGAATTTATGCAATTGATTTGAAAAGGACATAGCCGTGTTAAAAGTTAACTGTTTGCATGTGTAACCTGTAGGGAAATTAGAAGTATTTTTCCTTCTAACCTGCTTTGGGCTGGGGATTGGTTTTGTAGATAGTCAGTCACTTTGTTGGTGTTTGGCTGCGTTTTCAGCCTCACACAACAAAAACACGAAAATGTTTTTGTAGACATCTGTATGAGTGAAGTATCTGCTGTTCTTATAACCAGTGTCATGGTAATAAAACTTCTGACCCTGATTCTCCCATAAACACTAAATGCTTACTTGTTTACTCCTCTCTTTTGGTTTTATCTGTAGCATGTTTCAGGCTGGGCATCTCAGTAATCCTTTTCTGTACCCTTAATGATGACTTTACCCTGATTCTGTGACTTCAGATTTAAAACTAGGGCTGTATTGCCTTATTGCCTGAAAGATACTTTGCAGGAGGTGGTTTCCCTTAAAACTTACAGTTTTTTTGCTGTTGATTGTTGTTGTTATTGCTTTGATTTTTTTTTTCTTCCTGCTACTTTCATGCTTGGCTGCTTTTGCTACCCTTCATGGTGATAACCATGGTATTTTTAACCCCTGGGAAAAGATTAACTATGAAGAAGAGGGGAAAGCTGCACCCTTGTTGTGAGCACTGCCTGAAGTGGTGAAGAGGGAAGGATTACAACAATGTGCAGTGCCCATCCCCTGATTGCTACAGAGGTTGCATCCACTCCCTGCAGTGCAGTGGCAGGAAGGGAAACCAGGTGAACTAGAAGATCTGTTTTGCCAAGCACTGAGCAAACATTGCCTGTTATCTGGATAGCTTAAAAACATGCAGTTTCTACAGCACACACACACAAATAGCACAGAAGGAAAGAGACACGAAGATATTACTTGTTTAATATTTGACAGCAGGCAAGTAGGTGCAGAAAACACAAAATGTGTGTGAAAACACAAAACACAGTGCCATGTTTGGTTTCCTACTTTTAGGCTATGCCAGTTTAAATCCAAATGATGAAAATTTTAATTGGGAAACCTTAATGTAATCAACTTTTTTTAGTTTGAATTTGTAGATGATTTTGCCTAGCCCCTTTCCCTCAATACACTTTGATTAGTAGGGTACAGAGAATCACCCTCTGGTAATGTTTATTTCCCACTGACTGTGGAAAGGCCATAAGGAAATAAGGCCCTAACTTAGAGGCACAGATGCTTTTAATTCTCCATAAGCTTGTGCCCCGCCTGCTGCCTTCTTTGACCATTGCTTTTTCCTGGCTGTGTTCTCTGGTTTGTGCTGGCAGCATGGTGAGCTGGGAAAGGAAATTAGTCAGATGTAGCAAATACTGGTTGTATTACTGTGGTTCTCTTTTTCAGTTCTGCTTCCCTTATAATGGTAAGTGCAGATGGCTTTTAATTCCCCAGAAGCCTGTGCCCTACCTGCTGTCTTCTTTGGCCACTCCTTTTTTGTTCTCTCTGGCTTGTGCTGGCAGCATGGTGAGCTGGGACAGGAAAGCAGTCAGAGGTGGCAAATACTGATTGTGTTATCATGGATCTTTTTCAGACCTGTTTTCTTTACAATGGTAGTGAAGTGAAGGCAGGCAGGGACTGGGTTTATGCCTTTTAGTTATAATATCATCTTTGAGATTGGTAGGACTAAGCCATAGGTAAATATTAAAACTAGTCTGTTTGAATCTGTGCCTTTTACACTTGACCTAAGCTAAAGCTTAATGTTTCTGTCATTGTCATGTTAAAAATGGGGGTTGATGTGAATTGGTTTTGCTTTAAGCTATTAAGCTGTTCTTGACTGTAAATAGGAATTCTGTTAAAGTGTATTGAAAGAGAGTTTTGAAATATTTCTTTTTAAACCAGATTTATCTATAAATGCCTAGCTATGTGGAATGAGGGATCGAGTAAGTTTTTCTGAACACGTTTGTTTACTAAATGCCTGATTTTTCCTCGACGGTTAGTGAAGGAAAACATGCATGCAACTGTTTCTCTTTGGGAAATATAGCACAATTATACATGGGTGTGCTTTGGACATAGCTTCATCTTTAGGTAACGGTTTATTGTTTTACTTTTAAAACAGTATCTGTCATGAAGGACCAACTTGAACAACTGACAAGAAAGTACGGAAACATTACTCCAATTCATATGGATGTCCTTAAGAATGAGGAAAAGCTGTCCTCTTTGGTGAAGAAACACAACCTTGTGATCAGGTCAGAATTCTGTGTAAAACATGATAGGCTCAACCCTAAGTCATGCTTCTTCTTTCTCCTAGCTGATTACCTGAATCAACACAGTAACTTTTTTTTTTAATGGCCAAGAAGTGGGGTCATATTTGTACATGTAAGTAGTTGTAACTGGCCGCTGCCTTATCATGTAGCGGGGCATCAGAACTTTAAAAGGGGTTTTGACTTCTTCAGAAGTGTCCACCAGTTAGGTGGACTCCCTTGTTAGTGTGAAGGACCAGTTGCATCCGCAAACATATGTGTCCCTGGGATCAAATTTGCATTTTCACAAGGGGAGGCAAAATTCTGACATCTTGGTATTTTCTCCTGAATATCCCGTTAACAAAACTCATTCCAGATATTGATACAGGGAAGAAACTTGATAGTCTTTGCCATTTTATTTCTTTTGCCACTGCTGTCATGAATGTTGTTTCCATTCCATGTAGAGCATGCTCTTCACAAAGTACTTCACCAAGATCTTTGTAATGCAAGCTTTCTCAAGGATGGTTTTGCAGTTTTGCATCTTCTAAACCTCTAGCATTCTTGTTTAGAAGATGTCTTTGGAAAGGGGTCGGTGGTTTGTGGTTTACAGAGAAGTGTGACAAAAGATGCTGTCTCAAGAATGACTCCCCTGTTGTTCAGTGCCCTATTCTGAGTGCATACAACAATGCTGTCCTGATAGAGTAGTGTTTCACTTTCATACGTATGAAACTGCTCAGGGCAAGGCAGGTATGACTGTGCTTTTGAGCTATTACTTGAGCTCTTTTGTAAGCATTCAAAAAACATCTGAGCGTCTTTCCAGTGAAAGGATAAGTAACTGGTTGAATTTTGATGTTGCATGATTGTCCTTCATTTGTAGTTTGCTGCCTTATTCAGCACATCCTTTTGTTGCTAAGAAATGTATTGACAACAAAGTGAACTTGGTAACAGCCAGCTACTTAACACCAGCCATGAAGGAACTTCAGGAGAGGTAGGTGTGAAAGTAGCATCTCCCTGGTGTTTCTTCCTTCTTTAGTGCATTATCTGAATATTTTTCAGTCTGTTACACCTGCAACACTTATTGTGAATTACTGCTGTCTGCATTCCTTCTGCTTCCCTTTCTGTGACGGAGGACCAAGTAACTTTCCCAAAGGTGCATGTGGCAGAGTGGAGCAATGAGTGCATACCTGGTGAGACTAATGCTCTAAATAATGGAATGTGTTTTTCTGCCTGCATCCAACTATTTGACGTTAATGTGCCTTTTCCTTTTCGCTCAGACGTGTTAAGATGTTTGAGCTGGGCTGATATTCAAGCTGAGTAATTGGGCTGTCCTATTCTACCAGCAAGCTTGTTTGTCATCCTTTGCCTTCCCCTAATAAAAACTTTTTCTTGCCTTGTTGGAACTACAGTAATCTCCTCCTTCATGCTCTTCTTTTGGATACGTCCACTGTATTATTTTCAAATTGGCGGCAACTCTAAATACTGTAATGTTTCTGTTGTCTTACTTATTGTATGCTTGGAAGTTGTTTTGAGCATGGAGCAACATCTAGGTGCTCCTCTCAGTCGCAGTACTGGAAAATCTGAAGTGCATTCAAGTGAAGTGAGAATTGTACATGCTGTGTCTTTACAAAAGATAAAACAGAAAAAGCTAGACAGGTAGAGAACCAGTGTTTGCAGAAAGTGAGGGATATTTGGGGGCCTCTCCTACCATTCTTACTCAGGTAATTTTTTCTCAGGAAAAAAGAAATTTTTAAAGGGCACTTCTCATTTGTCAAAAGACAAACTGATTTTGAAAATAAAATAAATTTGTGGTGATAAGTGAACTCCTCTGGGACTGTAGGCAACTATTAGGAAAAAACCCAAAATACTTGTAATTTGGGAAGTAGGCCTTTTAATCTCTCTTCCTTGTAGGAGCTCTTAAGGGCAGTTATGACTAGCTCTATGCTGCCCTCTGCATTACTACCTTCCTGCATTATAGCACTGTCCAGGAGATTGTGGGATACGGAGTAGCTGGTAGAAATTTCTTTTTCCACCAGCATCTAGGTGTTGCAGAGAAGTAAGAGAAACAAAGGTTAGAAGGCTCTTAGATGGTTGTCACTGTCCAGGTTTTAAAATCTGTTTCTTTTTTCCCACAAGCTGCAGGCAGAGCCCAGGATTTAGTGTGTTGGGGAAGGTTCACTGTGCCTTTGTTGGACAGATTTACAGAATAAAAGGCCAGTAATAGTGGATATTCTGACGGCTCTGTATTTCTGTTATTTTTAGTGTAGAAGCTGCTGGTATTACAGTGGTCAGTGAAATGGGTTTGGATCCTGGTCTTGACCACATGTTGGCGATGGAATGTATTGACAAGGCGAAGGAAGTTGGTGCTACGGTAAGGTTAGCTGGTAGTGCATAGTTCTGACAAGATTATATTAGTAAAGTTGTTCTTTTAGCACCATGCAGGCACGTCACTGATGTGTAACAGACTCTGGACATTTTACTTTTTCTGATGCACTAAGTTTCACAGCTACTAATTCACTTGGTGAGACCAACTAAGATGGCCTCGCCCCAGTGTATCTTTTGGTTTCCTCTCCTTTACAGGTAGTGCCTGCAGATTTCCCCTCTCCACTGTCGTTTCTTCTGATCTGGCCCATTTGGGGGATAATGTCAACAGAAATTTTAAGAACTGATGGGGATTCTGCAGGGTAGATCTGTATGCATCCTGATCTTCTCTTCACTGTTTCTTTCCTGTGGATAAATCTGACAGATTATATCGTACACTTCTTTCTGCGGTGGCCTACCAGCTCCGGAGTACTCTGACAATCCTCTAAGATACAAGTTCAGCTGGAGTCCACAAGGAGTGTTGCTGAATACAGT
Source organism: Struthidea cinerea (assembly GCA_013397865.1). Lineage (NCBI taxonomy): Eukaryota > Metazoa > Chordata > Aves > Passeriformes > Corcoracidae > Struthidea > Struthidea cinerea. The sequence goes on along the minus strand of VZTI01003143.1, from coordinate 1,021,649 downwards.
TCAGCCTGCTACGTATTTAAAAGATGGAGAGGTGAAGTAATGCGAACATTTTCATTTAAAACCAGACAAAAAAGTGGTATTTGGCTAAGGAATATGCTATGTTTACCTTCAAGCCAGTGGCAGTCAGTTGCCTAAGCCAGCTGCATAAATCACTTAGCCCTATGTTTGGAGCATGATGATGCCTGGTTGCTGCCAGCTTAATTCGTACGATGTGGAAACTGATTGTCAGGAAGGAATTTGTTCTAATGACTAAAGCACTGGATTAGAGTTGATTTTTCTGGGTTCAGTTTCCATTCCTGTTGGGTGTTGCTTTTGCCACTTGATTGCCCTGTCTTTGGCCCTGTGAAACAAAAGTGAGAGTGCTTTTCTATCTAGCTGTGTTCATAACCTGAAAAGCTTCTTTTTGTTCTTGCACCGTGCATAGCAGAGCCCTTGATTCCTTTTTCTTGTGGTGCAATGTGTAATACCAGTAACCCACTGAGTGGGTTTTGTGAAATGCTTTTTGGTGTATTTTATGCAAGCTCTGTTTTGCTGTTTGTGCACGAGTCATTAGACTTAACCTCACAAATGTCACTGCTTCTGTTTTATGGAAACATTGTAATTGATTTGTGCAAAGCTATTGCAAGCCACTCTCACATTTCTTCTTTGCTATTTCCACTCTAACTTGCTCAGAGTAGTTACTGCAATTATCAAGGAGACTGCCTTGTGTAACCACTGTAAAGTTTAGCTAATTACCTAAAACTCTTTGATCTCCAAAACTTAGAAATCTTTTGAAATGTAATCTTCCGAAATATTTTATCATGACATTTTGGTGCTCTACTGTTCTTATGGAAGTAAGAAAGGAGAAATTCAGGAATTTTACATTGGACCATTATTTAAAAAGCAACAAAGTATAAGTTTCAGATGAAAAGTGTTCTTGGAAAATGTTAAAATATTTCTTATTTAATTCTGATCTGGATGAGCCATTGTTAGGAAAAATTAGAGCATGCATATGGATGATTCATTATGAGAGCATTAGGTGAGCTGGTCAGTACATTCTGCAATTTTTCCTCCTTGCCACTAAATACTTAAGTCTTTGACCATTGTGTAGGATTCTTTCACACAATGTCTTGCCTTTTGGCATTTCTGCAGGCTTCACTGCTTTAGTATTTCTTCTATTAGTAAACCTCTTCCCCTTGCTCAGAAATCAGAAAATGAGTTTGTATTGATGCTGCATAGCAGATCTGGGCTTTAGCTGCTTGAAGGAAGCAGGGTTCAAGGCTGTGGCGGGGAGTGATAATAGAACTAGTCACCCATTTTTTTGTTTTCCTTCAGTGGTGCATTCTCTCTGTGCTTTGTAGCCTCAAGTAAAGATACACATGGGCAGTAATTTTATATCCATGTGTTATCACTTGATTTATTTTAATCTTAAAAAAAATGAACAAACACCTATCATTCTCTTTATATTTTCCTTCTCTCCCATATATAAAAACCCAAACAAAACCTAAACAAGGTAATAAACTATTTGACGAAAAAGCAGGGAGCTCATGGGCAGAATCTCCCTTCACACTGGTGGAGTCTGGGGCATGCTCCAAAATGACATAAATGAAAGTGAAATGGGAACCTGCCACTTTAATATAAGTGCAACAGGAATTAACAGTGTATGTGAGAAGAACATGGCTTGTTTTAGCCCTTTGATTAGTAATGGCTGATACAATGCATGCTCTTCCTGCACCACATAGGATTAAATGGCTTGGGCAACTGCTTTATTTAGATTGGGTCTTTGCACTTGGAAGACCAAACATGTTTTTCCCAGTTTTTAAGCATACTTTATCTTTTCTGTTCTAAAATAAGTTGAATAAGACTTCACCAAAATAATATTTGCTGTTCTTTCACAAACTTTAGATTATCAATATTCCACCTGGAGGAGCGTTACTGGATTCTGTTACTCCAATGGACTTTTTCCCAGGGTTAAACCTTGAAGGTTTTCCTAACAGAGACAGCACAAAATATGCTGAGCCATATGGTATTCAGACAGCTCGCACTTTACTGAGAGGCACCTTAAGATACAAAGTAAGTTCTTGGTGTTATCATTAGTAATTATTGTTTTCCTCAAGAGATGAATGTTGTAAAATTCAAGAAAACTGTGTATTTAAAACTCAGCCTTTTATAGCTCTGCACTTGCATTATCCCAGCTGAGAGATATCAGAAAGCACTTATCTTTTTTTTTTTTTAATGTAGCTTTACTTGCTGTATTTAACAGGTATTTGTTGCAAAATGGAAAAATAATTTTGTTTTAGACAGTTGGTCAGTTGTCTTGCATAGTCTGTGTTTCTTCTTTTTATTCTGGCTCTGTACCTGGTGTCAGATCAATAGAAGATTTTTAAAAATTAAATAATTCCATTTTCTTATATTCCCATGAAAAACATAGTGTAAAAATCTTACAGAAAATTATTATTTTCCATCAATCTGTGAAAGCTTCTCATTAAGTAATTAGAAATCTTTAATTTGAGAAGCTTTATAATTTTGGTCAGCTAAGTAAAATGTTAAGAGATAAATGTGTTTTCCTTCTAACTGATCAACTCTTTTCCTTTCATTTGTTAGGTGTACAAAGCAGAATCAAAACAAAATATTTTTTTCTTTCAGATTTTCTTTTATTTTATTTTTTTCAGTCAATATACATTAAGAAGGAATAAACCTAAAACCATATTGAAGGCTTTAAAAATCTTTTTTGGATGTTGTATTATGTCTGTTAAGGTTTACGTCAGGGTTTGAGTTATTGTTATTTGTCCATAACTTGAGGAAGTGTATGTCCTTTTTGTCTTAATTCCTCTGTTGCAATACAACAGAATTTTTTCTGTATTTCCGGGAGGGAGGGAGGCTTGCTTAGAGGAAGGTATGGAACAAGATGGAAGGCCAAAATGGGGGGAAAGGGTATATATAAATTGTAATAGCTCTCTTTTTGTCAGTCTAGATACAATCCCTTTTTCAGAACGTAGAAACATGTGGCAGGCATCTATCTCATCATGAAATCTTAATATGACAATATCTGTTCTTCCATTTGGTGCCTGGTAAAACTTTCTTGTTTTGTATGTGTCAGCACAAGGAACTGCAAAAAGGTCATGGTGACAAGCCAAGGGGTTGTCAGTGTGCTGCAAGAATGCTGTTTTCTTAACCCCCAAAGCAGGGCTAGCACTTCGGGCTGGGGTGATGTTGGTAGGGTTGTGGGGAAGGGTTTGCCATGCCAGCACAGAGTGCTGAGCAGGGCAGAAGTTAGTGTTGGCCCTTTGCACGTGCTGCTGTGCTGCAGACCAGAAAGCAATCTGTTCACTGAGGAGGCAATCATCTCCTAAAAGTGCCTTTTAGAGATTAAGTTTAGATAGCTAATGGAGTCAGTTTAAAAAGAGGTGTCACACAGAAGGATCTCACTGCAAGGCCATCTGAGCTGATAACCTAGTGCTCGTGGAAGTGGCTCCTAATTCGTCTTCTTTCAGGGTGCTTTATTTCCTCTGTTCTGCTTTTTAGATGTTTCTAGTCACTTTGCATGTAAGTGCTCTTAGGTATCCAGCAGCTGTATGGGAATGTTAATGGGATACAAACCAAAGCAAGCAGAAATCAGTTGAGACTTCTTTTGTTGTGCAGCCTGATGCAAACTGTGCAGTTCCTTTTAAATACCATTCTGCTGCTGTTTGTCTGTCTGATATTCCTGAAGATGAGAAGCAACACCCATGATTCTTACCTTTAAATCAGCCTATGTGATGTCCACACAATCCCAGTGGTGTGAAACTGGGTGAGCAGAGTTCCGCTTTGTGCTGTCTGTATTCGGTAGTTTGTTTATGGGCCAGCTGGCTGATACAACCCTGTCTATAGTGATGGGCTGGGCCGAAAACTGCTGCTGGCCAGCTGAGCCCTTTGATCTCAGGAACCAATGGTACTTGCCAGGGAAGTATTGACAACAGAATAAGCCATTAAAAAGAATGAAAAGTAGGGAAGGGGTGGAGAGGGGCTGGGGAACACACCGCTCTGTGGCAGTAACCTCACTGGCATCAGGTTATTGTGGCTGACTTCCCAAGAAAATAATACTTAATGCTGCCATGGTTGTGTCTATCACTACGTTCAAACCAAGGAGAAATACCTCAGTTTCAAGAGATTATTATATTTAATGGTGTTCTTTTATTTCAGGGATACTCCAGAACTATGGGAGGCTTTGTAAAACTAGGATTAATTAACCCAAATCCTTATCCTCTGCTAAGCTCAACTATACCACCTCTAACCTGGGTGAGTTACTCTGATTACTCTTCCTGCTTTCCTCTGTTTTATTGATGGTTTTCTTATTGCTAGACTTGGCTGTACTTAGCAATGGGAATCTTGTATTGCGTCCTGACCTTTGATTTTTTTTTTCCCCCTGGAAATTAGGAAGATTTTCTTCAGCAGGATTGTAATAAGGTGCTGGAACTGGTTCCCTGATAGATTCTGGAGTGTTTGTCATTGGATGCTTTCAGGACTCAGCTAGACAAAGCCATGGCCATATTTTTATGAATTGTCTTAAGTTTTTTGTTAGTCACAGTCTAGTCCTCAGTGGTCTGAGTTTGAAGTGTCCATATTTCTACTGGCTCATGATCTTCAGTATAAAAGTATTTTTTTAGGGAATCAAGAAGTAAGAGATTGTGCGTAAAGGAGTATATTAAAATATTTTTTTCTATTAAAATTCTGTACAAGCATTTTTTTAGTCTTCTATTATGTTGCTTTTCTGTCTTGATTTTGGGTGCCTCACTTCTGGAGCAAACTCCAGGAGTTTTTGGGCAGCCATGTGGGAATTACTTTTTTTTTTTTTTTTTTTTTTTTTTTT